>JABFEB020000124.1:2449105-2471124 GCA_019775895.2 Stomatorhinus ivindoensis | reverse complement strand
TAAATTGCCCATAGTGTACGACTGTTTGTAAATTGCCCATAGTGTACGACTGTTTGTAAATTGCCCATAGTGTACGACTGTTTGTAAATTGCCCATAGTGTACGATTGTTTGTGTGCCTTGTGGTGGACTGGCATCCTGCTCCAGGCCTTCACACACCTCTGTCCCACATAAGCAGATGTATGGAATTAATACAGGGGGAACAAGGGTCAGCTAGGTATGAAACACCATCATTTCTTACTGGCGAGTTAACTCCCGAGATGAGAAACTTACAATCAAGTCAAAATGTGATAAAAATGGTCATATACAAGTGG
This sequence comes from Stomatorhinus ivindoensis, assembly GCA_019775895.2. Classification (NCBI taxonomy): domain Eukaryota; kingdom Metazoa; phylum Chordata; class Actinopteri; order Osteoglossiformes; family Mormyridae; genus Stomatorhinus; species Stomatorhinus ivindoensis. Next base: position 2,470,812 of record JABFEB020000124.1, on the reverse strand, counting down.
TAGGAGATTGGAAAATAAACACCAAACGTAGCTAAGAAATGAATAAATGTGTTAGAGCTGAATTTTAATCTCCACAATGATTCTTTATTTCCAAATGCCAAGACGACTTGAGCAAGTCTATTAGGCAAAAGAGTCAATTGGCAGAGAGCAGACCCCCCCATTCAGGTACCTACCAGAGAAGCCTTGGTTACTGGGAGCCAGTGGAAATGGGTTCTGCTGCATGGCCAGCTGGTGAAGTTTTGTGAGCTGTGGGTTGATGGGGGGGCAGGCAGAGGATGACAGAGAAATTATAGGACAGAAAAGACAGGAGGAGGAAGCCACACTAATGTGTGATCATTTAGCCAGTAGGGGGCAAACCTGGTTTCTTTGAGCCAAGTTAGTGGCATAGATACGACTCAAAGTCGTGCATTAAGATCCAAATGTCATAAAATCTCACAGGATCTCAACAGCTTTAGGAAACAAAGGCTCAGGATGGGACACACCCATAGAATCAATTGAACTGCCCATAAAGAAATGATTGTTTTTGCATGGAGGATTCCTTTAGGTGGTGCGGTGGTGCAGTGGTTAGCGCTGCTGCCTCACAGCAAGAAGGTCCTGGGTTTGATCCTGGGTCTTTGCTGTGTGGAGTTCACACACTCTAACCATGTTCATGTGGGATTGTATAATGAGGCAAGTGAACTCTAGTTCCCGAATACCAAATTTGAACATTTTAAAATAACTGAAAGAACCTTAAAAGGAGTTGCATTAAAAAAGCAGTTTTTCCTACAAATAATGGTAAGCACAAGGACAATTAGTCATCTGAATAAACAAATTTTCAAACTAAGTTCAGTATCAAGCCCTCTACTATCGTATACATGTTTTAAATATAACTAAAAATAGTTTTAACTCTACTGATGGATGTTCTGTCACTGCTGTTTCACAAAGTACTACAACTGACTAAACATTTCCCAGTGAAGATTAACAACTCAAGGTGGTTTTGTCTGGTAAGATAAAACATATATATGCGAATGGGAGTGTGGGATGCAGCATAAGATCACATAGCTAAAATCTAAACTAACAAATTATAACAAAAAATCAGCTCAGGCTAATATACTGATAGCCTGGAATGAAATATTTAAAGAAGACAAAGGTTTTTTTTGAATTTGCATATACCTTCACAGACAACAGCGTATGTGCAAAAGACTGATTCTGTCTGGACTATACTAGTGTGTGTTACAATGTCCCAAGCACATCAGATCTGCAGTTCTAGGTCAGACTCTTGGGGACCACTGGACATGCTGTTTTTCCCATTAATTCGCCTTGGTTGGGTTTTTGTGTCATGCTGTGAATGTCTTGCATCTTATTCGTGTCCTTATGGTCATGTGTTGCAGCACTGAACTGGACTAACCCCAAAAAAACTACCCTGGTAGTGTGACAAAAAATTATCTTTATCCTTATTTATGCACGTAAAGTCAGAAGCCAAAGAAGTGTGTCATATCACCAACACAGCAGCCCTGGCCCACTACAAGGAGGTCTGTCTGACCACCACATGGCCACAAGTGAGAGAGAGTTCCAGTGTTTACTACAGGTACTACCATTTAGTGCAGTCCCAAATAATTATTCTTCAAACGATTACTCTAGGGACTGTTTATTTTTGTTCGATTATTCGACTAATCTAACAACAAATTTTTCGAATGATGTGATGATAAATTTATTGATAAGCATTTATTTTCAAGTTAATCATTTAATACAATTCCCCCTCTCCCCCCCACACACAAATCTGAAATTCTCATTAACATTTCAATTTTCTTAAACATTAGAGCATTAACAGAAAAAAGGCAAATCCTAAGAGATTGAATAGGATTTCTACGTTAGACTGAAGTTAAAAATCACTGCAATAACTTACTTAATTATTTTAGTACACCAATTTGACTTTAATGTTGAAATAGATGCTAAAACATCGAATGATTTCATAACTAGAGGAACATGTTTTTAAGAAACAACTAGCTTATAAGTTAAGCTTACTTCAGTGAGCAAGGAATGATTTAGGCTACAGTGTGTAAGAGTAGTCGTAAATGATTTTGTCTCACTCTTACATGACAGAATAAGTAAACAGAAAATATGAAATGGCTGAAACATCATTATTAATGTCAGCCACAGTAGAGGGGCAGAAAAGGTATCATGAGTGAAGTATTCCCAAACTCCGGAAGACCGTGTTCAAGCCTTTTTGGCTGCGTGTTTCTCCAGAAGCGCCAATGCTCTGCTGGTAGACGCAACCATATTACCTCGTGCACGAGGCGGGGATTGGGGTGGGTCGGCAAATTTCCTTTTTGCAGGGTGGTAGGAGATGTCTCATTAATATTTATGAGAGAAGTGTTACATGATTGGCCAGTGCATGCTTTACAAAATAGTGCGGCACTGCTGGCACCGGCGACATTAGACAAAACTATATCAGAGTCAGTCTATAATTGATATAGTTTTAACGGTGCCAGCAGTGAAACAACTACCCAGCTTATTAGAGGAATAACTTCGTACTGTAAATGAAAACCATGCCGCAAGTCCAATAAATAAAATATTGTTGCTCTCGAGTGGTGACGAGATCATCAGATGGACAGTTGTTACCAGACTGTTTTATTGTGCGATTCTTAAAAGGACAGCGCTAACGTGCTCCAGAGGGGATAAAGTACTTTCCCTAATATCCCGTTTATCTTATCATTTAGTGCATTGCAGTTACAAAGTATTTACGTAATTTTACACGACGGGTCAACACTAAAATACCACGACGCATTTTTATAATCGACATCATCGATTATGTTGAATAATCGTCCCAGCCCTACTATGAATAAATGTATGATTGGGTTAATGTGACACCATTCATCATGGAGGTGCCACAGAAGCAAAAACCAAAATCAAGCCATGACCAATCTGATTAGTTAATTACTAAACAGGCAGTGTTTACGTTTACAGATAAACAGCAATAACATTTGTTTTCTATGAAATTTCTCAGTTCAGAATCAGGATACATCTACCATAACTGATCAGAGGTCCGGTCATTGATATCTGGTATTTGTACAACAGCTCATCAATCCCTATAGAAGTCTCAGGAAACATCACTTTAATCAATGCTGCTTCATAAAACTCACGGGCTAAAAACAAAGAATTCCAGCAAACAGGTTTTAGTGGGTGGAGCTGTTAAGGCCATTAGAGGAGTTTCATTTTAATTTGAGCCAATGACAATTCAGTTTGACGCAATACCCACAAATCAAGGCTAAGTGATCTTACCCAACCCTCTCAGTGTGCCCAGGAGGGATGTAGGCTTAAAGCAAAGCTGATTAAGGATAGATTCAACAGTGAACCAGGTAGTGTATATCCATAGGATATGGACTTGTATGCAGGTGTTTGTTCAAGCTGCTGCAAGGAATCTGCTTTTGTACCCTTTGTACGAAGCATTTATAAAATCAAGTCGTTTAAATGAAAACTAGCCACCGGGGATGAAAGTTTCGGCAGAGATACAGAATTACACAGCGAACATGCCCAGCATTCTCCCTGAACGTCAAAACCACAATAAAGGCTGCCTCGAAATACTGAGCAGAAAGGTAGACTGATCCTCTCCATGTCCTTTGTTCTGCTTCACTGGCACCTGGGACGTGCTCAGCAACAACTGCGTTCAATCCATACCTCACTTTTCCCATCAATTTGGAAAGGCTGATAAGTACTTTATGCAGACAGACTGTTTGAAATGTCACCTCTATAAGAATGTACATTCATTCCCCTACCCAATTTATAATCTCTTGTGCTAAGCAAACACCAGACAATGATATATTCTGTTAGCTATGCACGCAGCTATTGTCCTTGAGGTATAAAATGACTAAAATGATATTTAGCCGTAAGCTGCACAGGATGATTAACTGGTGCATGGCTCCAGCCCACCCAACATTAGCGCTTTCACACAATTAAACCAAAATGTACACCAATGTTAAACACAAAACTGATAGAGCTCTCCATGAGGCACACAGACATGTACAGGTGAGAGCAAACCCGGGGGTCACAGCACAGGGTTTGTCGGTGCCTGGGGGGTTATGGCCCAATGGTGGCATCAGTCTGCCAGCCCCGGGATACGAACCAGTGACTTTCCAATCACATGCCTAATGAATCCTCACCCTACTGAGGCATTTACTCACCATAACAAACACTGTACTAAGACATTTTACTGTTCTCCATTTGTTCCCACGTCCCATAGGCCTCACCCCCATAACTGTATGGATAAACCAGGACACGACACCTCCTGTGAACATGCCATCAGCCTCCAGCTGGTCACATGAGGCTCCTTAGAGAATGATCTTATGAGATTCCAGTCCAGCGGGAACTCCAGTTGTCAGATGTCGCTATAAAACAGCTGGGGTGGGGGGGGGGTGTTTTCTGGCCATCTCACAACACAGCTAAACAAGAGGCAACACGCCTTGTCTGCACATCAGCCAATGTGGGACATTTGCAATCTAGCATACGTCAAGGCTACATCAAGGTCTACTAACTGACGTGCATGTTATTTTCACACTCATAATAATTACACAAGAACAGAAGACACTCACAGAACTGTAGCCATTAAAAATACACTGTCAAAAGCCTATAAGCTACCTACTCTCTGTAAACCGCAAGCAAGAACAGTTTAAAGACTGAAGTCTGGTTGTTTTTATTTTTCACCAGAAGCAAGACGATGCATTAACAGCTCGCACTTCACACACAGCGCAGCATGTATTAAAGACAACTGGAAGAAATATACGAATCAACAGTAACGGTGTTTGGCAGCTTCCAGAGTAACCACCTAGACAGAGCATGCAGGGTGGGTGGAGGAAATTAACACTAGTGATACAAGGCTTTTAGAAATAAATTAATCTTCCCATCACAGAAACATTTCAGCCACTGAAAGAAGTGACCTATAAATTTCACAATGAACAGATTTAAGGCTGACATAAAGAACAAACCAGCGGCCGGCCCAGGCGAGGTGCCATCTCACACAGACATTTGGCCTTCTGCTGGCTTCCCCTTCTGAAATTTAACCCAGGTTATAAATCTGCTACGAGACTCCTTCCACCCACACACGGAGCGCGCTTCGGCTGTCAGTTCCCCTTTGCATTTGCCCTAAAGCACACGCCATTTTTTTGCCACAACCCATTTTATGCAAATCAACGTCATTTTCAAGTCACCTCCTTCCTCGCCTTGACCCCGGTCACCTCCGGTCACATGCCTTCCACTTCCACCCTCCACCCACATTGACTCATGAACAGGTTAATTGTGATGATTCAGTCCTGTTTAAAAAAGATGCAGGCAAACTGCTCTGTGCTCTACTAACCCAGACAGATATCCAGGGCACACACAGATGAAACATTCCTATTACTGTATAACTACCTTTTTCCATGAGCCTGGGTGCATGGACTGGAGGGGAGAACAGAAGATACTGCCACACACACACATCCCCGTCACTAATCGGGTGTATCACCATGCATGCTAAAATTAGTAAAATCATCATACGAGCAGGACAGCTCTGTACTTGCTGGTAAACTTGCTTCAGGGAAAATAAAGAAAAGCTACGGTAAAAACTAAAGCATGAAGGACACTGTGGTTAATGCCTGCTTTTGTTTTTATTGGCTTACTTCTGAAAGACGTATCTAGATCAGTTATCTGGGCAGAGTTAATGCCTGAGTGCGTAATCAATGGATAATAAATTATGCGCATTACATACATGGACAGGAGTTTGGCCGGTGAAACAAACACGCATTTGTTGCGAAAAGGGGAGCGAGGAAAAGCAAGTGAAATAGCTAAACTGAACCAAGGACAGGCAGACAATGAACTCAAATCCAAAGAAATGTGGGGGTCTAATGAAATGAAGGTCTCAAACAAATTATAAATACTGGATACTGACAATTCTGGTACAGTTTGCCTGATCAGCAGTAAAATTCAATACACTGGGGTCAGAAGGGGACACTACGGTGTCAGCGCTCATCACTCAAACGCTGAGCTGAAGACCACTGATACACACAGCCCAAGCCTAACGCCCCTCCTCCACCTACCAACCGCCACCCCCCCCCGCCCCCAACCAGGAACCATGCTGGAGTGGGGGAAGGGAACAGGGAAGAATAAGGGATAGCACTTACATCAGGCTGTGGAATGGCGTGCTGGCCTTGAACAGCATACGCCTGCAGGAAGAAAACAGACATTCACTCAGGACATCCACAAACACAAAGGACAGGACGCATCAGCAACCGCCTGTCAGCCTTAAGACAAAACACTCTCCACTTCATAATAGTCGGCATGCGGTTTACTCTATTTTACAAAATGAAAGTTGTGTGTTTAAATAGCAACAGGTCCACTTTTTCAGGCTCACAGGAATCGGGAAGCTCTGCAAAGGTAAAGGAGCACAATGCACTTCCTCATCTTCAGCTCAGCTCCATCAGGGCTTCGACACAGTTTTATGGATGCGTTGAATAAATGTTACATTTTAAAAGCGATTCAGAATGCAATATAATTCACCAAATTAAACAAAAGGTCATTAAATGCATCCAATTATCATGGTTAGAGAATTATACAATATATATGCACACAATGACATAATAGTGTTTTAGTATTAAAAGTAGCCAACATTATGCTCCTTTATGCTTTAAATTGTGTAATAATTGAATAAATTAGCTAATTATCCACTTCTCCATACACATTGTGTTTTTATACACATTCATTGAAATAATCCACGTTCAGTGTTCATTACCCATTAAACCATCAAGAAGACACTATAATATGTACTTAAAATGTGCAAATGTTTCTAAAATACACTTACAGGATATGTTGCCTTGTGATGGCGAGAGCTAGTAAGGGTACTTATGAAATGTCTGTAATTAAATGTGCATGGGAGAAAAAGTGGGCAGTGAAAACTGCACAGCCTCTGTACACACCTGTCCGCCTGCAAAGATCACAGGCGATGCTGATGGTTTAGGCCTGTAAGGGATGGTGACACCCTTTGGAGGAGACTGCAAAAAAGGGGGGGGGGGGCAGTTAAGGGACAAAATGCTGAGAAGAAGGGTTCACTGGGCCTTGAGAAAAAGTAGGAAGGTTTATAGGTTCACTCGGAATCCTGAGATGTGTTACTGAGGACGGCAGCTGCACTCGCTGTCCCACCTCGAGCATGACCACGCAGATCTGCTTGACGCACTCGATGATGGACTGGGGCGTGCCAGCGATAGTGATGGCTCTCTCTGTCGAGTTTGGAAGCATATCCCCGGCCACCTGAACTTGTGCACCTGTTGACTAGGACGGAACAAAATTTACCCAGGTTAGCTCAACGTCATCGGCACAAATAGTGGCATTCATTCATTTTCCGACTCGTTACTTTATGCATTCATTGCCATTAGGTGTCAACACATACCAAGCATTACTGCATCAGTTCAGCACATGTATGAGCCCTATTCAATGTTTATTCCTAATCAGTGTTAACTCATAATAACAGACAGGTTAGGTGACCAAAAATAACCGTCCGGATGTTTTCCCAGCAAACACGCACGCACACAGTCGGACTGTGAATGTGCTTTTTAAATTTTACCACCTAAACATTCTGCAACGAAACATGCGATTCCTTCAGAACATAAAAGCAATAAATTCAATAGCAAACATTAAATATCAATAAACGTTATTATAGACAAACTAGGCAAATACAAAAGACAACAGCAATATTACTGATATTTATTAACTATCAATTGTTATTATTATTGCGTGGTGCAAAGCAGACCCATCAGGCAGCAGCCACAACACCCTTCGGGGCCACGCTCACCTCCCTAATCTCCTTGATCTTGCAGCCCCCCTTGCCGATGAGCGAGCCGCACTGGCTGGCGGGGACCACGATGCGCAGGGTGACAGGCGGCTTGCTGGAGGCCGTGCTGTTCGTCATGGAGCTGCATATGTCCTACAGTGAGACAGGCAGGGACCTTTAGCTGTGCAGCAGCCCGAAATGCTATTTTAAAAGGACTATTTCTGTGCTAGCTAGAGACGGCAACCTGCACTGACACCCATGATGCTGTTAAGCAGGGATCAGCAATTACAAAAAGCTTAAATCTGGAAAACATCCTCATTCGCAGCTTTTCGACGTTAGATATCGGCGGTGGGGGCAAGTCGGGTAGGGCGTGGAATACACAAAAAGATGCCTGATGACTTTAACAAAGCTGGCAGGTGTGTGGGCTGAGGGTGCGAAAGCACAGGCAGGGGCCCAGTGCAGTGTGCAGTAGTGACAGCGATACCTCCTCCAGCTTCTCTATGATCATGGAGAAGGCTTTAAAGATGGCGGTGGTAGGGCCCGCCAGTGTTATGATCCTCTCAGGACAATTCCCCTCGGAGATGTTGATGCGAGCGCCACTCTTGTTAATAAATAAGAAAAAGTAAAGTGCAAAGAGATACGCAAGAGAGCATGCAACACCTAGAAACTATTTTCAGTATTGCATCACACGAATTTGCACAATTACAAGCCATTTCTATGCACACTGGTGTATTTCCTGGTCAAGTACATCTCCATGGAAATGAAAGCAAAGATGAAGTGCAAGAATGCTTACTTCTTCTCTCATCTTCTTCACAGATTCTCCTTTCTAATGGAAGGAGGAGAACGTGTTACCACATATCCCAGCGACCTCTGCAGCGAGGGTCAGGGCGGCTTCCGAAAGCATGAAGACCACGAGGAACAACCTTACCTTGCCAATTATACTTCCAACTTCCTAAAAAAGCAAAAAAGAAGTGATTTTGGGGCTTTTCATCTCTGCCCTTTTACACCAATAAATAGACTCATGCAGTCATGAAGGTACAGTGAGTTATATCAACAAAACCAACGTATTTCATGCAAACAGAATCTATGACTTAATTGAAGAACGTGTGACTGACGGTGGCATTTCAGTCATCATAGTCAGTCATGAGGGCTTTCTAACCTTTCCATGCATGAGCAACCTGATAGTCAGGGTGACATTGAGCCCAGCCTCAATCACACCGGAGTCCATTACTGCAGCGTCAGGGTGGAGGGCAGAGCGAGTCAGAGAGCTGGTGTCTTTGGTCACAAGAATGGAACCTGAGTAAGGGAGGGATGGAAATGGCAAATATGACCAAAGTCAGGGCGAAACCTACAAACTGCACACAACTGATAGAAGCAGTGTTCTTCACAATCATCTTCACAGAACACCAAAACAGTGACTACAAAACGTGAGCACTGCAGTGTTAAGCAATGTTCGATACCTTTTACAGAAGCCTAACTAAAACTACTCCGTGATGATATCGTGAAGTGTACCGGGACTGAACCTTAGCTTTGGACGGGTCCATCTTCCATCAACAGATGTGCGATCACACGCCTGTCTCCCGCACAACATCTCAATATATACAACATTAACATTTACTGGGAGCTCTTAACTCGTCATAACACGAGAGACGCGCAGATTCTTAGACATTTAAGAACATCGCGTACTTCAGCAACGATAAGCCAGTTATCTGGGTACGTTTCTGGGAAAACTTAAATCCCACAACAACCCCCGGAGAGTTCAGCCTCCACTCCATTAAAAAAGCAAGCCAGATAACACATGAACAGGGTGTCTTTGCTCAGTGACAAGTAACAAAACACTTAGACCGCGTCCCTTTGCGATACAGTGAAGGGGAGAGGGTACAACTCAAACTGTACACAATGGGCCTTTTATTAAAAAATAAAAATGTTAGCTCTCACCTCCGTTTAAAAGTCCAAGTGGGAATATCACGTTTGAACTGGCCATTTCAGGAGACACTTTTAATAAGCATTTTACGCATACTTAACAAGCCTACGAGAAGAGCAGAACAGCCGTCAGAAGTTAAACCGTGACAGTACTCAGTATTCTGTATCAATAAATAGACAAAGCGATCAGTCTTGATTACATGTACCATTCATCAACTTACAGTTTCCCCACTGGGTATTACCGTGCGCAGTTAACGTTTCTGACTAGAACCTCAATCTTGTCGCGAGAGGAAGAAATGCAAATAAAGCGATGTGTCACACACATATACGCGTACACACAACATTATACAGCGCCTAACGAAGCTCTGGAGCTATGACGGTAAGCAGTATTAGCGGCTATACCCGGGGCCGCCTGAGTAAACAAGCCGACTCGTAGCGAGCACTACTGCGCATTGTGAGCTGCGCGCTCCTGCGGCCTCGCGGCCACGCTCGCCACCAAGCCGCGGAAGCGGGCGCCGTGCGCGTCGCCTGGCGCTCTTAAAACCAGCGACAGCCTTCAACAAATACATAAAAGCAATATTAAGCGTTCTTACCTGCCCGATGTCCGATGTATTTCAGGGGGAAGGTGGGGTTTTAAGGGTAAAAGGGGAAAGGTTCGGGAGGGTATACACCCCCGGGGGTGGGGAAGAGATTTTGAAGGAATCAGGGGGAAGAGGGAAAGAGTGATAGTACGAGAGTCAGCTGCACTGTTTCGCACAAAGACAACAAAACCACCACCAGCAGCAGCACTAACAGCAGCAGCAGCACTAGCAACACCTCTCAACTTTCACCTTTCACCCACCCCTCTCCGCTTTAACCCCGCCTAGGACATTGCGTAGCAGTACCAAACGTACGTGGAAAACACTTTACAGAGACAAATATAATCGCGAAAACAAACAAGTGCGGCTCGGCGACGAGCGACAACATCAATTTAAGCAGAAGTTTTAATTTCAGAACAAAACGTCTGTGGAAAATTCAGCACGAGACCCCAAAAAACGTCACATCTTTGCTGAGGGGCGGATTTACGCAAATCACTGACGTAGCGGCTCGTGTACCGGAGGGTGCACGTGCCATCTAGAGCTCCTGGGTTTTCTTTTACGACTTGCGGCGTTTGAGTACATATATATAGACGCATTAACACCAGTATACAGTATACTATGAAGATCATTTAAACAGCATATACACACACATATGTGTGTGTATATCCATCCATTTTCTATACCCGCTTATCCTAACTGAGTCCCGGGGAGTCCGGAGCCTATCCCGGAAGCAATGGGCACGAGGCAGGGAACAACCCTGGACGGGGGGCCAGCCAATCGCAGGGCACACTCACACACCATTCACTCACACACCATTCACTCACACAGGCACACCTACGGGCAATTTAGTAACTCCAATCAGCCTCAGCATGTCTTTGGACTGTGGGGGGAAACTGGAGTGCCCGGAGGAAACCCCACGACGACACAGGGAGAACATGCAAACTCCACACACACGGAACCCAGGCAGACATTCGAACCCAGAGGTGTGAGGCAACAGTGATAACAAAAATGCCGCCCTGTGTGAGTGTGTGTAGACACACACACACACACATACACACACCTGGTAACAAATGGATGTAATCTGGTACACATGCAGTCCAGTGATGGGTATGTAAATGATTCAATTATCAAGGAGCTGGCACATCTAGACACCAGACACAGAGGATGCCTCATACACTCATAGACAGCATTACCAGCACTTGATGGAGTTTCATAGGGGTCACATTGTGGGTTTGCATGAGGCCGGGTGGTCGTGACGTGCAATTGCCCAGCATGTGGGGCACGCAAATGTCACAGTCGCGCGATGTTGGAACCAACGGGCACCCACACACGTCCGGAAGGTTCCGGTTGCCCAAGACAGACCACACAAAGGGAGGATCATTCTATGCGCAGCCAGAATACGGGTTCACCGTCCCATGCATAAGTTGGCGTTAACACCAGAGCAGAGACGGCATTGCCAGTATACTGTATACATAGTTTTACACTATGAAGATAATTTAAACAGCATTTTCTCTGCAAAATACTTGACTTCTGTGTATGTGTTTGTTTATAGCCTTAATCTACTTCAGCCACTAACACTGATTTAACTTTTAACACAAATATATATATATATGTGTGTGTGTGTGTGTGTGTGCGTGTATGTCATTCAAGTAGTTGCTTCCGGAAACGTCAAACAAGATTTCAGTCATTTTTTTAATTGCATTCAAGAGCCGTACACATTGTTTTACCCGAAGACATCAAGCATGAAATGGCTAACCTTGTATTACTGTACATTTAAGTTGAAAGGCATTTTCAAAAAAAGTGTAAACATATATCTGGTCCCTGCATTACTACAAAATCACATCCTACTTCATGCATTGCAGGAACTTAACTTTTTCTGATAGAGAAAGAAGTGGTTTAATAGTGATTTAAGTTGTGTTTTCAGATAACGTTCCACTTTTAGGTTGAATGAATTCATGACAGCTCCAGTTCCTGCACAGGACCCCATTAAAGGGAAAATAAAGGAAATAAAACAGTATCCAGTATGTTTTTGGTATCATATTTAAACATTACAGTTTCTCTTGAAATTAGGCAGAGCAAATATAATCAACATATAATTTTATATGTTGAAATACAAGTGAAGGTTTCATTAGTTTGCAGAGGTTTCATTTAATCTATTATCTACACAGCCACCCTTCAGTTTTAGTGAGAGAAATCAGCCTTTTTAGTCGGAGTCACTGCTGCTGCTGCTGCTGCTAGAGGAATGCTGGGAAAAGAAAAAAATACCACAGAGTTAAGGGCCATCACCACTGATTCACCGAAGGTAGAGGACACTCCTCCAGCCAAACAACACTGCAGCAATTGATAGTGACTCATCACGCATGTATGCTTTGAAGTATCCATCACAGCACAATATCATTTTACAATAAGTTCAAAGGCTCTTACAAAGCAGTAGCAGAGCCTTACTGGTTACCACTGCTGCCTCACACTTCCAGGATTCCAGTGTCCCTCTCACTGGGTGTATGTAGACTGCAGTGCATTAAGTACCCTGTGATGCACTGGCATTCTTTCCAGGGTGTACCCCAGTCTTGTACACTATGCTGTCTGGACTCCGGGCCCCCCCTGTGATCCGGACTAGGATAAGTGGTTAGAAAATTGATGGATGGTTCTAACAAAACCACATTTGGAAAAGCTTTAATAATTCAGCAACCATACACAGATCTAAATGCTGAAAGGTCCATCTCTGCTAAATCAGGGCTATACAAGAAGGTATAACAAATAGCACAATCAAACTATCCAGTTGAAAGTGCCTCCTTTAAGATGCAAATATGCCCCACATGGCTGGACCTACCTTCCCATGCTTATGGTGTTTGTGGGCCTTCTTCATCTTTTTCTTCATCTTCTTGTTCATGTTATATCCAACCATCACTCCCCCTGCACCAGCCACCCCCGCCGCCATGCCCCCAGGTAAGCAGCCCGGCATATACTGACCACCTCCTGGAATTCGGGGTGGGCCAGGATGGCACCCACCAGAAAAGTTACCCCCAGGGAAACCAGGAGCACCAGGGTTCAGCGGATATGTGGGCTGTCCTGGGCCTGGGTGCGGCATCCCTCCAGGCTGAATGGCTGGATTCATGCCAGGGGGGTACACTGGATTTGGTGCAGCTGGGTAAACTGGGTTAGCTGGGTTATACCCAGGGGGGTAGGCGGGGTTGTAGGGTGGTGGACCAGTGGGGCAATTCAGTGGGGGTCCTGCCAATAAATACTGGATTAATAACACCTATGGCAGGTCCATTCAAAATCAATGATTATTAATTATAAAGTCATAATATCTATAATATATATAAGAATTAATCTGATATATATATATACAAATTTCCACAATATTCAGCCGTAGTTTGACAAAGTAAAATATGTCAGAAGTGCTCATGACTAAGCAAATACACTATGCAATGCGACCCTTGTACTTTTGTCGTCGCTCCGATACGCGGGCACAAGTTTAATGCGAACATTACAGGCGCACACATTCACAGCAACACGACAGCATCCACATACATACCTTGGTTAGGCCACATTAGTACTTAAGGGATCAGAAAACAAGATGAGCTGAAATAAATAAGCATGCAATTATGCATTTAGTTTCAATAAATCAAATAATCGTCGATGAACAGATATATATCTTTTTCCATTTATCGAGAGAATACGCAGTCGCGTTTATTCTAGGAAACTGATCTAAAACTATACATTGACGACACACATTATCTTAGTCATTGCTCAAGTACCAGAAATAAAAGTATCGCACGCCAGTCTATTATTTTACAACTTCTTTCGAGCTTAAAAACAAATCTATTAATATTAAACGTTTTGGAATAATTTCTAAGCTTAAAATAATTTTTAAATACGTAGTTGAAGTGTCCACTGCCACTTTCATTACATTATGATAACATAACTAAATCTATAACATACCTGTCTAAGTTACTGCAAGCCCTTGTTGTTTCGTAGATGGTTTCATACGGTTATGCGCATGTGCGCTGCTTCCTCTTCCGCCTCGGCGCTCAGAGCTCCGCCCCTTAGACGTGAAATCTGTTAAAAATCCTCGTAGGCGATGTTTAGAATTTGGAAAAATCATGTGAGGGGCGGCATCTCCGTCATACCCGTAGGACCCGTTCGACTGATATAACCTGTTCACAACGTTTGCGTTCGACTGTATAGTATAAAACGTATCGGCCATTTTATTTTAGTTTAAACTCCGTCTGCTTCGTCAGGCTTCGCGCAATATAAAAATAATCTCAGGTCTAGTATGTTATTCTTGAGTGTTCTGTGGAACTGTATTTGCCCGTAGTGTCACTTGAGAGTCGCGAAACCAGCCCATGTGTTTTTCTTACCAGCAGACAAAGCTTTGTTGAATAGAATACTATACCATGTTGCAATTTTTATGTAAGCGGACATCCCACATTGGGCATATTGATTGCAGAGAAGTGGAAATTTATCGATTTCAGTGGGATGGGAGTTGGGGAAGGGTTTAGCTATTAAAGCTGGGGGGTTGAACCCTGATATTTCGCAAACTATTAATGGTTATAATACAGTGAAACATTTACACTGTTGCATCTATATTACAGACCCTTGCATGTGATCTAATCACTTTGTCAACATCAATAGGGATATGTTACAATTCTCCCCACAACCACCTCCAGATTCCAAAGTGACATGAGATTTAATTAATAGCATTTTAGAGCTCCATGTCATATGCAACAATCACTCCCCAGTTTGCTTAATTTAGTAAAAATACAGTCCAGTCGTACTGATGTGCATCTCGGAACTGCAGGCCCATTCTCATTTTATTAAACTTATTTTGGTTTGTTTTAAATAATGTGTTTTTATATGGTATAAAAATTCACATATTGTGCGTTATAGGCTTATTATGGTATCACAAAGAATGTTACCAGCCGTGGCAAAATAAACGTCTTCTGGTTCTTATTTTAATCCAGATCCTTTTCATTCACCATGTGACAGAAATAGAATTTCATGAATTTGATCGATCAGAAAACATTTTTTGAGTTTTGAAGTCTCAGTCAAGACTAGAATGGATATATGGGTGAATAGATATATGGATAAGGTGGATGAATATAAGTATGGATAAGGTGGATGAAGCCTAACCAGAGCTGTTGGGAAATGACCCAGAGGCAGTGTGGCGCGGTCCCGAGTCTCCCAACTCCCTCAGGCCACCATCGACTAAACCCTAATGACCCAGATTAAACCCAGATAATATTAGCCTAATTTAATATAATCATCAATGTCTGTTTTCCCTACATACAAATAAACTTGTTTTAAATTTTACACTAGTGGTCAAAATGATAAAACACACATCATTTTTGACATTACACTTTCAAAAATTACTGCACGAATGCTGGCGGTAATGTTCTAAACAGTCAAAGAATCTTTGCAAGTACCATACACTGGAGTAACTGTAATAGTTCTGCAGTCTCTAAAAATTGGAAGTGTTTCCACAATTTTGGCCACTAGTGTATATACCTTTTGATCACATTTATGCTACTGCTTTCCCATGATATTTGCAATTTTGGGCTTGAGTACATATGCAGGTACTGTAACATGGTATTTGAAATGATTGTAGGAAAAAAACCCATACTGAGGTCTGTACTCTGTTTCAAGTTTCTCTTTATTAAAATGAACTTTATAAAATCAGTATCGTTCAGGAACCGGTATTGAACTCAAGGTATCGGTATTCGTACAGGTATCGAAAATTTTACCTAGCCATCACAACTGTATTTATCGCACCAGGTATAACCAATCTGACATCAATCACATGCATTGTAATATGTACTTCAGGCTTTTTAATAGTGTCTTTCTGAAACATTAAGATCGCTACTTCTCATATACATAAGTGCAATTACAACGCATTTTGTTATAATTACTTAGATTAAGATGACACAGTTATTAAAACACTAAATGCATAAGTAGAGTGGATATAAATTGTGTACACCCCCCTGTGGAAATGCCAGGTTTTTGTGATGTAAAAAAATGAGATACACTAAATAATTTCAAAACTTTTCTCACCTCTAGTGTGATCTATAACCTGCACAATTCAATTGAAAAACAAACAAATCTGTTAGAGGGGAATATAAAAAAACATGTACAATAAACTGGTTGCATAAGTGTGCACACCCATAAATTACAACCCTAAATCAGAAACAGTTGGGACAGTGTGGAAAATGTGAATAAAAAAATAAAGCAGCAATTTACAAATTTCCCTTAACTTTTATTTCATTGCAGACAATATGAACACAAGATAATTCGTGTTTAATTTGGTCAATATCATTCGATTTGTAAATAAACATCTATTCTTGCCATTCAGGCTTGCAACACATTCCAAAAAAAGTTTGGATGGGGGCAATTCAGGGGTAGTCATGAGGTATAATAACCAAATAATGATGTGATTTGAAACTGGTGATGTTAACAGGTGATTGCGATCATGATTCGGTACAAAAGCAGCATCGAGGAAAGGCCTACTCCTTTAGGAGCAAAGGTGGGCAGAGGATCGCCAGTTTGCCACCAAGTGCGGGCAAAAATCTTCGAAATGATGAAGAAAAATGTTTCTCAGAGAAAGATAGGAAGAGATTTGGGCATTTCTCCCCTCCCTCTACAGTGCATAACAGTGAAAAGAATCAGGAAATCTAGAGAAATTACCGTGTGCAAAGGCCAAGAGCGCAAGCCTAAACTGAATGGTAATGATCTCCGAGCCCTCAGACGGCATTGCATTAAAAACCGTCATTCATCAATAAATGATATAACTGCATGGGCTCAGGACTACTTCAGGAAGTCGCTCTCAAGCACTACAGTACGGAGTTACATTAGGAAATGCCAGCTAAAACTGTACTGTGCCAAAAGGAAACCCTACATAAATAATGAAAAATGCGTCAAAGAAGACCCCGTACTGTTGCACACCTAAAACGTTGTTTGCAGGAAGAATGGGACAAACTAACACCTGCAACACTTAGTCACTTGATTTCTTCAATGCCTAAACGTCTTTTAAGTGTTGTTAAAAGACAGGGGAACTGTACAAAGTGGTAAATGCTGCACTATCCCAACTTTTTTTTAAATGTGTTGCAAGCCTGAATGGCAGGAATGGATGTTTATTTACAAATCAAATGATGTTGACAAAAAAAACCTTGAATTATTTTGTGTTCATACTGTCTGCAATGAAATAAAATGTGAGAAATTTTTAACTTGCTTTTTTCTTTTTTTTTTATTCACATTTTCCACCCTGTCACAACTTTTTCTGATTTGGGGTTGTAATACTTTGTTGAAGCACCTTTTGATCTAACTACAGCATTCAGTCTTTTTGGGTACAAACCTGCCATCAATTAAAGTGACTCTGATTAACCCCAAATAAAGTTCAGTTGTCCTGGTAGGATTTTCCTGACTCAGTTGCATCCTACAGCAAAAGCCATGGTTCTCATAGAGCTTACAAGCATCAAAGGGGCTCATTGCTGACAGGTGTCAGTCAGGAGAAGGGTACAAAAAAATTGTATTCGATGTACCATGGAAAACAGAGAAGATGGTCATCAAGAAGTGGAGAAAATATGGGATAACTGGACGCCCATCCAAAACTGATGAAAAGACAAGTTGAAAACTGGTCATGGAGGCTGCCAAGAGGTCACAGCCAGGCAATAAAACTAGTCTACTATGCTACTGACCGAAAACTGTCACCTCCAAGAAATCGCATTTCCGTCACCTCAGTCAGCTCCAGCATGCACCAACTGATACACAAATCCAGTGTTCCATTGATAAAAGTAATTTTCACATCACTAGCTGGAGAATTTAGTGAAGGAAGATAATGGCTCTTTAATTTCCATCTATGTTTTCCAGTGAATGACTCCGGGAAAATGTATATTTTTCCCTTGTGGAAATAAGACATTTCTACGCGTGTCAGCCACAGTGTTTCGGAAGGGCTGCCACCCTGTTGGCAGCACACTGGGCTGTCAGACGGGCTTCTGGGTCATGCTCCCAGCAGTCTTCTATGATGTCCTTCATGGCAGAGAATGCCTGAAATGCAAACAGTTCTGGGATAAGCAAAGCAGCCCATGCAGTGGTGTGAAAAAGTGTCTGTTTCAGATTTTTTTTTTGTATGTCACACGTAAATGTTTCAGATCAAACAAATTTAAATATTAGACAAAGGATGACAAGTAAACACAAAATGCAGTTTTTAAATGAAGGTGTTTATTATTAAGGGGGAAAAAATCCAAACCTACATGGCCCTGTGTGAAAAAGTGATTGCCCCCTAAACATAACTGGTTGGGCCACCCTTAGGATCAACAACTGCAATCAAGCATTTGCGATAACTGGCAATGAGTCCTTTACAGCGCTCTGGAGGAATTTTGGCCCCGTCATCTTTGCAGAATTGTTGTAATTCAGCCTCATTGGGACTCACTGCATGAGTGCGCTTCGGCTTGAGGGCAAGAACCGGTGGCCGGACATTCTCCTTCAGGATGTTTTGGGTAGATAGCAGAATTCATGGTTCCATTTACCACAGCAAGTCATCCAGGTCCTGAGGCAGCAAAACAGCCCCAGACCATCACACTACCGCCACCATATTTTACTGTTGGTATGATGTTCCTTTACTGAAATGTTGTGTTAGTTTTACACCAGATGTAATGGGACACACACCTTCCAAAAACTGACGCTTTTATCTCCTCAGTCCACAGAGTATTTCCCCAAAAGTCTTGGGGATCATCAAGATGTTTTCTGACAAAACTGAGAACTTCATGTTCCTTTTGCTCAGCAGTGGTTTGTCTTGGAACTCTGCCATGCAGGCCATTTCCCCCCATTTTTGGTCGGCCAGCCACTCCTAGGAAGGTTCACCACTGTTCCATTTGTGGATAATGACTCTAACTGTGGTTCGAGTTCCAAAGCTTTAGAAATGGCTTTATAACGTTTTCCAGAGTGATAGATATCAATTGCTTTGTTTCTCATTTGTTCCTGAATTTTCTTAGATTGCGGCAGGATGTCTGATTTTTGAGGATCTTTTAGTCTACTTCACTTTGTCAGGCCGGTCCAAGTGATTTCTTCATTGAGAACAGGTGTGGATGTGGTTAATTAAACTCAGCTTTCCAAAGATGTGATACACCACAGTTCATTTATGTTTTAAAGAATCACTTTTTCACACAGGGCCATATAAATTTGGATTTTTTTCCCTTAATAATGAACACCTTCATTTAAAAACTGCATTTTGTGTTTACTTGTGTCATGTTTGTCTAATATTTAAATTTGTTTGATGATCTGAAACATTTACATGTGACACACAAAATATAAGAAATCAGGAAGGGGGCAAACACATTTTCACACCACTGTATTTCTGTTCAAATAATCCATCATATCACAGAAAGAAAAGTCTACTTATTATTCAACAGTGATGAATCAATTCAAAAGAAACTTATGTACTTTGGCAATGTACTTATTTTCATATTCAAAATACCAGGACAAGTATCTCTAGTAAGACTTCACAACCCATGATGACTGGATTTATTATACACAAGCTGGTTCACGCTACTTATGATTAGACAACAAAAGAAACTCCATAACTTCAAGGAGATCAATCCTATTCTTTTTCTTGACGTGCAACAAAAATGTATTTTTTTCTATTTTAAATTTATATTACTATTCTTAAATATTGCTTTCATTTTTTCATTTGCCTCATTTGCATTTTAATTCTTTATCAGATGCTGAGAAATTCCCTGGCCAGAATTGGGGTTTAAAGGTCATGCTCCAGGGCCCAACAGTGAAATTCCTCTGCTGACGCTGGGATTTAAACTATTACATTTCCAGTAGAACCCTGATCGACTAAGGGGTTTGGCATCTGCTCAGCTCTGGTCAAAACACACCTGGTGTAAATGGCTTGCTATCAGAACCCAAAACCTGCAAGCACTACAATCCACCATGGAAGAGGGCCTCCCATCTCTCAAGGCAAGGTACCTGTGTGAATTGTCTCCATGGTGTGGGTAAAATGGGGCGCTCTCTCCTCTCACATACAAACAGGATGAGGTCATCCAGTGATGGACTGGGGCCCAGCTCTGTTTCATATGGCAGCTGGTGCTCTGGAACTGGCGATCCTATGGTTACAGGAAAAAGGACCGTCACTACGGCAACCGTCCCCACAGGGAGTCAAGTGCATCTGTGCTATTTGGTTGTTGGATGCTTTCGGGATAATTCAGTAAAAAAAAAAAAAATCAAACTTAGGTACCTAGTGCCTTAAGAATGACATGTTTGAAATTTGTGTGTTACTGATAATCATATCAAATTATTCTTTCAAAAAGCTTCTATATTCTCACAAAATGCTTTATACAAACAGAACCATCCATCTATCCAACCAACTTCCACCCTGTACCCATTCCCTGTTTGTCCCATACCAGACTGCATGGTGGCATTGACCCTGGTAACAAGTAGCACTGTTACCTCACAGATCTCGCCACCCCTCTGCATGTGTGTGGTTCCCCCTCTATCCATGGATTTCTCAGGGGTGGCCAGTTTCCTCGACATTCCAAAGACAAACAGTCAATCCAAGTATCATTTCTAAATAGCTTGTTATGCCTGACCGTGTGTGTATGTGTCCTGTGATGCTGCAAAGAATGAAAATCTAAGCAAATATAATTTTTTGATATTTAGACAAAATTCTAATTTCATTAACAAACTGACTAACACCACATCGTATTCATAAGATTAATTTGCTTGTATTTAGGCATATTGTCTTATTTTAGGAAGTCTTATCAAGTACAATTTTCTTACCGCACTGACAGATAATTTTGGTAGTTTCAGGCCAGCTTGTCTCAAAACAGTTAGGCCATTTTTTGCTGTGGATGGATGGATGGATGGATGGATTTTTTTGGCTAAAACCTTCACCTACACAACTATAAACAAAAAGTGTCATCTAAGGGAGTCTTTCCCAAAAGCCGAACTTTGAGATTTCGTGCTAAAGGGGGGCGCACTCTGCCGCTGTGCTACTGGAATGCTGCTGGGAAAATAACAGAAGCACCTGGCAAACGGGAACAGACTGTGCATGATCACCTGCGTAGAGGTCGGAGCAGCGTGCCCAGATCTCCCACAGCAGCAGAGCCAGAGCGTACACATCCCCCTGGATTAGGCACCGGTCGCTGTTCAGGTTCACGCAGCCCTCTAGGACCTCTGGAGATGTGTAGCGTAGTGTTCCCGCCTGGCTCCTCAGCTGGCCAATCAAAAACACCAAAGACATCCAGCTATGATGCGATTGGCCGCCATACTCTCAATGCACATTACCTTCAATTCTGGGTTTTAAAAAGAGTTTTACGGCGGGATGCTTTTAAACACTGTTTGCCTCGTAGTGTGCAAATGTTTCTGCACACTTTGGCATATTTCTTGGAAGTTCCTAGTGTCCCTTTTCCAGATGTCACCGGTCTGTTCCA
>JABFEB020000124.1:2428789-2449005 GCA_019775895.2 Stomatorhinus ivindoensis | reverse complement strand
AGGATTTTGTAAATGTCACTGTAATACAATCTTGTGAATTGCTCAATAAAAAATATATATGAAAAAAAAAAAAAAAGTAAATGTTTGTGTCTTAGAATGTGGTAAATTCTAAATATCTGGATAATCCCTGTTCCTACAAGAGCTATATTATTGTGCAATAGGATCTGAAGAACTTAAACATATAATTGATTGATACCCGTAGAATTATTTTGGTATAAGTTGATTCTCTTTTTTTAATGTAGAGGGAATGGTGGGAATTATGATTCAGAGGGACAGTTTTCTTGGGCATTTGGGAGGTATACATAGTTTGTGGAGATGTATTGGTAAAAGGTTTTATTCAGCATCGGTAACTGTACCACAGCCCTCTGACAAAGGTTCATAGAGAGCACGGGATGACAGTATAGGATGAAATTAAAATGTTACCAATAGAAAATTTGGAGGGTCATTATATTGGTAGGAATGCCATAATGTATTCAGGTCATCTACAAAAAACTGAAGCAAAGAGAAGATAAGATTGATCTTTACTTGACTCACCAAGAAGATGTAAGGAATCCACTAGCAGAATCTCATTTCAGCAAAACAGTGTTTTATTGATCAGTAAAAATAACATAATGAAATACACTGTAGAAGTACACCAGGTATCGAAAGGCAGCTCAAAAATAAATTGAAGACAATTGTTCACCGCAAAAGACTTTCCCCAACTGTGTGTAGGTGCTGTGAGTGACTTTTTCACTTGGCCTGTGACATGTTTTCATTTTACAATTTTGGCCCTCAAATCAATTTTTACTTTCTTCTATGGTTGAAATGGCTCCTGGTTTCATGGTAAAATTCCAGACAGGAACCAAAGGTATCAGCAGTGTCACAGGTACAGGAGCACAGGCACAGTATTTAACGTGAGTTAGTTTTGTGGCAGTAAACACACAGCAGATGGCAGTTACAGCGCTCTGGAGGTTTGTCAGACTTTTACAAAAACTAAGTGTGGTGTGGTCTTCATAAGGGGAAATGAATTTTCTGTCTATCTTGCTAATAGTTTGTCAGTAATGAAAACTGAAGCTTTCAGTGTTATATACTTTTATAATAACACTACATGCTATCATTGGTGTAGTGGAGATGGCACTTTTTGCCTCAGTTCTAGTCAAATGCCCATTTGCTAAGAGTGAATTCCTTGTACGATTGTTTTTATATATTCTTGAACAATTTAGACTAGTTTCCTTCTTCTGTATGGATTTTCCAGCATAATGATGACATGACAGTATTATTTGTATTTGTCTGAACATCAGTGAACAGTTTAACTCTTTGGAGATGATATGGTTTTCATATGTGTACATAGACATTGGCTGTACTTTAATGCAAATAAAAAGTGCATGGTACTGTTGATTGTATTTGTGCTTTTCAGTATAGGACTCAGTGAAATGATTGCAGTTTTTGTTTCAGTAGTCTTTAAATAAATACATACTTAACAGGTGATTTCCTGTGAGAAATCTTCCCTGAAATTCCACCAAGGCTCTTCTAGTTCAAATCAGCTTGAAAAGGCAATGTGTGAATCAATATCCTGTGCACCCTGTGAAACACTATAGAAAACTTCTTTAGATCATTAGAAATTTTTTGGTAGACTCCAGGTTCACCACAACCCTGATCTGGATAATGGGTTTTGAAAAGCAGATGGGTCAAAGCTATAGAAATTAAAGGTTCAATGGTTGATGATATAAACTACAATTTATTCTGGCTATTGTGTTAGCTACAGTGGTTGTTCAACATTCAATACATTAAATAAAAAATGTTGAACATATTGAAGTTATATGGGTATTTAAAAGAATCCATTTGAACCCCCACTTTTTTGGCAAGTGCCAACCTGCATGGTTATAGTCATCACATCTCGCCAGGTAATAAGATTAGTTTAGTATGCTACTGACCAAAGTCTTTATGTTATCTCCAAGGAATCACGTTGCTGTCACCTCAGTCAGCTCCAACATGCACCAGTTGATACACAAATCCATTATTTCATTAATGAAAGTAATTTTTAAATGACTAGCTGGAGAATTCAGTGGAGAAAGATAATGGCTCATTAATTTCTATCCATAATTTCCAGTGAAAGGCTCCAGGAAACTGTTCATTTTTCCAGAACAAGAAAATGTTCCAGAACAGTAAATGTTTCAGCCGTAGCATTCTGGAAGCACTGCAACCTGTTGGCAACACACTGGGCTGTCAAACGGGCTTCCGGTTCATGGTCCCAGCAGTCTTCTAGAATGTCATTCATGGCAGAGAATGCCTGAAATGCAAACAGTTATGGAATAAGCAATGCAGTCCATAATTCTGATAAAATAATTCATTGTATCGCACGAAGAAAATAGTATATAGTTATTATTAATAAATCAGTTTAAAAGAAATACATTTACATTTATTCCGGCAATGCACTTATCTTCATATTGAAATACCAGGCTTTGTATCTCTAGTAAGACCAATAATGACTGGGTTTAGTATACATAACAAGCTGGTTCAAGGTACTTCCTACCAAAAGAAACTCCGTAACGTCAAGGAGATCAATTGTCTTCTTTTTATTGACTTGCAACAGAAAAGTAACATTTTTTTCTTCTTTTATGTTTTTGTTAGTGTTCTTAAATATTGCTTTAATTTATTTCTTTGCATTTTATTTCTTTAGCAGATGCTAAGCAACATGTTTTTGAGAAGGTAGGGTCACCCACTTCCTGGAGCAATTTGGGGTTAAAGGCCATGCTATACAGTGGAAGCTGATTACAATGACTCCGTTTGACAATAAGCAGATGATCGTTATAACTGATTTTTGTGTCAGGCAGATTACCATCTAACTGACATTTGTATATTTATTATACATATAAGGTCATAAAATGGACAGCATTGCTAATTACTGAATTTTATTGACCAATATAAAATTCAGTACAGAACTGTACATAATATTCAGTTCAATTCAGTTTTATTTATCAACACATTTTCACAACGTTACATTGTATCAAAGTGCTTATTGTAGTTTCCCTGCTGCATCTTGGTGGCTCATTATTGTCGTAAGCTTTGATGAATCTATATTTGTCATTCAGAGAAAATTAATCTCTTTTTCCTGTCATGTTTTCTGTGCCTACAGCACTAGTCTCAGGTAGCAAGGAAAAGAAAACAGGCTACAGCAAATCTAAGTATGATGGTCAAGGTAAAGTAACAAAATTAAATTAAATTACCACAACTTAAATTTTTTTCCACATGTTCTCATGTTTAAAAAGACCCAAAATGAACACTGTAAGTGGACTACTAGATTACTATAATCGAATTATTTATATTACCAGTATTTGTACAGGAATGATTCTATCCCAAACTTTTTATCCTTAAAAGCGGATGATCACTAAAACTGTGATCACCATATGCAGTTTCCACTGTATTCCCATTAATATTTCACTGAACCCTGATCATCTGAAAGGCATGGCATTTGCTCCACTCTTTAGTAGAGCTAGAACAAAATTCACTTGGTACAAATGACTTGCTATCAGAACCCAATACCCAGAAACACCACAGCCTGCTATGGTGTCCTACCTCTCAAGTCAAGGTACCTGTGTGAATTGTCTCCATGATATGGGTAAAGTGGGACGCTTTCTCCTCTGAGATACAAACAGAATGAGATCATCCAGTGATGGACTGGGGCCTAGCTCTGCTTCATACGGCAGCTGGTGCTCTGGAACTGGTGATTCTATGGTTACAAGAAACAGAACCATCACTATAGCAACAGTTCCCATCAGGATTCAAGTACATTTGGTTGTTGGATGCTTTCATGATAATTCAGTCAGGAAAAATCAGACATTGATACGTGGTACATTGACTTTAAGAATGGGCTGTTCAAATGTTTGAAAATTGTCTGTTACTGCCAATCTTATCAACTTATTCTATCTCCCAAAAAGTTTAATACAAACAGAACCATCCATACACCTATCCATCTCTTCATCCATCTTCCAACTGTTTGATCCTGGTAATGGGTGGCAATGTTATCTACATATCTTGCCACCCCTCTATATGTATGCAGTTCTTCCTGTCTATGGATTTCCTCAGGGTTTACCAGTTTCCTCCCACATTCTAAAGACAAGCAGTCATGCTAAGTGTAATCTATAAGGATTTTTTTTCACATGCTTCTTACTGCTTTTTCATCTTGCATTTGTGCACATTTTTGTGCGTCATATAGTTTTATTATGCATTTTCATGATTGATATATACTGAAATATGCAAATAAAAAAACAGATAAATCTACATTACACAAGTATTATAGTGTGGGTTCGTGAGGAGATTTTAAAGAGATTTTGCTGTGGATTGAATATTGTTTTTAATGTCAAATTCTGAGTACATTTTCAATAAAAATGAATTCAGTCCTTATTTTAGCTTTAGTACTCATAGTGGCAGCTAAATGCTGCAGAAGTCTACTCACAGGTTCTGTGTACATCCCAGGACATAATAGGATGATGTCCCTTGTGTTTGTGGGAAACAAGATGGGAAAAAATGCATACAAACATTTTACGATGTGTTTGTATCCATTACTTTCTGTCATCAATAGGAGTGCGTAGTGCAGAGAAATCTGTGCAGCAGGGCGTTTTCAAAAAGCTCTGCAATACAGCGCACCAGTGGGAATATCATTTATTGCTTTGTATACAATGTATGATGTTCTACTGGAATACAGAAATGATTACCTGCATAGAGGTCAGAGCAGCATGACCATAGCTCCCACAGCAGCAGACCCAGTGCATACACATCCCCCTGCATCAGCCACAGGTTATTGTTCAGGTTCACGCAACCCTCCAGGATCTCTGGGGATGTGTACCGTAGAGTTCCCACTTGGCTTCTCAGCTGGAAAATTGAAAACACGTAAGAGATCCAGGCACAATTGAACTGCCCACCATACTCTCGATGCATATTTCTTTTAATTCTGGGTTTTACAAAGAGTTTGAGAGCTGGATGCTTTAAACATTGTGCACCTCATAGTGTGCAAATAATTCTGTATACTTTGCCATGTTTTTGAAGTTCCTGGTGTCCCTGTTTCAAATGTCACCAGTCTGCTCCAGTCACAAGCTTGGCTCACCCCATGACTAGGCAAATGCCAAATGATCAAAGATTTTTTTTTTGATTATCAGAAAAATTAGGAAAACAAGCCAAAAATATGTTTAATATGGACTTTTGCAGTTCCTGCACCCAAACACCCCCACATGGGTAAATGGAGAATCCTGTGGCCTATCCTATGAATTTGAGCTAGACTGTGGCCTGTTAAAGACCTGGGGCTAGTTGCACAAAACACCTGAAGTTATGATTTCCTTAAAGTCCAGGTCAAGATTTCCTTAAAATAAAAATCAGTTGCTGAAAAACCCATAAGGAAAAGACTAAATGTGCTTTCTGCAACTAATTTTATTTTAAGGAAACCATAACTTGTGCTTTAAAGAAAAACCTTATTTAAGGTCTTTTGTGCAACTGGCCCCTGGGAAAAAAAAAACTCATAGCTATTGTGTCATGTCAGGCATTCAGTTGACAATAAGGGTCACCTGGGGACTTTCTCTCTGCTTCTGCCACCTTGGCTGTCCTGAACAGCTTCGCAAGACTGTTGCACACCCAAAGTTACAGAGAGCACATGTGCCATCCACCCGCACCAGCACATTGCTGCTGCTGAGGTCACCATGTGTGATAGCTGGTTTGTGCAGCTCTGGCACACCCATAGGTTAGGAATGTAAGCAGGCACAAGATAAACAGAAGCATGAAATGAATGAATAAGCATAATGATAACATGGCAAACATATAAACAGTATTGGAACATTCTTGAAACAGAACATGCTTCCTTAGATTCAAATCATGGTTACAACAGAAATTAATAGATTATTCTGTATTCAGCCCTTCTTACCATTCCTGTACATGTCAGTGTGAAGAAAAGCCAATCCTTCAGATAAAGTCTGTGCCATTTTCAAAGACGACAGCCAGTCAATGCTGTATGAGGACAGGAATGTTTTCAAAGGGCCCTGGGTGTCAATGAAGAAAGACTTGCATTCACCTTTTTGTGGCTTAAACTTAAGGCTTTTATCTGAAAAGTAACTTTCACTGCTGTGTGTTAATTTGTGCTTAATTTTTTCATGTCCATTATTTTCACAAACATCTTTTAGATACAGTGAAATGAAAAATTATTACCTTCTTCCTGTATTATTGCATATTTTTTACTTGAGACAGAATGAAATACTAAAGGAAGTCTGAGTAAACAAATGAATGAACAAGTACACACATAAGTAATGTTTCAATGTTTGAAAGTACAACTGAGGATAAGAGAGCAGAGTCAAATAGTGTTCCTCAAGCAACTGGGGTTGAGGACCTTGCTCAAGGGCCCAATGATATAATCATTCTGCTGGCCATGGGATTTGAACCCACACCCTTCTGAGCACAGATCCCAAATGATCCCACAAATGATGATTATCAAAATATGTCTAGAGATGTGGTTACTTGTGGTAATAATCAAAGTTATTTTTTTAGTTTTGAATGCACTCACATATTTAGCTAACTCCTGCAGAAGGACCCAGTATCCTCCTGAAGGCTCCTTCCCAGCCCCCAGGAAGTACACCAGCCCAGGATGTTCCATGAGAGGCAGTCCAAACACTTCCCTTTCCTTTATGAAAGAGCGTTGGTATGCAGCAGGGAACACCTTCACTGCCACAGTAGCCTCGTTCAGGCGGCCCTGCCACACAGATGAAAAATGGCCGCTCACCACCACCTATAAGCCAGAAACAGCTTGCAGAATCAGGGAGTCATTCAACAATATTTAAATTTGAAATTTGACACATATTTAATCTGGCAATTTATCCTTTAACCCCTGAATCCTTTGGATAAAAAAAAGATGTGTGTGTGTGTGTGTGCGTGCGTGCGTGTGTGTGTGTGCGTGCGTGTGTGCGTGTGTGTATAAGAACAGCATTTTGGTTCTGGAGACACAGTGCCCATCAAAAGACACATAAATAAATATGATCAGTTTTAGAAATATTTTTAGCATTAAGATGACACTTATCAGGAAGTGGAATGAAAACTTGGGTGAATCCCAAGAACCAGTGATAAAAGATCTCAAACCTGATGACTTTGAGAAATATTTATCTTTGGAGATACACAGACTCAAAAAAAATTAGACAGCTAACCAGACAGTAAGCTTTTTCTTGCAATAGTTCTAATAACGTCTATTGTGACAATAATTATTTATCTGCCATTATAGTATAGTATAAATCCCTTATCAATCAAGTCAAATATAGATTTCATCCTGAGAAGTCAGATAAATATTTTGGATAGAAGTTGAAAAAAAAATTAAATAACCATAAATGACATTCATTTTTCATTTGAAGCATAAAATAAGTGTATATAATATTCCTAACATGAATAAGTCAATTTGCCTTTAACCTTTTCTATCTATTTGCTCACATATTTGGCTGCATCACATTTAGATGTCCCATAATGCAGTGTGTTTAATGCATAATACAAAGATAAGAGTTACATGCAAGAGTAGTTTGCAGCAATTACAGATAAAAAGTGACTTTATCATTAACTTATTATCTGCAATTTTCCCCCAGACCTGCCTGTCAGGACCAGAACTTATTTCCAGAAAGTAAACTGTAATATTGAAAAACACACAAGCCATAACATGTACAAAGGGATTTAAAACAAAAGTAACTGATCCTCCGACAGTATACATAAAGTTTGTTACCTGTTGTAATTCCAGATCAGCAAGATCAAGGTCATTGGTTCCTGGCAGGTTACAGGAACACTGTGGTATCACTGGCCCTTTCAGTGAGGAGGGCAGATTCTCTTCAGAGCATGCAACAGACAAGATGCCAATTCACATCAAGCCAATCAAAGAGCACCACTCCAAATCAAGCTTCAACATTGTTTTAGAGTCTTATGTATAGACCTAAAATTCAGGGGATGGAGATGGACCCTTGACGTTATCTCTCAGATACAAATTAGACTACAAATTAAGGAATGAATATTTGGAGGAAGGAGGTACATTATTTCTGGAAATGCCAAGGTCAGATCGGAGTGAGGTGGGAGTGCTGAGAGGAGGACTAGCTGGTCCATCTGTACACCACTGATATCTCCATATTGTTTACATTTTCCTGGGAGAACATAAAGTTTTTTTTTTTTATGAAGAAACAAAAACAGGAAATTACAGTATACATAATGTAACTAAAAGAACACAAGGTAAAACTGAAAGGAAAAATATATTCCTCTGTTGCAGCCATACTGTAAGTATTTCAGCTCAATTTCTTTGGTTTTCATTTTTTCAGCTAATTTTTTACTTTAAACATAAGTGGGTGACAGATTGGGTAGCAATGTTCTTTGAACCTGCCAGTATTATGTGTATGGAGTTTCTCTGTGTTTTCTCTTGGTCCTCTATTATCCACCCATCCATCCATCCATCCATCCATTTTTTTTGTATCAGCTTGTCATATTCAGGGTCATGGGTGTCTGGAGCAGCACAGCAACATTCATACCTATGGACAATTTGGCCTCTCCAATTTACCTCAGCATGTTTTTGGATTGTGGAGAGAAATTGGAAAACTAAGAGGAATCTTCACAGCAACATGGGGACCACATAAAAACTCCACACATATAGCGCCGGGGTGAAGACTCCAACCCTGGTCCTGGATGCTGTCAGGCTAATTGGGGTTTTTAAATTGTGTTTTTGTCCCCTTTGTTGTACCTTGTGCTTCCTGGAGTAAGTTCTAAACTCACTGTGATCACATGCGGAATATAAATATGACATGAAAAAACAAAATTGGTTGACTGTGTCCACTCACTAACCTGGAACCTATCCCAGACAGCACAGGGCACAAGGTTGGATACCCCTCGACAGGATGGCATTCCATCACAGATGACACATATGAACACACTCACATAAATAATCTTGCTCTATGGGTAGTTCAAGAAAATACAAGGAGAACACACACAGTGTACCCAAACAGGTCTGATGGAAGGATTTATACCCAATCCTGGAATTTATGAGGCAACAATGCTACCCACAGAAGAATTATGCCATCCTTGTTCATTCAGATAACATTTGAGTAGGGTTTAAGTAAGGAAAAAATAAGTCATCAAATATAAATAACATTGATTTTAAAAAGTAAAAGTAATAATAACAGGTAAATGCATTAAGACCATCCTCAAATGCCAAAAGACTGAAAATGAAACTCATTCATAAATTTCACAACTTACCCCAGTCTCTGAAAAGACTCCCATACTGAATCGTGATGAAAATAATAATAATGATTCCTATGACAATGACGGCCACCCAAGTGCTGCCATCATCTGTACAAACATTGACATTCACAGTCATTCAGACACATTACACTGCTCATGTTGGCACAAACACATACGATATATCACTGCCTTGAAGAGAATTGACAAAATTCCTTTGAGTGCCTTTTTTAAAAGGAAAGCCTAATGCTTATTAATTTGGTGGGGGAAGGTTGGAGGAAAACTCAATGACTGCCTGGATTAGTGCTCAAGGCTGACACACAAAATAACAGACAGAGCAGGGAGGGAACCGAGAGTCAAGGTAAGCAGCCTGATAAGATGGGAAACATTTTTTTCAAATTTTTAAACAGTTAGTCAATGATGAAGTATGACTTAGCTTTTCTGGTTAAGGCTGAAAACTCCAATTTGTTAACTATTGATTGTTTTAAGAACTCCTGCATTGAAGAAGTAAAATGTGATATGCAATTTTACAGACATGATGATAATAATTAAAGCACAAGTAAATATCCGTCCTGTCACAAATCCTGTATCATTGCAGGCACACCGACATGTATGTTGCAGAGTTGTGAAAAAAGCCATACTTAGAGAGGGGGAGTACTGTGACTGGCTAGTTTCTAGGTTCCATATGACTTTGGCATTGCAGAAGTCAGAGCTGCAGACACAGCAGACCATGTTCTCCTGGTGTGTGGAGATGTGGCTGGTGGGATCCATACAGTTATTCTGGAAAACCTTACAACCTGTAAGAAGTAGAGAAAATGCCCATGGCTATAGTACAGCTCATGATACTGGGTCCATCAGTGGGGAGCTGGCAGGTCCCTTTACCCAGTCCCACAAAGCACAACATTTTATTGAATGGAAAGTAATGTAAAGAGTTAGACTCACTGAGAAGGAGAATGATTTTCCATGGCTCCATGGTTTGAGTGTTGTGTTCTTAGTGAGAGACAGTTTCTTTCAGTGTTCTAAACGCTGACTCTTCCCACATTGCATTTTTAGTGTGGGAAACTCCCCGTCACACACAGCACTTGCAAAGCGCACACACAAGCATACAGTGTGGGAAGGCTCGTGGAGTTGATAACATTGACAAAAACTGAAAAACAGTTTCACAAACACATTACCAAATGTTTTTTTAATACTCATTCCCATCATTAAGTCATAAAGCAGATGAGTGATGATGAGTATTAATAATAACCTTCCTGTTAACTGGAATCGGTTACAGACAGGTGATCCATTTCCATTTAAAGTTACGGCATTTAGCAGATGCTCTTAGCCAAAATGACTTACAAACATGTTTTAAAGCCTCCACCAGTGAATACATTCTGATGCTGTTTCAATAGAACCTTGGCTAAGAATACCATCAGTCTTAAAACTGTTGGCAACGAACCACACCACAGTATTATTGGGTCATTAAAGCACACACTACGGTCAGTTCAGAGTTGCCAATCAGGGTGACTGGATGTTTTGAAGCTACGGGAGGGAACCTGGGCAACATGCCAATTCTACAGGTGAGATGAAACAGTGATCCACCGTTTGACCGTTATGAATTATTATTATTTATATAAATCTGAGACTGCAGTAAATTAGCACATTTCTAAATTTTAATACCCATACTGTTTAAATTTAATGCACAATAATGAAAAACAAAATATTACACGACATTTGTGTTCTTGAAAAATGATAGCACTTGAAGTAAGAATACCAAGATATATGTTTTATGTATTTCCTGGCTGTCCCATCCCAAGCCTCATCCAGGGCCTCAACCTGGGCATTTCTCATGTGCAGCAGGATGCTGTGAGCCTACTACAAGGTATGTAGTTCGAACTGTACTGTACATACCTCCTGCAGACAGGCAGATAAACCACAGACTGTAGCAGTGGTTATAGAGGCACTGTGCCCACATTGGCAGATTCAAATAGTACTGCTGGGCAGGCTTATTGGACACCTTGATCTCCTGTAAGGGGCAACATGAAGCAAGCACCCACAAATGACTAGAATTTCAAACACTCGAAGCTAATTCATTTACACCAATATTAATTATACAACACTTTTATATGAAAGTGTCTCTGTGCACCTAAAGAATGAATTCTTAATTCTACTATTTTCTAATTATTTTCTATATTATTTCTTTATTAGTATTAATTATCTCCTACTATTTTTTTCTAATTTTCGGCCGCTCAGTTGTTGTTTCGTAATTAAGAAACTGGTTCAGTAACTGTTATTAGTACCTTACGAAGTACAGATTTATGAAAAGCATACTAGGAGAAGATCAACTGACAGGAACATGCAGGGGTGGAGGGGGGGGTGTCCTTATGCATAAGGGTATGTACCCTTTTCAAATCTAGCTGCACTGAAACTAAACTTGTGAAGCTTGCTCAGATAATAACTTTAGGTCCACTGTATGTATTATAAAAAATATGATCTGATCATCTAAGACAAAAATGCAGGGGTTGCCATTCATGGCAGGGTACCTGCCGGGAATTTCACCCCTTATGAATTCTGCCTCTGTTTGTCCTATGCAAATGAAACTTGCTCTGGTAGTATACTTTGCTACACAGAGTGTACTGTCCAAAGCATTTTGGGATATAATCACCAGAGAGAGAGATATAGGAGGGTGCCTTTCCCGGTAGGGTACCTATTTGAACCATGCTAAAAACATACAATTTAGTTTAAAAGCAGCCCTTATAAAACCATAATCCGTCCTTGATTCTCATGCAAAATGTGTCAGAGCTCTATCCTCATTGCTCTACCACAGTCCTTGTGTCCTGGTGCCTGTTGGAAGGAAATAGATATTCATATTTCATGCATCCATCCATCCATTTTCTAAACCATTTATCCTGTTTTGGGTGTTAGGGGGTCCGGAGCCTAGCCTGGAATCTATGGGCATGAGGTGGGAAACAATCCAGGATGGGGGCCAGCCCATCACAGGGCACACTCACACACCATTCATTCACACATGCACACCTATGGGCAATTTAGTAACTCCGATTAGCCTCAGAATGTCTTTGGACTGTGGGGGGAAACCGGAGTACCCAGAGGATGACATGGGTAAAACGTGCAAACCCCACAACCCGAGTCCCAGAGGTGTGAGACAACAGTGCTAAGCACTGCACCACTATGCTGCCCCTTTCATACATTTATAGCACATTAATGTTTGTATTGACTCAAAATAGATTTTTAAATAAACACAATAATACAGTGAAACAATCTTTTTAATTACTTTATGCACCTTTTCCCTTTTGTTTTCACACAAGACACAATGCCATGGCAAGCCAGTGCCTGGGAGTCTGTTTTGGCTCTGCGGAATGCAGAAATCATGGACCCATCTGTTGCAAGTATCTCACTGACTCTACAAAACAGTACAATAGACCACCAATTATGCTTATTGTGTTTTTTAAGGTATGTATGTGCTATTGATTTCTGTCTTGGGGGTTCAAAATAACTCAAAAATATTTATTCTTCACATGTCTGTTAGTATATATTATCAATATAGTGAGCAATGTCCCTGTGCATTTTTCGGTTTGTGTATGTGTGCAAGAGTGTGCTTGTTACTATCAGTGTGTCAGTGGGTGTAAAACTAAACAGAGCAGCATGCATAGTGTATTCAAGTTGCACTATGCATTCCACATATGTTTGAGTCTGTGCAAACATCTGATGTAATGCCACCTGATGGGAACAGTAGTAGATACTCCGTCATTAACAACTGCTGCAGTCCTTGTGATTTTTGGAACATCTTTGACTCCACATGTTGAGCAGTACTCACCTCTTGGTTCCACAGTAGCAAAGTACACAAGTAAACTTTATCAGCTTAAGTGTTTTGTGTGCATAATAAATACATAATTTAATTATATGATTGAGCACAGTTCAATCACTTATTATTGTCCAAAGTGCCTGCCTAGATCTCCTGGAATAGGAAGATGAAAACCACCATCAGTGTTCCCACTGGACCGCAGTGATGTTACTGACCAACCATGCAGGGAAAAAAGCTACATGCTACATTCATATAGTTAGAGGGACAGGAGACTAGCACCTTTTGTAAAACTACACTTATTCGAAAAGTGGAAATGGATCTTACCTCATATAACTCTTTTAGTATCTAATGAGGAGAGGGAGAGCACAGAAAGCAGAGAAATTAAGTTTTGCAGCAGAAAGTAAACAAGGGCACATTTATTAATAAACAGGTGCAGCCCTGTCAGTTAAGAGCTGTGTTTTAATTGGCCAGCAGTGATGTCACTGTCAGTAGGCCCACAGCTCCTGCTGATACCCCTGGCACGTGGGACAAGAGAGCCACGAAACAAACACCAAAATGCAGCAAACAGAACATCTCACTGACATGATTGTCATGTTCAATTGTTTATCTCCTGAAAATGATATTGATGGAGATGACCTGAAATATCACGGTGGGGTTAATACGGACAGTGTCTGCACCAGTCTGGGGCGGGGGGCTCTGTTTGGAGGGCTAAATTTTGTGAGTAGAGGGGTTAGGTAATACAGACAGCTTGGCCTCGGAGCATACCTGAAACCCCCGGGAAAAGCCGCTGAAGCTGTGAAGTTCCGCCACCCGCTGTGAAGTTCCGCCATGTAAAAGTGAGCCGTCTGAAAGCACGTCCTGTCAAACAGCCACAGAATTATCATTATTATTATGATGAGCAGAAGGGGAGTCAGTGAAGCCCTAGACAAGTCAGTGATAATGCTGCACCAGGCAAATGGAGCTGAATGAACAGATTTCAGTTACATACACTTTTCCCTTTTGAATATCACTCCTGATCTTCTCAAATTCTTCAAGAGATATTATGTTTAATTTAATCCCAGCAAGTTTTTACAGGCTGTTTATACAATGCACGATAAAATTTGCATTATACTGCTAAGAGTTAACAAGGGATTTACTAAGCAGGCAGATAAACAGTCACCCTCACAGGACGCCAAGAATGAGCACCAAGTAAAAGCAAGATGGGAAATATTAAGACACCCAGCCATGACCTTCCCCCTGCATATCAAATAGGCATTTTCTATATCTGTCAGACAATATGACTGCATTCATCTCTCAGAGATTATTGGCGATCTGCAAACATGTGCATCGCTGCCTTTCCAGCAGAGATGGAAAAATAGACAGAGCTCTGAAATTCCCGGCCTTATCCAGCTACTATTTATGTTGCCGTATCATTTTAAATATCTGACAATAAAAATGCTAAAACAGGTCAAGTATGTTTTATGTCCTAGTTTTACAGTAAAAAAAAAGTAAACGTTTTAAATTTAGTTCAAGTGATTATATAATGTTGAAGGAATAAGTGTTTAACAGGGATATCACCGCAGCAGCTGAAGAGAAATATTACTATCTATAAAACATAGACTTGCATTAAGGCTCAACATTTTAAGTAATTCATCATCAGAATGGAAGAGTGGAGAATGAGCGTTTAAATAAGAATGAAGGTATTTAATGTGATGGCAGATAATACTGAACAGAGCACAGTAACATGAAAAACTCATATGCACCGGCTCATCTCTGCTTGTAATGGCTTCTGTGGATTCAGGGTTAATATTCATAGAATGTTACTAACATTATGGGAGCACAAAGATCTATTCTGCTGTCTTTTTCCACATCTTCCCAGTGTGTCATACTTACACATTAACTGTAGCATTGTAGTATTCATAGCATCATCCAGACCCAGCTGTACACTGAACCCTACTGTTCAGCTGGGGACTGGCATTTAGTGGATGACATATTTCAGCTTTTGCCCCGGTGTTCCCCATACCTCTTACAAATCCACCATAAGTCTTGGGCCAACCCTGGTCTTCAACACCCAACAAGCTACAGGTTTTAGGACTTAAGAGTTAGTGTTTGGAAGCCACCATCTTACTAGTTTAGAGAGTGCTTGACACCTCAAACAGCATGTCAAGAGAGGCACAGAGGATTATACCAGGGGTGCAGTTGCACCCCCTACTGGTCAGATTAAATAGTATTTGAGCATATTAAGTTTAATAAAATTTTATGATATTGCACAGTTATATTTGAAATGCGGCTTATGCTACATTTATGCTAAATTAAAAAATTTATTGTGAATGTATTTATTTTTTACTGTAGCTCAGTTTGGCGTGGCGTGTTACGGATGACTGGTTGGGCTCTGTCACATTGCACCCCCTGGGAGAGAAGCCTAAAGTCACCTATGAGGATCACGGAGACTTGAAGGTTATGGGGGACAACTATGGTTTTACCTCCAGTAGATGAGGATCCCCACCAGCACTAGCAGGGTCAGGAGGGTGAGTGCAGCCACCACGGCCAATGGGATAGTAGCTCACCTCTCCTGGCTCTCCAGCCCTGCCGGCGCCATCCGGGATTCAGGGCTGCTGTTGCTCACCTCTGTTTGAGGAAAACGAGGGCACCTCATGGGCATGTAAATACCGTATCAGGCACCTCAGTATTTCCTCATATGCTCTCCAGGCGCATAGCCAGAAATAAATTCAAGGAGAGTAGGATTAGGGTTGTGGGCAAACTGGTAATTTTATTACCTGTTTATGTGCCTGGAACTCTCCTTGAAAAATGATAAACATCAACATAACAGACAGAACTGCCATTTTTTGCTAAGATAAAACACACACTTCTTTTTAAAGGAGTTCAAATGTGACGGACTGACAAGAAATGTGATCTAAGACAGATTCCCTCAATATTACATCTACCCTCCACGCTCCCACGAAGCACTGTCTCCACTATAGCACCCCAAGGCCTCATTCCCTTTCCCCTCTACTAGCAAAGTGAAGCAGCACTTTGTTCTTCTGCCGACACAGAAATCATCAAACCGTTGTCCGAACAGGTAGGAAATCAGTCACTTTCTAAGAAGAACTCAAATGCAAGAGAAGTACATGGCAAGCCAAAGTGATGTTGCAGAATACAGAATGTAATCTTAGAAGACAACTGGACAGCTTTTGAAAAGATTTTCGAAAGTTGTTGATCTAACAGCCAATAGAGGATGGTGATCTACTGCCACCATGTGGAAAATTTCTGTCATAACTGATGGAGGGCTCACCCATACACATAATGCCCTTTTACAGTGCATACACACTCACACAGTGCCCTGTCAGAGCACACACATATTTCATGCTGCCATCTCTTGGCCAAAATTGAGTACTACCACTACCACTGGCAGCAATAAAATAGAAAAATAATTTTTCCACACTTATAAGGACAATTCACATGGTAAATTTACGCGAGTGTGTTTTTGTGTGTGTTTTACTACACTTTGGGGACAATTTTAACAAATGTAATCTATGCAAACCCACACCCACACACACACTCTGCGCTTCTACAGCCAACACACTCACACAGGGCCCTGTTCCAGAGCACATACAACTTTTATGCTGCCATCTCTTGGCCAAAATTGAGTACTAACATTTAAAAACATTAAAATGATCTTTTCTGGTACATTTGGCCAGGAGATGGCAGCAAGAAAATATAAAAATAATTTAAGGAAAATTCACGTGATAAATTTATGTGCGTGTGTGTGTTTTACTACACTTTGGGGACAATTTTATGGAAAATTTGTAAAGCCAGTAAACCCACTCTGAGCTGGCTAGGTGTGCAGTGTACCCTGGTAATATACTCTGTGTGGAACTGTGCTATGATCCACGTGATCCGTGACATTCCCGTGCGCGTAAAGCGGGCTGGGCCGGAGCGCTTCTACTATACGAAACTCAAAGCTTTGTTTAGTGAGGAGTCAGCGCTAATCAGCACCTGCAGCTACTGCCAGCCACGGCATTAAAAAATCATTACATGGGAGCTGTTTGTCACACCGCGAGCTGGGGGCCATGCTTCTACATGCTGTGGGGGGAGGGGGGGGGGGGCAGAGCTGCTGAATGGGCAGTCTTGGGAATGCTGGTGATTTCATTATTCAATATTTCATTAAGTCTCGGTGTGTACATCTGTGGAGGGTAGGGTTACCACTTTTGATACAAAAAAATAAGGGACGCATACTGCGGCAGGGGCCACATCCCATGGGGGCCAAGACCACAGTGATCACAGACCCAATGGCATGCCAGTGGTGGTAAATTGCAACTTAAAATATGTTTTCAGGAAAGTATGAACTCTTGGACATTAAAATAGACTGTCTTTTATTGAAATGCAGTCAGTCTTTCTCTTTTACAACTCAACAGACTAATAATAATCGTAGCTGAACACATAGGCATAGCTGACAATAATTAATATGGGCCAAAATAGGTCAAACAAAGTGTGATGGTAACCACAAAAACAGGCCTTGGGTGACCTTGTGATA
Organism: Stomatorhinus ivindoensis; assembly: GCA_019775895.2. NCBI lineage: Eukaryota > Metazoa > Chordata > Actinopteri > Osteoglossiformes > Mormyridae > Stomatorhinus > Stomatorhinus ivindoensis. Next base: position 2,431,480 of record JABFEB020000124.1, on the reverse strand, counting down.
TGTGAACCACATTTTAATAACTTATTAAATTTACAGATTCACAACTTATTAACTCCAAGTTAAATATTTAAGTTAAATAAATGCGGGGGGTTACCTGGAGAAGCATCTGCCATTTTTTAAATATTACTCTCTGCCAACACTTTGCAGACTCTACTTAAAAGACCCACCCTCCTCACTGGACAGTTAAAAAGACCAATCAAACTAACGATGACATCAAGTATTACCCAATCAAAAGTAGGAAAGGAGGAATCTTCATAAAATGCGTGTGGGATGATTTGCATGAGACGCTGCTTTAAAAAAATGATAAAAAGGGGACAAAACCCGTCCAGTATTGATTCAAAACAGGACATGCAATTTCATTCTCAAATACGGGATGATTCCGTATTTTAAAGGACAGGTGGCAACCCTACTGGAGGGTGTTTTTGCAATATCAGTATAGAAATATGTAATTTTAAGAATGCTCAAATTATAATTTAAATTGTCATTTAAATTATTGTTTATAAATGTCATTTAAAAGATTATTTAAATATTTACATGACTACATGTTATTTAAATGATTATTTAGAGAATAATTTAAACTGATATTTAACCCTTGATGCAAGATATCTTTTCATTGCTTCATAATCTTTTGAGAATTAGGCTAAAACGTCAGAATCCTTTTCATTCGAGAGAATATTAACATATTGTATGTGGTTAATGTCTTACTATGCGTAACGTATCGAATAAACTTTACCGCATGCATGTACATGAACGCTATGTGTGAGGCCTGCAGGTTGCCTCGGCTATCCGCAGTCGATCATCGAACGTATCACCAGCAGAAACGGGGGGGGGGCTGCTGTAGTAAGATGTGGCCACAAAAAAGATGATTTTTAGCATTATCTCATGATCAGGGCTGTGTACTTATCTTAAAGCGAGAAGACTTTGTTTAAGATTTAAGAACAATTTAATTGATTTTTAAAATAATCGGTTACAATTTAAGTTATAATTTATTTATTGAATATTGTCACAAAGCACACTCTATATGTTTGTAGTGTCAGACCCTTTTCAGGAAAAAAAGATCCCTTTCTGCAGCTCCCCCCCATGAATCTTAGCAAGTGGTTCTGCACACTGAGAATGGCAGAGTGGACACTCATTATTCATGCCAGAAGCTGTGGGCAGCTCCAGTCATGGCCCCAGCTGGGGAATCATGTGACATTGTCACCCTTGTCTCACTTAGCTGCTCTCCTAACAGAATAGAATACCCTGCATTTTCGGGGATTTACTGTTTCACTTAGCAGAGCCCATCTGCTGGCCCACTTGCTGTACCCGCAAGTGTGTCCTATGCAGGGCTGCAGGGAGCTTATAGAGTCAGGCACAGAGATGAGGGGATGGTGATAATCAAGTACAGGGATGGAGGGGATGGTGAGAATCAGGCGCAGAGATGAGGGGACATGAGAGTCAGGCACAGAGATGAGGGGACGCTGAGAGTCAGGCACAGAGATGAGGGGATGCTGAGAGTCAGGGACAGGGATGAGGGGATGCTGAGAGTCAGGCACAGGGATGAGGGGCACAGTGAGAGTCAGGCACAGAGATGAGGGGTCCTGGAGTCAATTATTGCTTCATTGAACATGATGCACTGAAGACTATTAAACACTTAATCAAGTATGAATAGTAATATTTAGATTGACATTCGACATCGTATTATTATTAAGGGTTCGTATCCATGTCCCACATGGACAGGTGGACTCTCACTGTCACTCTCGCTGTCACACTCGCTGTCCCCCTGTTCATGTCCCTGACTCTCACCGTCTCGACATTGTTTGTCTTTGTTTACTGCTCATCTTCTGCTTGTCATCGCTTTTGCTTTAGTTAATTCAAAAGATATTTATCTGCAGATTCTACTTTGATCCAATTTATGCAGGTGGATGAGCATCATGCATTTTGAAATGATCCGGCAACATTTCTGTAGTTTGGTTTCTGTATAACATGCTATTATGGAGGTAAAAGGCCGTTTGCTGACTGCGGGGAGCGTCCTATAAATATTTCCTGTGTCTCCCAAAACCTCCAAGGTTTCAGTGACAACAAGAATACATTAAACATTTCAGCACTATTCTATTAATTGAACAAGTCGGTTTAAATTATTGGTTAGTTATTGGGGGGATTGATCACATTCATAACAGGATGCAGCCTTGTATTTATATATTAACAGAGCTCTCATGTTTTATCAAAATCATGGAGTGAGACTGTTAGGTGCGCAGTGGGTCTCGCGGTCTGTGTGTGACACTTTAGAGCCCTGCTCACCACATTCATTGGTTCCTGCTCTGCCACTCACACCTTGTCTGCACTCTGTATGTGCACGCATCCCTGTAATAACATGCTTGCAGTGGGATCACATGCGACAAATTCTGTTTTCTGATTGGCTGGTAGGTGGCCATTAACTCGGGACAGCTATGAGCTAAATGGAAAACTCCACTCCGTATATCTGTGCCTCACCCATTAACTCTGTATGACAGGACACCTTGCTGGGCATTATGTTCTTTGGTGAGCGTGTGAACTAGTTTCAATGCATGTGTCTCACGGTCAGTGCGTGAGACTTGAGAGCCACAACAACAAATTTTTATTTGCATAGCGCATTTCATGACTTCACATCATCTCAAAGCGCTTTACAGCATCCCCACCCAAAGCCCCCAGTGAGTAAGCCATAGGTGACAG
>JABFEB020000124.1:2403102-2414066 GCA_019775895.2 Stomatorhinus ivindoensis | reverse complement strand
CTAGGGCTATATTTTAGTGACAAAATCCCTGCATTCAAGATGATAAAACGTAAAATCCATATCAGTTTATGCCTGCATGCGCATTCTCGGAAATCTCTCCCACTTTCATTTTCAAAAAATGCATGCGATCTCCTCCAGTTGTTCGAAATGGATGCTGAAGTAGTCAGCTGAGGCCATCAGCTGTGGACGATATTCTTTTTTTCCCCCCCACAGTAATATAAAGCTCCGCACCAAACGCAAGTCTTCGCCTTCGCGTAGGAATTCCAATCGGGTAGTCAAAGGAAAATGGACAGTGCACGTAGGTAGAGTATAAAATCCAATACTGTGCAGGGTAGCCCAATGTACATTTTATATAATATTAGTTTTATTAACACATTTAATTGTAAGCTGGTGGCATGAGACTATGGGTGGGCATGACAGCATCAAACATTTTTTGAGTTTGGAGGTAGGCTACTACCATTTGTTTTGCTTATTATTAGGCTGTTATTAAGCAACATTTACATTTGCACAGTTGCACATGTCACTAGTCGTTTGTTGTGCCAATAAACTTTTGTCTTTAATTTTTAATCTGACTGATTTTCATTTGGGAGCGGGTCGGGTGTTGGCATTTATTTATAGCGGATCAGGTGCGGAATTTTATTTTATTTCTGTTGGATAACGGTTCGGATACGGGTTCAAATATATGACGGGTACTGGCGGGTGCGGTTTGTCAAAATCAGACCCGTGCAGGACACTGCTGCTGGGTGCAGCAATAATCATATAAACAATTTTCATACAAATTATATAAATAAATTTTTATTAATCATTTTTGCGGGCGAGGAGCGGAAATTTCCGCGGTAGGGCGGTATAATCAAAATCTTTCCCGTTAGCCAAATTTATATCGTATACCGTTTATACCACCCAGTACTACTAGAAGCCACAAAGTTTGTGGCAACACCAATGGGATCACTGCTACAACATTTCTGCAAAAGTTATATTGTCGAGATTACATATTGCATCACACTTTACCTCTATAAATAAAAATGTTGAAGAGTGTGGAAACACATGCAGACACAAAATGGAAACCACCGAAGACGCGCTGTGATGACAGGCTTGATTCCGGATACATACCGTCCTTCACCCTCCTTGCAGTAGGGACAGGTGCAGGCCTCCCGGCGTGTACGGCGACTGGGAGGTTGTGGGCTTGTCTCTCCTCCATCATCTATGGCTGTGCTATCATCCAGGCTGTCTCCACCCACCCCACTGGTTTGCAGCCCCTGGTCTCCTAAGGGTAGGAAAGACCACCCGTCTTACTAAAACAATCACTGGCGGCTACCCTACACATATCTGGACTACAGATTTTATATAAACATTAGGGAAGGGGGGGGGGGAAATGTGTGACCAGTATCAACAGTTAGATGCATAATTTTTGTAGGACAGTCACACTGCATTACCGTGGACAGATCTCCTTTGCATGCCAATACATGTCAAATGACACCTACCTAAGACACTTAAAGAATAATTCACTGCCATTTATAGTTAAAATAATCTGTTTAGGGCAGAAAGCAAAATGTTGTTGGGTTCATCCGAATAACCTCATGAGTTCTGACAATAAGTAAAACGAGTACAACAGAAAGTCCTAGAAGTGCCACACCCTGGTGTTTCATGCCATTCATACTGGGCCACTTTAATGCCCCCTGGGTCTTAAATACCTCAGAACTCCTCCCCACCTTCTTCTAAGAAGCAGGGGGCACTGTTCTGTTTGGACAAACTCACACCAAGTCTTATTCATGCTTGAAATCATGCAGAGGCAGGAACCAGCGTTGACACTTTGGTTAAGAGCCAGATGAGCGACTAAAACTGTAAAATGGAGTGGGAAATGCATACCAGACAGCCAGCTACGCATTTACACTATTGGTTTCTTGTATGTGGATCTTATCACAACTAGCAATTACGCCCCCTCCCCCCACTCAAGGGAGTTCTCAGAAAACAACAAACAATCCAAGCTGATCTTCCACCCAATTAAACTGCACTGCCTTTTGAGGTAAGGTCTGTAGATGTCCAGGCAGATGTGCGTTTACCCCATTACCTTATTATATCTGCTTCTGAGTTGAGAATTGACTCGCAGGAAACTGGAAGAGTGCCCAAGGACAGAGGGAAGGAAATTCACAACCTGCTCTAAAGGAAAACCTGTAGCATATGTTTCACACACTAAAGCTCTGATAGTATGACCCTTGCTCACTTCAACAGGAAATAAGAACAGTAAAGCACTAGTTAAATAAACGGGACATGTGACTTGTCTCCTCCTCTCTAGAGGAGGGTGGTTTGGCCTGCGATAAGTCCACCCAGAGCCTGGGCAAAGTGGGCGGTGTCCAGTTACACCCATCCATTATACCAGTTCTCTGTCAAAACACGATTCACACGCACCCACGTTGCTGCAAGTGCGCAGTGTCACATGCCATGATGCTTACAGCAGTCAGCTACTACACAATACACATCTTTTGCAAAAACCGACCAAACCAGTGCGGTCGGTAGAAAGAAAATAGGAAGCCAGCCAATCCTACACAATATGCAGTCACTTTTGTTATAATGTCAATTTTGCCTATGGCCCAAAACAAACAGCTTCAATCAGATTACACGTTATTGGCTATTAATGAGGGGGGAAATATGTTCTGCTTTCTAATCAGGTATCGTACAACAAGCATCCTACAACTTCAAGACTGAGGAGCATAGAAAGCCAAAGCACAGCTAGAAATCCAGGTTAAAACGAAACGAAGGTGGACAACTTAACTGCGATGCAAAAAATGCTGCATGTCATTTTACAAAAGTCAACCTGCTTAGCCTCCAAATAAGAGATTGACAATAGACTCTCACAGCAGCTAACTCACCAAGGCAACATTGGCTACAACTAAAATTACCCCCCACTCATGAAGCAGGCTACTTTCATGCACATATTTAAATGAGACCGCACAGGATACAAAAATCTGAAGGCTTACGACCCCCCAAATAAACAATTTTTGAAAATCACATGTACTTTTTACATGTTTGCACTGTTATTTTTTTACTCATTTACTATAACATGAGTACAAGATGGATATCTCAAATTGTTTTCCAATGCCAATGCATTCATCAAGCAGAGTATTTAAACTGGACTGATTTCTATGTGTCAATGTAGACGAGAGCTGGCCCCATATTTAAAAGAGCTCTCTAAATTTTTCATTATGAAAATATTACCTTCTCACCAGTTTATTTGAATATATATTCCAATTTACATTTGCTTGCATAAAAAGTACAATTTGGAAAGCAGTCCCTTTCATGCTACCAATATTAGCATCCAATGGATTATGGTTTATTGACCGACAAGGACCACACAGCATTAAACTGTTTTTTGGGCTCTCACACACACACACACACACACACTAATGAAACATACCATCTGCCAATTTCACATTGCTGTTAAATACTGACTTCCAGCTCTAACAAGAGTTAAGAAGGTTTAATAAATGCTTAATACAAATTTAATTTCAGAGACTTTCCCTTAAAGTTACGTTTCTCAGTCCTCAAAGGAGAAGAAAAACTCCACCGTTAGTAAAAACACTAAAGGAAAGGCGACACCCCCCCCTATGCCTACCTGTTGCAATGGCGATGGGGACCCCCTGCAGTTGGTGCATCTGGAGGCCTGTATTGCTCAGTGTGTTCAGGTTGATGGTCTGCAGGCCAGGCAGCTGCACGGGGTTCACTGTGACCCCGCCTGCACTGCCCGTCTGTGCCAATTGAGGAAGTGTCTGCAGAGACTGTACAGGGGCGAGCGTGATCTGGGCTCCAGTGGGACTCTGCAGCTGCAGCGTCTGCCAACTGACTTGACCATTGGGGCCCAAGGTGCGCACGAGAATGGGGCTGGCATTGGGGATGGCTTGAATTTGCAGATTCTGCAGGGCATCCTGTGGCAGTGCCTGTGCGAAGACTTGTCCGCCAGCACCGGCCTGTAGGGTTTGCAGGGAATGTCCTCCTTGGAGAAGCTGCTGCGGCTGAATGAGAATTTGCTGTGGCTGCTGCTGTTGTTGGCCATCTCGGTTATCTGACTGCACTGAGCTCTGGAAACTGCTGCTGCTCTGAGACTGCGTCCCACCTCCATAGGAGGTAGCTGCCTGAGTGGTAATGGTAGCCGTGGAGCTAGTGTAATACCCAGTCCCAGTGGTAGAAGATACTGGCTGCTGTAGGAGCTGCTGAGAGGACCCTGAAGATCCAATCACAGTGGCATCACCACCACCGGTGCCTCCTGTGGCTACAGGCAGAAGGGTGATATTCCCATTGAGCGACACAGGCATGTTGGCCAAGAACGGAGTCTGGTTCTGTATGTTACCTAAGCCCAGGTTCTGTAGTGGGATCGCTTGCTGGATTAGGCCAGGCATGGTTAAGATGTTCCCGGTACCCGCCCCACGATTGGCAGTTGCGATCAGCTGCTGCCCACCGCCAGGAGAGGACACCAGCTGGAACTGTCCTGCCGCTGCTGCTGTGGGGTCCTGCTGGGCTGTGGCAAACTGGAGCTGCTGTCCATCCACCGTCTGGAACTGGGGAATGACCTGATACTGGATGTTGGGAACGACCCCAGACAGGGCAGTGAGGACCTGCTGGCCAGGTATAGAGGGAGTGGTGGCTACTACATACTGCTGCCCCGGCTGGCCTGCAGCCACCTGCCTGTTCTTCCCTGCCTCAGCCATGGTACCCTGCCCGGACGTTGTGGTGCTGGAAGACGGCTGAGCGCTGACCGGGATGATCTGCCAGCCGTTGGGCGTTTGGGTCAGCTGGGCCTGGTCTAAAAGATGACCCTGCTGCTGGGCCTGCTGCTGCTCGGACTCTGCGTCGCCCTCGCCAGGAGTGTCGATGCGACTGCAGGTGGCGGCCAGCAGAGCCAAGGGAGACGGCTGCTGAGAGTCCTGTGAGTGGTAAGAATGGGCGCCGATCTTTTGTCAACAGTTACTGCTAAAGAGGTCTTGGTTCAGTCTGTTTTTTAAGTTTTTGAATCTGTTTAGAGGGTTTTTCCATTCTCATAAGCTTTAAAAACACATTCTATGGTTTAATGACAGCACTATTAAAAATCAGTTGTGCTAATCTTAAGACATGCCAGACACCTGTGCAATAAATTTAAGCAATCATAAAAAGACAAATACGTCCACCTTAATACCCGATTAAACAAAACGAAAAAACAAATCCAAATGAAAATAACGATATATGGAAAGCCAGCAAAAAAATCAATCAAAAAAATGATAAAGAAAAAATTGGCCGTTTCAATGTTGTTTTCTCCACTATTTAGTTACACGAGCTTTGAATTTCGGAGGGAGGGAAGCATGCGCGCTCGGCAAATGGGTGGGATTAAAAGGGTTATTTTTTTCAACCGAAGGCTGGCCACGCATCCCCTCCCCTCCCCCCTTCCATCCCCTCTCCCTCCCATCGTTTTTTCTACCCTATAAACACACTTATTCGCTGGAAGCCACCCCCCGAAGGACAGCCAAAGTGGGCCGAGCAGACCGCTCTCAAAGTGCGGGGCTTCTGACAGGAACACCCCGGTCAAGCCCATTTCACCTCCGCTTTGGTGCCTCGGCTCTCCCCACACAAATGACATGTGCTCAAGCGAAATCGACCGAGCAGGTCTGCCCAGTAACTCAGCAGAATCACATTTCTACTAGAAATTAAACGCGATATTACGTCGTTACGATTACTAAACGCGGATAAAAAATATTTACGAAATAAGCTTAAAGCGAAAGAAGGGGGGAAAAAAACTTACCTGCCCCGTATTCGAGTTTCGCTTTTGAAGGAAACCTCCACCGCTTTCCACCAACGCGGCCATTTCATCTTGCTGTTGGTCTGCGTGAGGAAGGAGAAACTAATGGTAAGTTTAACCAGTCCTGCAGCTAACCAGAGCAGCGACGTGGTCATTAAGCGCTCTCCTTTTACCGCAGACCGACCTGGCGACAACCTTAAACTTGTCACACTACTTCCACGCCGCAGACTCGGCGCTCGGCGTCGAATGACCGCGAAAGCTGAAGGAGACGTCGCCGCGAAGCAGAGCCGACGGCCGGCTAAGCGGACTTTAAAAAGTCAGCCGACGACGTCGAATGTAAAAGCAAAAATCCCGACGACTACGCTAAGCTGTCTTGATTTTGAACTCCCAACTCCGCCGCGACGAACTCGCAGCCCCGAAATTTCACGCACCGCTTGTATTATTGCTTCTTAGCCCGACGCTTGTGGTCGGAAAAGGTAACCAGTTTCTGCACGATTCGTTACAGTAACGATAACGACGTTTTAGGCACCTAGCTGGCTAGTTAGCAAGGTAGCTAAGCCAACTTTGCTGAAATGCTAACTACCTAGCAAGTTCAGCGCCTGTGCATGAAACATTCTGGTTTCACGGAGCGAGGGACAATTTTATTAAATTTTATTTGGAACAACTTTTTAAGCATCCGGTTCTTTATTTCTGGCAGTTTGCTTGGCGTTTTACCAAAGGTAATTTACTTTTAAAGAGTTCACTTACCACTCATAATTTTGAGACGGGAGGAGTTTCACGGGCTTCGTTTGGGCTGACATCAACTTAGAAACGACGCAACCAATCTTGACAGCGTCACGGCAGAGGAGAACGAGGAGAAACTCTGTTCCAATTGCAGCGCGCAATCTCGCGTCCGTGTCCAATCGGAATCTCCAGTGGGATGATCCACCATTAGTTATGTCCTCAGCCGCGTTTTTTACTGTGTAGGTAAGGAATGTTGGGCGTGAGCGACGTGCTTCACAAGCCAATAAAATGTGGGCATAGTCACCAAGGGGCTGGTAATATCCAATGGAAATTTGATTTTGGGGCGGTATTTGGGTGGGGTCATCTTGGGGTAGGTTGTATTGCTGCAGGCTTGACTGACATTACGTCGACATGAGGGTTGATTATTTTTTGGCGGAAAAGGCGCCATTGACAAATATGGCATTGACTAAATAAATTATCTATAAACTTTCTTCCAACGTAAAAGTAATCGCTGCTGCCACCAGATAATAACGAAATCCACACCAATGTATACGTTTCATCCAAACGACGAATCATTACGTATTCTTATGCTTTACGTGTGAATGTGACTCGTCTGTCATTGTTGAATAAATTTACCCGAATAAAAAATTAATGTGCTTACATAATGCTTATAATTTGACAAGAATACATGCAGTACGTTTCACATGCTTCGTTTCATACGATAGAAGTGGTGAGCTACTTCATTTGGCAAACAAGCTTAAGGCGAAGACTGAAATAAAAAACACCTTTATCCATTTCCGTGTACGTATTTATTACTATATTACCTGCAACAGCACCAAGCTCGTGTTTACCGCTGTACGCGGAAAGTCATTTACTTTTTTTTAACAATTCTTCTACCTAAACAAGCTCCGTTTTCTCAGGTCCATGCGAGTAAGGAGGGAGGGTAGTAAAAGTTACTATCAGACTGCGAGGAAGACACAGACCAATGGCTGGACACTCCCTGCAGTCCAGTAGGTTTAGAGATAGATGGGCGATTTAAGGGGGAGGGGAGAAGGTGGGGCAGAGAGAGGTCAGTCAGCGAGAGCGGGCGTGGGGCCGGTTGGTGACTCCCAAGTGGGGGTGGCGGGGGTGGGAATCACCAAAAGCACATGCCAGTTCCATCGCATGTAAACATTGCAGTCCCACTGACGGTGGAATTGCCATGCTTGTCTTTGTTCCTGCGTTTCGGGCTGTACAATGCTGAGAAACTATTCACAAGTCACCTGGTTGCACCCCCCACACACACTCACATTATTTCTGGAGCATTTCAAGGACTTCATTGTAATTTGTGTAAGTGTGGTTATTAAGTGTGACTGATTTTTCTGAGTATAAAAAATAAATAAATAAAATAACAGATATTTGAAATGTTACTTTTATGAATGAAAGGAATCAGTATGTATCCACATTACCATTTAAGTTTAGCATAGTATCTTTGCAAACTATTATTTTTAACTGCTGGTTTCAGTTCTTGGTTAGTGATAATATACTACAAATTTGAACCCCTAGCCATAAATAAAACACATAGCACATTAATACAGATTGCACACTATTTAAGAATACTTGAGGAATTATTACAGTCAAACAGATATAATATAACAAATTGCAACATTTACACAATTGATGACCAGCAGCACTGAATGACACAACACTTTATTAAAACCCATATATCAATGCCATAAAAGCTGTTTAAAAGACATACGATATTATTAATAAACTTCATTTGTGTCCTTTTCTTGTCATGCCCCAACCTGGCCATCAGAGGGAGCAAAGGAGCAGATTTTCTCACCTAAATCCACCTACTTGGTAGTTGATTGCATAATTAGCATGAGTGATTTTAGTATTTAATCATTAGGGGGACTCAGCCCCCAGTAGGGTTATCACTTTCAGTCAGAAGAAATACAGGGCTGTGTCAGTTGAAGCTCCCCTAAACAGAATCAAAAATCGCCTATGTTAATTAGTAGAAAGGACCTACATCCTTGTGTAGTTTGGTACTGTCGTGGAAATACAATAACCAGGTGTTTGACTTGTATTTCTATCTTTGATAAATGGGCTACTAATCTACAGTGGGACTTGCAACTACATTGGAGGAAGAGGTTTTCTAGCAAGTGCTGTGATATGCTTTTATCCCTATACCTAACCTTATAGCCTGAACCCCTTTTCCCAGCCTTATAACCAGCACAGTGGCACAGTGGTCAGCGCTGTTGCTTCACACCTATGGGACTAGAGTACAGCATCTCCACCATGGCTCTGTGTGTGAGTTTGTATGTCCCCGTGTGTCATCGTGGGGATTCCTCCGTATTCTCCAGTCCCCCCCCACAGAAAAAAAGCCTTGCTCTCATAGATTCCAGGATAGGCTCCGGACCCCTGCAACCCTGTATAGGACAAGTAGGCATTACAAATGGGTGGATGGATGGATAGTTTCATACAGTACAAATATACAATTAGCGATGGTACCAGTGTACCTATATGAAAAAACTTAATTGTGCCAATTAAAATGTGGAGGAAACAAAATGAATTTGCAGATCGATTTAACACTTGTACAGCACTTTGAAAAATATCAGATCCAGTACATCTATATCTCTGGCCTTGAAATCAGCACTGGACACTAATGCAAAGACACAAAATGGAATATAAATGGATTCATCTGCTCCTTACAAGGGATCCCATGGCACTGAACCAAAGGTAAGTGATGATAAATATATCAATAGCAAAGCATATATATAGAAGAGTGGAGAGATCTGAAATGAAACGACGGTTATTTATTTGCACATGTGCACAAAATGGAATAATATTGTAATTCTTAAGTTTTCGCATATCCCATCATGCTCTCCGTTCAGACAGACAGACAGGCACACACGCGCGATGGTAAAGCTAGGGCTCAGAGTGTGAGTACAGGATCCACTAATTACATGGCGCCCCTAGAGCATTTTAGAGGGCATTGCACTAAGGCTCAACAGAGATGTAACTATGCCATGATCGGGATTCATGGGCGACTTCTGATCACGGTCACACAGCACTAAATCTCTGAGCCATGTGCCACTCAATCAGATACAACGATTGTATGTTTTTATTTATTAATTTAGGGAGGTATATATTCTAGTGTTAAAGAGAATTATTTTTTGTCATTCCTAAATCAATCATATTTATTGTGTGGAAGCTTTTTTCACTAATAAATTATAAGCACTTTTTAGAATCACAGGGTTATTTCTGGTGAAGGGAATTGTCTACTTTTTCAGGAAAATAGTACTCAGCTTTCTTGTATATATATTATTTATTATAACCTAACCCTTACGCTACAACCCTTTGGAGTCCAGGCTAGGGTTAGGTTTCAGGCTAAGGTTAGGGTTACGGTTAGCAGTAGGGTTAGGACCCAAATGGCAACTCTAACCCTAGCTTGAACTCTAACCCTAACCCCAAGCATAGCTTCTAAAACCTTTCTACAGGAGCTGATAGCCAGCAGTGTTATTCATTGTGTCTCTTCTGATATATAATATACATATTATGGTAGTGGGGCTTTTTTAATCTTAAGGGATCCTAATTTGTTATTTGAGTTGATTGAATAGAAAAATAGAATTATAATAGTGATACTTCATTCATCCCCCTGCATAAATTGTTTTGTCACCTAACACTTCTTTCTCTTTATGAGATACACATGCAGGTGACAGCAAGCTTTCCGGGGACTGGGGGTTAAGGGCCTTCCTCAATAGACCAACAGTGGGATAAATTCATCAGTCTAAGACAGACAAGTTGCTTTGGATAAAAATGTAAGATGTAATAATCTAGGTGCAATGATTTTTCTGTGCATGCTAATCAATATACTACTAAATACGTTTCAGTGTATTTACTAAGATTTGTAAAAATAAAAATAATAATATGGAAAAATTAGCCAGAGCTGTTCACCTGGACTTTACACTGCCTTGGTCCCAGCTGATATGTATACAGCCTTACAGTCATGTGTGAGTCCCTGGTGGCTAACAAATGCTGTACATGTGGAGGACTGAGTCATGACCTTATGTCATCACAGAAGCCCTGTAATGGATTACAAGGGCACATCAGCAGCCACTCTCCATATCACCATCTTCAGTGCTGTATCTAATCCACAGACCCACTTGGTTACCCTTTTGTATTCTTCTGGTGAGTTGAGTTTTGGTCCTTTTTGAATAGGGCCCTATTGCCAATAATGTGTGTGTTTGTGTGTGTGGTGGGGGAGGTTGTGTATTTATTACATTCTGGTCACCAAATGTCCCCAGAATGTGATAAAAACCTGTTGTTGCTCAATTTTATAATAATCTGTGACTGCAATCAAAAAACTGAAAATGTCAAAAAAAAATTTACATTTTAATTTTTTATGGTTAAGGTATATATACACTGCTCAAAAAAATTAAAGGAACACTTTGAGATCTCAATGGGGGAAAATCATACTGGATATCTATGCTGATAT
>JABFEB020000124.1:2362385-2374082 GCA_019775895.2 Stomatorhinus ivindoensis | reverse complement strand
GTTTGGGGGGGGCCGCGGGGGGGGGGGGATAAGACAGGTCTATGTGTTAACGCGGTATCTTTTTTTTAAGTTGTATTTTGCTATGATGGCAACTTTTTGTTATCCTCGCAGAGAAATGGAAATGGCGTCCCTCGGAGTCTCGCTCAACTCAACCCTGTAAGATGTCCCCTGAAACGCGCAGGAAGATACCCGAACGTCAAACTGTCTACTCTAAAGCGGATAACGACGGTGACAGTGGTCAGTTCATTGAATATCATAACTGACGTCTGAAGAGATGCAACCACTTCCGACGTCTAACTTGTGATTCCCTGTAGTTGGTGATCTGAGATGCTCCCTCATAGCAGCCTGTGTCTCTTTCACAATCAAAATTAGAAGCAGGATCATCTTGAAAAGATTTGCTTTATGCATTTGGTGCTCAATACTGTATTATTAATGTCCAATAGAATACATAATGCATTTGAAAATATATATGCCATATATGCAAGTTATTAAAAAGGGGAGACTTGTTGAATTATTTCATTTTATATAAAAAGATCAATGACACAACAGAAAAACTGTGCTTTCCTTTAAACTTGAAGTTGTACTAGTTTACGAAATATCAGTGGTGTTTGGGGGAATATTAAGTGTATCACATCTAACAACTGACCCCAGTCTTCCCTACCTACAGTGCATGTATCTCTGAAGTTTTTCTTTCGCACCAGTCGACATATATATAACATCATATTATATAATAAATATTACGATTCATCACAAGCTTCAAACCTCGTTCTGTCTTTCAGTCTCTTTCCTGGTGTTCGCTCTTTTATTTGGATATCAAAAAGTGTGTTCTGACTCAGAGACTTTCCGCTAAACCTGTATTAGGCTGGTCCCCCATACCCTCAAAGGCCTCTGTGCCCTGCGTGCTCCCAGCTCCCGTGGAGGTAAGCTAGCTCCGGCCGTACAGGCCTCATTCTGCGCCTACACATTGCTCCTTCGTCAACATTACGGCCCCCGACTGTCTCTTGTGTGCGTTTTCATGGCTTTATTGAATCCCTCTCAGCAAACGCCTTCTCAGTTTCATTCCAGAGAACAAAGTGCTTCCCCCTACCCCCCCCCCCCCCATGCCCCACTACGTTCACATAGGGGCAGGAGTAATTGCCCCTCTCAGACCATAGAGTAAAGCAATTGTCACAAGTGTAACTACAGTGTCTGCCTGAAAGGGGTCATTGTGCGGCCTGGGAGTTCACCTCAGTGCGCTTCTTTGTTTGTGCTACAAAGGGTAATTAAGGCACTTGGTCAGCCATGGGGTGGGGGGGTTCAGGGTGGTGATGGAATAGTCTGAATACAGAAGGGAGACAGAAATTATGAAAGATACACAAGCAGCTGGCAAGAGGAGACACAAAGGAGATCTGGGGAGGAAAAGGCAAATGAGGAAGGGCAGATAAACAGAATAAAAGAGAGGGAAGAGGGACAGAGAAGGGGGGGGGAGTCAAGCGAGGTTAAGGGAACCAAGTTGGGACTCTTCAAGCGTTCGGTACGCTGTGGAGGGTCTGGGCGCAGCACCGGAGACCAAATGTTTGTACTGTGATGAGGTTTGCTGTACAAACACGTTCCGTCCATGGTGGGCCCATTTGAGTGGTGCGGTGTGGTCATTTCTGAATTACCTTAGGAAAAAAGATATGCCCCCCCAAACCCTCATTGGGTTTCCTTATTTTTTATGATCTCCACAGGATCACTCCAAAAACGTGAATTTCTTGCAGTTTGTTAAAGCTGTTAAATCGCCACCGACCATCAGTCATCATTTACCTAATTGGATATTCACTCATCAGTTTCATAAAAATTCATTCCTCGAGTCAAATTTCATAATGTCATTTTTTTTTATTTGTGCTTTTTCCCAAGTGAATAAAGAATTGCTTCCTGTCAAGTTGTGTTTTCTTTGAACAAACAGATCAGTTACAGTGACGAGGGCCAGCACCTACACAGAAAAGCCTCCGTGTGATACGCAGCATTAGACCACACGCTGGATTACGACAACAACAATTAAACATAAAAAGGTTCCATTTCCCTGCGGCAACATTACCTAGCTGAAAGTAGTAACCGCTATTTACAGATCACATGTTTTTAAACGTTCAAACAACAATGCAAGGAATAAAAAAGAACACAGAAAAACAAAGACCATTTTCTGGGTACTCCCCAGATTGATGGGGAGTACATTTTAGGGTTTTTTTTAATCATATAACATATATTTACATATTGAATCATTTTTGTATGTACTTCATAAGCACAAAAGCACCATTCAATAAAATTTAAATGTTACATTTTTAAGTAAACATATTCAGATGTATGTATTTGAATAAAAAGAACAATAATTAGCACCTTTAGCACCCAACAGCTTAGCCAAATCTTGTGACCTACAACAATACTTACTACTGCTACGAATAGTAGTGATAGTTATATATTATTTTGTATTTAAAATATTGAGAATATGATTTTTGTTTATAGATAAGCTGTGTGGTATGCAAATGGCCATTATTCAATAATAATATTAATAATGACAATAATAAAAAAAATACTTCACACATTTTGGTTTGTTAGAATATTGTGAGAAAACAAATAAATACATCTAGAAAGGTATACATAAAACCAATTAAGAATAATATGTACACTTTTTGAGAGGTTAATTAAAATAAAAATTAAATATGGGAAAAGTAATCAAAATAGAAATGCAAGTATTTCAACTATGTGAGTAAAATAAAGTCACAATTTTAAAATTAAACAGCCGTGAGACAGAGCTAATCATCGAGATATATAAATAAAAATCTAAAATCAAAGCACCTGCATTCCATTTTATTAACTAAGACAATTCAATAAATAATAGAACAATCTTCATTTACTAAGTTTAATCTATGGCCAGGTACCATCAAACATGCCATTAAATTAATACCTGTAAGAAGTCAGAGTTTATTCTCTTGTATGCAGGTAGAATCTGCTCATAAGTTAAGATATAAATAATAGACGTGAGTGAAGAATCATTTAAATAAGACAGAAGAGAGAAGCTTTCCAACAGAACAGGCAAACACACAGCGAACACAGCAAACGACACTGAACAACCCAGAGAATCTAATCGGCAAATCTGTTTGACCCCAGTCAGGATTTCTCGCTAAGGTGTTGTTGTGCCGCGGTTAAATTAGGAACTGATGAGTGCAGCAGTGTTGCTATAAAGGCAAAGGAACCTGGCATCTTTCCACAATATTTCCATGGCTATGCTGGATTCTAACCAGAACCATAAGTCTGGAGTCGGTCTTAGGGTTTGGCTTGACTTTAATGAGTCTTGTGATAGTCATTACCTCTGTTTTTTCCTTGGTCTTGGTCTTAGCTTTCACCCAATCGAAAATGGCCATTTACCACCTTATTTGGCAAAGGTAAAAAAAAAAAAAATCACTCAAACAGGGGGTGGGGACCAGTACGCACCTTCTTTCCCTGCTTTTCACTTGTCATCCACAGGAGGCAGCACCATTACAGGGGGGCCGCCTCCCCGACCAACAACAAGCTAATCTGGCATTATTCTGTTGATTGTTTCAATGTACATTAGACATTTGACCCAGTGGTGTGTGTCCACATGTGCATGTGCTAGACCGCCACTCTCTAGTCCATTGGCCGGGGCTCTGCCGTCAGTTTCATTCAGCAAAGAACCCCATAGATCTGCAATTAAAACAATAACATGACTTTCTGCGATTAAAAGATTAAAGCAGGCAGCTCCTTTCCTGTGGGGCACCGGGGAAAAGCACCAATACTCATGAGCCGACCCACAGCAGCCAATCAGATCTGTAGGAGACTGCTGGCGGTTTCCACGCCATTTCCTGGCTTCTCCTCTCCGGTGTTGACCGTGTCTGGGACGACGTTGGCGGAGGTGGCTGGAACGGGGTCTACAGTCTCTTCGCCCCTGGGGTTAAGGTCACCCTCGCCGGCCACCTTGCCCTGGAGGGGGGCCTCGGCGTGCGTCTTCTGGTGCTTGCTGAGGTGGTCGCTGCGCGTGAAGCGCTTGCTGCACAGCGGGCAGGTGAACTTCTTCTCGCGCGTGTGCGTGCGCACGTGGCGCTCCAGCTCGTCGGAGCGCGTGAAGCGCTTGCCGCAGAAGAGCCAGTTGCAGACGAAGGGCCGCTCGCCCGTGTGCCAGCGCAGGTGGGCCTTCAGGTGCGAGGCCTTGCCGTACACCTTGCCGCAGCCGGGGATGTGGCAGCTGTGCACGGGCTTCTTGCGAAGGGAGGCGGCTGAGGCCCCCAGGCGCTCCAGCTCCTGGCAGTTGGGGCAGTCGCAGGAAGAGCGGCCCGGGGTGCCGCTCCCTCCATAATTTCCTGATCCGGACCCACGTGCCGGCTTCAGCCCCACGGGAGTCTCCATGATTCCCGTGCCGGGAACCGGCTTGGGCTTATACATGTCCTGTGGCAGCACGTGTTGGGAGGACTGGAGCAGGTGGGAGGAGGGGCTCAGCCCAACGCCGGGGTAGGGAGCAGGGTTGAGGGGTGCAAAATCGGAGCTGTAGCTGGGCAGCTGGGGGCTGAGGGAGGCCTGGGGGGCCACCGGCTGCAGGGAGCCCTGGAGGCCATCTGGTTGGCCCTGGGCAGCGCTCAGCCAGCCTGAGTTTGGGTGTACGTCCCACCAGGAGGAGGTGGCGTTGGTGGGCGCTGCCGTGATGCCGGGGTGGATGCCCGCCTTGTACCAGGATCCATACGGGTGTGCCATGTCCAGGGAGGTGTAGACACTGGTCAGGCAGTCGGCAGTGGCGTGGGCTTTGGATGCCAGCAAAGACGGATCCTGGGAGTTGGTCTGGAAGGAGTGGGAGAAGGGGATGTACTCAGAGCTGTAGCCCCCGGCTGGTTGTGGAGGGCTGCCAGAGGGGGTCAGGAGCCCACCGCCTGCATTGAAGGAACCAGTGGGGGCCTGGAGGTCCGAACCCAGGCTGTAGGGCTTCTTTCCTGGGGCGGCATTACCCGTCTTGCCAGGCGTGGCAGAGTCCCTGACCGGACTGGTGCTGCCAAACTTGTTGCAGGTGGCTGTCAGCATTGCCAGGGGACTGGAGCCATAGCGAGCATCGTCCTGCTGGGACAGAGGAGGACATTTTAGCAGGAGGTGGTGCTAAAACTCAGCTGGAGGGAGTTCATGGCTCTCCTCCTGCAAGATTCACACCTGTGGAGTAATACATGGTCCCCGGTCTCAGAATAAAGCAAACAAAAAAAATTTACTGATGTGTATTGATTTTATTTATTTAGTGCGTCATTTGTGCATGTTGTGCAAATATTTAAAAAAATTAATCAAGTCCTTAAAAGGGAATCATCGACGTGAGAGATGACAGGTGTGTGTTGTGTTTCAAACGCGTTAGCCTCGTTTTATTATCATGACATCAGAAATTTTGTTGATAACCTTCACAAATTGAAGGTTGCCCTGGTAACGAACACCCATAGTGATACCTGACTTCTCTAACTCCTGCTTTGATAGAGGGAGACGTCCAGCATTGCTCTCTGCTGAAGAAAATTACCGTTATGGGTCTAGTCAGCAGGACCCACAGAACTGCCTTGTTTTCATACATCAGGTTGACAATAGACTGAACCACTAATTACACCAGTCTGTATTCTCATACACGCTGGAACTGACTATTAAATCTATTATTTATTTTCTGAAAATGAATCTTAATGTGTGTACAAACAGTTATGTTGGAGGTTATTAAAGGTGAGGATATAGCATCTGATGCATGTTTACTTACTTTAAACCCAGATTTGTCTATGAAACTGACTCTGCTTTACACATAGCTGGTATCCTGCAAATCCATTGACGGCATGCAGGCTGTTCTTCATTCTGATTGGATGGTAAGGCCTCTGATATACGTAATTTCCGATTTCAAGTTATGGGCCGTTTTTAAATTAATGCAATCACAATAAAAGGTTATTTGCCCACTTTCAGGCCGCAGCATCAGTAGGTTGCTCGTTGACTGCGCCGCAAATGACATTTAAGAGCATAAATGGAGAGAAAAGCAAAGGGGATTTTAGGCTGTTAATTTAATCAGTACAACCGCCACTGGTCTTCAGTTGAAATTTTCGTATGGCTTTTATGTGGTTCAATTATCTCCCGGCTTGATGTTAGGAAACCACCGTGGATTCAGTAAACGTTTGTCAAGAGAATATCTTAATACAAGCAGAATCAAAGACTGGAAATTAAGCTGTTTTGTACGACTTGCCTGTAGTTATGTCAACTGTGCGCGTTGGAAATGAAGTTATTATAACATTATTCAGTATTTTAAAGAGTATTGTTTGCTAAATATATGGTTAGACGCCATTTGTGTTTAGCGCGTAATTTCTATGCGAGAATTGAACCCTCCATCTAGATATGAAATGTTCCTCAAATCAGTAATAATAACCAGACTTACTATTATTTATGTCATGTAAATGTCGCTATATAAAGACTTTTTTGAATGTTATCCAAGCCTTCCCATCTTTTTTCGGTATAAATCTTTTTTGAATAAAACGATATATTCATTTTAGATTATTTTCTTTCTTGACTCATTCCAATGAGGGTCGCTGACGCAGCGATGAGCTCCACCGAAGACATTAAACTCGGACGTATTACGCTGATCGCCTCTTCATCCCAGTAAGCGCCTGTGGTATGCACGGCTTGTCCTGCTGGTCTACTTCCCCTTTCCAGGTTAATTGCATCCCATTACAGAGTTAAACGACGGGATCTGTCTCCCACGAGCGGCAAAGTTAAACTACTTAGTAATGTATGAGTCACCAAATGATTATAGCAAAAGCTAGCACATTAAAAGCAAATCTGCGAATGGACAGAATTAAACTGATTTTTGAGTATCTCCCTGGCTGCAAAGTTCATTTATATATTTCGCAGTATTCACAACCACTCTCGATAAATGGAAGCATCTATATGTTCCCAATATCTACCCATGAAACATATGTCAGTTATATCTATGTGTTACATGTGTAAAATATTTTTTTAATGTGCACGCACATAACCTACGTTTTTGGTACAAATTACAATACAAAACTTCAGTTCCTCCCTGAATATTGGCCTATCACCAGCGTAGCATTGAACTGGCCGAAATACACGTCAACATAAAGCACCAGTAAACCTGAACCCTTCACCATCGATTATTTTGTTCACGCGACACATGGGAAAGTGAGTTAGCCTATTCTCACCTGTAGGTTTCAATCTCTTGAGGATGAAACACCTGGTTAAAGATCTAAAGAATACAAGTAGCCTATTGTACTTATTCGTTTTTCGATTTTGCACCTATATTTTGAATAAAGAAAGGAAAGTATCATTAAGTTACCGTTTAACTATGAATCTAGATGTAGGCCCATGTTAATGAATTCCATTGTATTTGTGGCTCTTTGACAGCTAAAACGTGCCGCCTAATGAGGCACTGCACACGATGTCCCGGGAGTGCGGAACAGAACGGCGCCTGTCAAAAGGAAATCTGAGAAAATAGCCAATGTCCCAGTGTGTGATATGGTTTGGCTATGTCCTCAAGAACAAAACGCTCGTTTGCCGGATCTTTTTATGCGCTTTGTTGGAAATGACAGGTATGCTACGGAATTAAGCGCAAGAAACCAACTTTATGTTTCCTAAATTGTGTAATATGGTCACTCAGCACATTATTTCATGTCCGTTTTTCTGTTTAGACGTGTCCACATTTCTGCTACTAATGCAGCTACATATAAGTGTAGATTCGCAAGTGCAAGGTTTCCTTTTAGTTTCTAGTAATGGGGAATGAAAACAGGTAGGTCCTAGGTATAAAAGAACAAATGAATGACAACTTGAGAAAAACTGGTGAAACACTGCAGTGACATATTGATTTTAGCGGGCTGCCCACGACATAGACTGAAGGATATAAAGTCAATATTTTGGGTAGCTGGAAGACTTTAAAAATAGACCAAGTTTTATTAAAAGTTGGCTACGTAGTACAGTCATGTAAAACGAGCGAAATATTAGATAATAAGTGTATTACGTACCTCCAGAATAGACGCTGCCATCCCTGAGAATGAAATCCCAAGAGCTTTAAATAAATACGGAGGGGTCTCAGCTC
Organism: Stomatorhinus ivindoensis; assembly: GCA_019775895.2. Classification (NCBI taxonomy): domain Eukaryota; kingdom Metazoa; phylum Chordata; class Actinopteri; order Osteoglossiformes; family Mormyridae; genus Stomatorhinus; species Stomatorhinus ivindoensis. The sequence goes on along the minus strand of JABFEB020000124.1, from coordinate 2,366,011 downwards.
GCGGTCCCGGGACAGTTTAGAGTAGGAACTCCGACTAGAGCGCAGGCACTTCTATGAGGGATGCAGATCCCGCCCCCTAATTACAGGCTCAGGGAACTTTGAAGAGCCGCCAAGACGCAATAAAAAAGGACGTAGGACAGTAGAGGGGCGTGGAGGAGGCAGGAATGAGGCTCAGCTCTGAGTGACCACACCCCCAGGGAAATCCGCGCGCAGACAAATCAGGACGCAAAAACGGAAAAAGTGACCTGATAATATGGGGGCATTGCCTACTGTTAAAAAAAAACTGACCTGAGACTAAGGGCCATTCTTATGGGGTCAGTTAAACTAATAGTTGTAAAAGTAAAAAAATATATCCATATAACACATTATTCTATCAGACTACGCGTAGCACTGATACGATTCTCATATTTGATAGTATGAAAAATAACTTAATTTTTGAGCCTAAGTGTTTTAACATTTATGCTGCCTGAATCTTCTGCCTTTATTTAGGAGCACGCTTAAATTGTGATTATTATAATTTTTAATAGTTTTTTTCCATGTCTAACGCTTCATTTTACAAACACTCATTTTACACGAAGTAATTTTAGTAGTAATATACACTACCAATTGTTTAACGAAGAGTGTTAGTGGTAACAATTGGATGCAAAATATTGTATTTTAAATTTATTTCAGATCAAGCTCTAAGGAGCGAACTGGAATAAGCATCCCACAAAAATAAATCAGCGAAATTAAGATGGTTAAGTTTGCGGTTTCTGTTTGAGATTTTATTGTTTGGTTTCTAAAAACCTCTTTCTGTTTTCAGTATTTTGAGAAACCCAGTGAAGGGATTTAGCAGACTGTTCTTTGAATTTAAACCGATGCAGTCATATAGACTGAACCTTCTACACAATAAAAGAAAAACGAAAAAATGAATAATGAAAATATGATTTTTAAAAAATTAATTCTGAAATGTTTTCCAAACCTCCCCCACATTTTGCACCACAAATTAAAGAAACAGCAACAGCAAACCTAAGTCTGTTCAAATTTGGAAATATTTACGTACCGTCTATGTTATTAAGTTTTAAAACAATTCTCTTTTAAGTATTTTAATAAAAATGTCGCATCAACATAACTGAGGTTAACTTGGGTTCATTTTTTCATTGGATTTATACGCTAGATTGAATATATGGCTAATTAAAGTAGATTTCTTTAGCAGGTGTTACCTGATAGAGGAAACCTACTTTTCATAAACTGATTTGAAAGCATGTATGATATTTACCGGTTACACACACAAACTGTTCCTTTCACTGAATTAAACTTATTTGTAATGCTTGCATCTGAATATTGATTTGTAACACACTCGTGGAATTGACACGCTGTGTTCTTAATATGTTGAGCCACACCATTTCATACATCAGGTTGACGAATTTTGTAAATGTCTGACCATTTCATCAGTAGAAATTTAAATCAATAAAACATGAATACATGACTGTGATTACAGACAATTTATCATTTTCAGTTAAGATCCAATCTCATGAAACAGTTAAAGCAATTGTGATGTGTTGTATGATTTATATGACTGTTGAAATTTAAATCTGCATGTTCTAATAACATGTCTATCTATAAATATGGCGACAAACATCGGATAAAATGAATATGCTAAATTTTGTCGGTTAGTATTTCAATAAAATCTTATTTTACTTATCTGGAAAAAAGGTAGTAAATTATATTAGGTGGACCATTGATGGTAAGGTTTATAAGATTACGCTTTCAGAATTAAAATCTAAAGGATAGGGGTATGGCCATAAAAAGCAGCGAGGGCACTTCTTTCTGATCGTTTTGTTTGTTTGCACAGTGACATACACCTACATTGCTACAATCATCCACTTATATTGTCGATTATATACCGCAGTTCATTCTATGGTATCCGACGTTCAGGAACAATTTAATCTTTTGTGTCCGAGTTATTTCTGAACGATTCTCTTTACCAACTATTTTCATTAGAACATTTATGTTCCAATTGATTGTGTCACATATTCTTTAAATTCCTTTGTTCTACATTTATTTTTGGAATACTCTCATCCGTTTAACAGTAAACTAAATTTTAATAAGTGTTGACAATCTCTTTATTATTTTCTTGTTCTTTCCAACTGCTCCTTCATTCTTGATTCGGTCTTTTAGCAACCTTGACATCTTTTTCTGTGTGCTCGCTACTTAATATACAATGTTTTGTATTTTAAATAATTCCCAGTCCTGTGGATAGCTACGCCTTTCCCTCCTTCAATGCATCCATTTAGGCGACTTACGGTCGTCAGACACGTGCTGCCTCGCTGACTGCATATGAACGTGCACAGGAATGTTGTGGGGAAGCAGTACCGTGTACATCAGACACTCTTCGGCGGGAATATGCATATTGTTTGTCAGTGTTTTTTTTTTTGCCACAGCGAAGAATGGTTGATGAAGAAAGTGCTCGTAGAGTGAGACACGTCATATAAGGGAGACCCTAAGATCACTCCTGTCCTTTGCCTCTGTGTGGTCTGTCAATAGCAGGTTGACAATGCAAACCTGACTCTACTTATTTGTATGTGCAGCATGTGAGCACATTCAGGGTCTTATAATAAAGATCTAATTCCTTGTGGCCGAAGTATGAGTCAGCACTTTAATTCTTAGTGTTTTAAGATAGATTGAATGACGAACGGACCACAGAATGGATCCTGTTACCCTGAAATGATGAACCAGGCTTTCATCTCTCAGCTACCTTAAGTTACACACACATACACACATATAGTAATGAGCCTTTTGGGTACGGCGTCATTAAACCTGCTGAGCGTCTCTTACATCACTGGTTTATTTCTTGACTGACAATAGCTGCAAGGAGGACAGATACCTTTTTATAATCTGTAGCTACTGGGGAGAAACAGGAATTGCAGCCTCACAGGTTATCAGGGCTAGAGACATGACTGCACACACAAAATGCATAAACAAACGGCACAAGCGACCTTCCGGCAGCCGGCCCCGGCTTTCAGTTTCCTTGTGGGCGTCTCTCCTCAAAAGGAGAGGAAAGAAGATTAAAATTGTCGTTGAAAATAAACATGTAATTTCATCCTTTATTTTTTTCCAATTACAAGGCATGGCCAGGGCAGGCCCTCACATGAACAGAAACGCTATATTTAGCAGTCTGTGCTTCAGCTGACCTGCATCTCTCCCTGTTTTGTTTTTGCTAAAGGAGACAGAGGGACACACACGCGAGCGTGCACGCACACACACGCACACACACACACTTACACACACTTACAGACACACGCATGCACACACACACACTTACACACACACGCACACACACGCGCGCACACACACACTTACACACACACTTATACACACACGCATGCACACACACACACTTATACACACATGCATGCACACACACACACACATGCATGCACACACAAAATTAAAAGACACATACATTGTTCAAGCCCACATCCCAACTAGTGTCGATTTGGTTTGGTTTCAACATGGAAGGAACCAAATCACCCCAAACCTCTGTCCCCCTAAATGCATGTCTTTACCATTACAGTTTTTTACGATTGTTTACACTCTGAAATAAAAATTTCCACACAATTTGCAAAATTCTACTCCAAGGAGCA
>JABFEB020000124.1:2304756-2339619 GCA_019775895.2 Stomatorhinus ivindoensis | reverse complement strand
ACGCCAGTATCACTGGATGCCTGTATTAATGGATGCCCGTATCACTGGATGCCTGTATCACAGGATGCCTGTATCAAATTTCTGTGCATGTGGGATGAGGACATGGATTTATATCGACTCTATTAACTAGTGATGGATGATTGGTTGGATAGAAGTTTTTTCCAAGAAGCTACTGAAGCTTCCAGCAAACCCACATCTTCCTCTGTGTTTATACTGTACACTGTATGTGTGTGCGTGTAAGTACTATGCCAGCCTTTGGTGTTCATTCAAAAATGTAATGCAGAGAAATAGCTGATGTCTATGCAGCCATGTACATAGTCTTATTTAAAAATGTAATAATACATCAGCCTCTAGGAATGTATCATTTTCAGTTTAATAAATGTTAATACCACAATAGATTGAAAGCAGCAAATTCAGTGTATCTATGAATCCAAATCCGACATAGATTTAGATTTTTAATTTCAATAAATAAATCCCATGTTCCACCCATGTCACATGGGTTTCCTCTGGTCGCACCCCTTTCCTCCTGCAATCCAAAGAGCTGTAGTCATGCTAATTTGTGTCTCTAAATTGACTGTACGGTGTGACTTTGTGTGATTGTGCAATTGGCTCGTGGTGGATTAGTGCAGTGATAGTCGAGGTCCATGCTGCACCTCAGGCAAGCTTTACCGCTGGTGCCCACCATCCAAGGCAAAGTGGAATCGGTTGCTGAGTAACCTCTCCCCAGGAGAAGGCGCCCTAGTAATGATTAATGGGTGGCCCATCACTGGAGTGACAACCTGCCCAAGGTGCGCCCCTACCTTGTGCCCTATACTCCCTAGAATAGGCTCCAAGCACCCCCGCAAGACCTGTGCCAGGCAGAGGTGGAGTGACAGGACAGGCAGGGCAGGCGATGGTCTGGGGCCCCCAGCGGGTAGAGGACCCCCAAGGGCAACCGATAATATAGTACATTGCAATGACAAACCTGCTTTATTTGTGTATCCTGTCTATCACCAAAGTCAAAATAAATTATTTGTATTTATTAAATTGTCTTTGTTGATATTATAAATTTACATGTTACAGTAAAATAAAGGTAATAAACTTTACCATGCCGGGGGAGAGCGAGTTGGAGGGGCCCCTGAATTTTTTGCTTAGAACCCCCAGTGTGCCTAGAATCATCTATGGTACCAGGGCAAGTGTTACGAGATATATGGAAACACTATATTGATATAACCTTGTATTAACTACATTAATTAAACACAAATTACATAATATGTGTGGAGTGGTCGCTCTGATGCTAGGGAGTTGTGTGAGCAATCGGAAGGTTGCTGGTTCAAACCCTGTGAATGCCAGGAGTGATCCTATTCCACTGGGCCCTTGAGCAAAAGCCCTTAACCTGCAATTGTTCCATCCTGGGCATGACGTTGATCTATATCCTCCAATTTACAGGAAAGTTTGGGAATAGGTGGCAGGATTGGCTCTCCAGCCACTGGGAAAATATCATGCTGAGGTATCACGTGCCGCGTGGCTGCACTCAGGTTCTCATCCCTGAGGTGGTTTGTCGTGTGGTGGGTGCAGCAACATGCTGTAATCAGTGCCTGACCCCCCCACTTCTCTATATAATATAAACAATTAGATATAACATATACATCCTTTAAAACACAAGTTTTGAAGCAGACTGGCTGTTTTATCATATTTCTCTTCAGCTATGTAGAATTACCCATTATTTACACAGCTCGTCTGTCTGAAGTTCGATAACAAAGTTGCATCATGACGTAATGCTCTTCATACAGCTCAGCTTGTATTACATGTAAACCTGGTAATAAATGTACACAAAACCTGTAATGTTACTGAGCTTTCTGGATTTCCCCTAACAGTCCTGTGTTGGCGTAGACATACAAGCTGGAACTTGTCTGAAAGGACTTGCCAGTTATTGTTTTAGACAGAAACATTTTGTTTGGTAAAATACGACTATGCAGTAACCAGGGGGGGTGCTTTCGCAACATTATTTATGAAATGACTGCAGCCACTCTGTGAACGTTCCTTTTAGACATCGTTATCGCCATCTAATGGTCAATCTTAAAGTCTGTGAATACGGTGATACTTTTAGGCATCATTGTCGCCATCTAGTGGTTAATCCTAAAAAAATAGAAAAGTTACGGAGGCCCGTTTGGATGAAACCGACTTTCTATTACACAAATAGGACGATCTGGGTTTCTGATTAGTGTACCTACACAACAAATTTCGATGCAATTGGGGATGTGAAAGTGTCACAGTTTCCATCCGTATATTTTCTACTTATCCTGGACAAGGACACAGGGACATAGAGGCAAAATCATAGGCTTGGTTTCAACATTTTTAGGGACCAACCCAACCCCGAATTCCCACCCTGCCAAACATACAGTTTTCCCACGATACTGAAATAAACATGTCTCTACTGCCCATACCCAAACGAACAGCCTTGCACTTGGGGACCTGGAGCTTATAGCAAGCAGCATGGGACACAGGTCTGAGGACAAACCTAAGGCAGGAATCAACAACCTGTCCGAGAAGAAACGGCTCAATCCATGGCGAAATGTTTCAGTTGAGAAGGTATTTATGCTACGCATTTAAAGACCATCTCTGTAATTTTAAAACAAATAAACAAACAAGCAAATAAAATTTCATTTTCAACAAAATGTCACGGTGATGCCCCTTTTCCCCGCCCAGGAGAACAATCGTCCAATCCCAAGAGGACATAATAACCGGCAACCAATTACGCGGTATGCAGGTAGGCTAATTATTCAATCAGGTGATATCTAGCCTTGCCGACCTGCCAACATCATGGAGCAATTACCAAGAGGACAAAGGCTCATCTGATCTTACCAAATCGTGAACATTGTTTCTTGTTAATTTGTCATCTCTAAAATAAAAGATTTGCTCTTGACATTAAATGTGTATGCCAAAATGATGAAGCATACAACTGTAATCCGAACGTCTGATCACACAATATATTAGAAATATTGTGCTTCAGCGCCACCTTGTGAGAAAATTTAGCTGCCCCGCTGAACCGGAACCAGATATTTCAGCCCTGGAGCGACATGGTACAGATCAGTTTACGCTACGTTAGCATTACAGATCATGCTTCCGTCTGTGGTTAACTGAAAGAAAGAGTAGGATTATAAGAGAATGGGCCTCAACACCATTAGGAATTGACTCCTTCCGTTGCCTCTAGATATGAAGTTGTACAGTATTTTATATAATACAAGGAACACCTCCTAACAAATATGGGGTCATTTTTAAATATGAGTACCCAATACCAGTAACGTATAAATGACTTTTATTAAATGGATGTGTTTGCCTGTTTCCCAACCTAGTCCTCGGGGGCCCTCCAAAAACGTGTTCTGTTTGGGGGGAGCCAGAAAATCGGACTGGGGAACACTGGTTGACTATTTAACTCAGAGCCTCTAGGTGTCAGTGTAAGACCACATAAAGTTCTGAGCCTAATCATTTTTCAGCTTGTAACACTAATTTTTTCCGTTGCTACCATTTCACCAGAAAGTGTCGTTATTAAAGAAGGAAACCTTAAAAAAGCACCAACATATGGCAATTTGTGGCCAACAACTGGGTGAAACTCCACATTATTACTAAATTGTGTGACATTCCAATTCATTTATTTTTAATAAATCAAAAATGTACTGCAGGGGTTTGTATTACAATACTGTAGAAACCATGTAAGGAGAGAAGACCCATATTTTAGAAATGAGTGAGTGCAGAGCCATAGGGATTTTAAAGAAAAAATGCAGAAATACTACAAAAAATAGCTACAGGGAACGAATGTTAGAAGTTTCTGTGTCACTGTTGCCAGAAAAGTACAGGTTTAGGCTACCTTTCTATTGTGAGCTTGTACTTTTCAGAAAAGTACTGTTTTCCCCCAAGACTCCTACTGTCATATCCCTGCCAGTCTCCTCCCTGTCCAGCCACACCTATCCTTCTCATTTTGCCTCTTGTTCCTAACTCTCATGTGGAAATCACTCATAGCTGCCCCTCGTTACTCCAGTGTATACATGCTTCCCAGTCCAGTTTTCCCCAGTCACTGACATTGAATCCTCCTGTTGCCCATGTCCTTTCTTGTTCCACTCCTCCCTTTTTGATCCTTTGAAATTTTGTTTATTTTCAGTCTCTGTTCTTTGAGATCAATAAACTCTTTTGTTTTCCCATAATGCCTGCCCTCGTGTCTTTTGGCCCCTAAGTCGTGACAGCTACATTCACATGTGGCCTGTAGTTAGTTAATGGGGAATATAAATTCAAATCAAAATTCAATTATTCAATTGTCAGTAAATTTTGTGTATTAATAATAACCTGCTAATTCAATTCTGTCCCATTGAAACTGAAGGACTATGACAAAGTACTTTTTCAAGGCTTTCATTGTGCAGAAGAATAATAACCTACACAAGCCAGGAAGTTTTAATAACACAACAACCAATTATGTATTGCAGATTGGAATAAGTAATTCAACAGTTGTAAATTTGTAAACAGTTGTGATTCTTTGTCCATTAGCCATTATTTTTTTAGTTTCTGGAACTGCATGATATTCTAATATATTTAAAAGAACATCTCACTACTAAAAGCAGGACAAAGGTAGTAAATGCTGCGTAGCTCTTCAAAAATAAGCTGTATTGGGGTCAGGGGGCTGTCCCTGGTAACCCAAAGGTGGATAAGCACCAAGCCTGATCTCCAGAGGTTCCCGAGGAAAGTTCAGATACGGAGGGTACAAATCCAGGCCAGTTGAGTACTTTGTGACTGCAATTCTTTATACTCAATTGGTTGGCTGAAAAAAAACCTTGGTATGGATTTGACAATTCTGGACCTGAACTTTCCACCTCTGCTGATCTTCCGCTGCCAGTTTTCCCAGTAGCCAGCAGAAGTAGAAGCCTTTGTCCTCCAGCAGCACAGGGTTGCAATGCAGATGACTGCCAGCATCAATCTACACCCTCAATGCCTTCCAGACCCCCTCCATCTTTCAACATGCCCATCTCCCACTGGTCCCAGGCTAATGCATGCTTAGACTTTGCCCTGGGACAGGCTAGAATGACATGGGTGTCTGCTGGATAATTTTGATAAGAAATAGGGAGCCCAGCTCCTTTCTGGGAACACTCCAGGACAGCTGGTATGGACAGGTTTTGTTTGAGCCAACCAGTTGAGTATCAAGTGTCACAGTCACAGAGTACTCAACTGGTTGATTCAAACAACTGGTTGGATTTGTACTTTCTGGACCTGAACTTTCCACCTCTGCACTCCTCAAATAGCATAGTCCCACTCAAGTCTGTTCACCAGGTACAACATAGCAGTCACACATGTACCACAGGCAGTAGCTGTTTAAAATAAAGTAGTGCTAACATTGTACAGGTCTTTTAGCCATTGTAGGAGTAGAGATCTGGGGGACAAGACACCCTGGGAACCTTGTGGATATTCCTGCCATATGTCACACACTGGTTCAGGGAGGCAGCATCGTTGTCACAGCAGCCATGCAATTCCAAATCCCGCCAGCAAGCTCCGCCCATTCAGCAGGTAACTTAGTTACACTGCTGGATCCTATTTGGTGTCCAATTTCCTCATCATAGTCTCCCGCGAGACGTGAGATCTTCTTGTTCTTACAGAGTTTGAGTAGTGTTTCCTGAGTATCGGTTCTGTCTACCGGTGTACGTGTTTTCGCTTCATTCCCAGAGTGTTTGCATAGCCCGCTGACCGCCATTGCACATCACCTGACCTTTGCCTGGACCAATTTTGAGCCCGTCCAGCCCTCTGATCGGTGTCAATCGCCTGGTCCATCGACTCCCTGCCACAACCTCACAATTTGTATTCTTACTGTTGCTTAGGGCCAGACTCTGCCTGTTTCAGTCTCAGTGCATTTGCTCCCCATAAAAAGACCTGATTTTCAAAAAGAATTTGTGTCCTTCCTTCAGTGTCTGAGGCACTAAGTGTCCTGCCTTGGCCAAGGGTGTGGAAAAAGGGTTTTCATTTCATACTGCAAATTTCAGTGTCCAGAGTCTGCCTCCAGAACCCTAAAGATGACGAGTCTGAAGAGGCGAATGGAAAAGCGGTTTTAAGATCCATCGTACGGCCGACCTTAGCAGAGTCTATCGCTGACATGCCTTTCAGAGCTCTACTGTCTCCTGCAGTACCAGACCACTGAATGAGCCTCTTCTGGTTTGAAGAGACAGGGCAACCCATCTGCCATAGCTGCCAGGAAGCCAGCATTATCAAACTCTAAAAAGGGACGTCAAACCTTGGCAGAAAACTTCTCCATTTATTCTGGGCTCTCATAGGCAGAGAGCAATGGTATCAATGCCACTATGGAACCAATGGCACTGACCCATCGCAGGGCACCCTCACACACACCATTCATCGCAGGGCACCCTCACACACACCATTCATCGCAGGGCACACTCACACACACCGTTTATCGCAGGGCACACTCACACACACCGTTTATCGCAGGGCACACTCACACACCATTCACACCTATAGAAAATTTGGTATCTCCACATTGCATAATTTTTTTAGTCTCTGTGGAAAATGAAAATGATACTTTAAAAACATGTTGCAGTCCGTCTAAACCCGTCTAATGCTGTGGTATAACATTTTTTATACCGTATACCACCTCAGAAAGACTCTCTGTAGACCAGTGGTGAAAAAGTAGTCAGTGTGTTTATTTTTTAAAAACTGCATCAGAAACATAGGCTAGAAGGCTAATCTGAAAGTCATACCATAAATCTTTCTGTTTTCTTGCTTTGTGTGTGGAAGCCTACTAACCTGACAAAGGCGATAATCGCCAATGAGTCACTGTCACATATTGTCACCGTCCCACTCCGTCCCTGCATACAACGCTGCCTTAGGTAATGAGAACAATAGCTGTAGGTGTGAGCAAAATAGTCAGCTAGTTAGCACATGTGCTGATAAAGTATGTCATATAGCCTAAAATGCACTGGGTTTGTAGCATTATTAACATAATGCTATTTCAGAAAATAAAAATAAAGTATTAGCACTATACTGACACTTGATTAGAAAGCTGACATTTCTGTGTGGTGTTCACATGAAACCAGTGTTTATTATCATTTTAGTTACCAGCATGCATTTTCAAAGGCAGTTCCACTCCACCCCTTACATAGGAATGTCTTTCTCTGTAGACATGACTATTCATCAGCATGAGCTTTGGAATGAGGTAATCCCACTTTCTTATTTAATTTTTCAATTAAGAACAGCATGTTAATAACACTATGACCCAAAGCATTTGGACTGTATGACATACTGTAGGGCCAGCCACATGTGCTAGCTAGCTACATTAAGTCGTGACCCAAGTGTTATAACGTTAGCAGGCTACACCTTTTTTCACATCTTCTAAATAACGCAGAATTTTTCGGTGCCTTTTTTCGCTTCTTCCTTTCTTTCTCAGCACCACATGTCACCACCCACTGGGAAATCTCTCAGTGCTCCTGATGGGTACGCCAGCCCCCGCACCCAACACGAAACATGTGGTCTGGAAGTATCAGCACATGGAAACAATCAAATAAATTCAGTCGTACTGGTAACTGGAAACTGAACATCCTTGAGGTCGATGGACGGTTTGCTTGATCGACTGTTGAGAGGACAATTTGTTAAAAATAGTACCATTTCCGGTAACAACATTTACACAGAACAGACAACCGTTGCCCAACAAAAGAACTGCATGGTTAATTGAGGTAGCAGAGCACACTTCAAACTCCTGTTCTGGTAATATCATATACAGTATATAATGAAAATTATCACTATTGACGTTGTGAAAAATATTTTGCCTTATTGCTCATGTCATGATCCGCCCGACCGAGCCTCGTGTGTGCCACGCCCCCCTCGTTACCTCGTGTCTGATCCTGATTGTAACCGCCTGTTGTCAATCCATGCCTGCCTTACCTGTGTGTATTTAGCCGGCATCTGTGTTAGTCTCTCTAGATCAGTCATCTGTGTAATTCGTTTAGCATCCTTGCCTGTTGCCCTGTCTTCCGCCCTGTGTTCCTGCCCGCCTGTACCCTCTGCCTGCCCTACGCCCCGTCCTGTTCCTCTGCCCCATTTCCCGAATAAACCCGCTCCTCTGCCCCACATCAGGTCTCCAGCCCTGTTCTGTCTACCCGCCTGCCGCCGGACTTAACAGCTCAGTCCTACTCTACAGAATCCCAACCAGTGTGACCAGGAGCTTCCAGTAAGAGTTACATTCCTTCAGATGGATGTTTGATACCATCACAAATCCTCAGAACTGCATCAGCAGCTGGCTGGACCTTGGACACAATAAGATCAGATTTAAGGAGGAAATAGCTTGGATGAAGCACCCGAAAAAAAGCAACTGTTAGAAGATTCCCACCACGATGCAGTGCTGAAAGCGGTTAGCGATGGCCAGCTTGTGATGCGCAATAAGCCCTCCTGCCTTTGGAGGGTGCTAATGAGTTGGCATCTCAGGACACATTATTAGCATATGGCCAAAGCGTGTCAGGCATAACAGGGAGAGTAAGTAAGCAACAGTGTGGCACGACTTGATTCACACCTCTACCAAGCTCCTCAAACTGCTGCTGAGTAAATGGGCAGGTATCTTTCCATTATTGCTCAAACCCTAAGGTGGACACATTACTGACACGAGTCTTGTGTTTAACATTTGCGTCACATTTTACATTTATTTATCTACAAGACACTTTTATCTAGTGGAATTTACAACTGAGGAGGGAGGGTGAGCCAAACCCTCAGTTAAGGGCCTCACTCAAGGGCCCAACAGTCAAATCACTCTGCAAATCATGGGATTTGAACCAGCAGCCTTCGACTCTCTGGCAAAGCCTCACAGTCTACTGAGCCGCACAATGCCCAAAAAGTTTACAAATTATTTATATTCCAAATACCAAATATTTCCTACAGGAACTATATGAAATAGATTTTCATTTAGTTTATAGGGTATTCTTGAGTCATTTCTGCTATCATGGACCTTTTTCTGACTCCAACAAATGTCTTAATAAGCAATAAATGCATAGTAGAAATGACATTCAGTCCTATGTATTTAGCAGATGCTTCTGTCCAGTGCACCATACAAGTGAGGCATATAGCATATTTCAAATATACATGCTGTCAAGGAGTCACCTAGGTTAATAAGTACAGCTAGGCTGAGCTTCCGTTGAATTCCATTGAACAAATGTAAGCAGCATAGGAGGAAGAGCTACACCACATCTTATAAATGGTGTAAGAACCTATAAGACAGCTATAGAAATCAGCTGACAAAATGTAATCCTAAAAGCATTCAGGAAACATGGAGTGGAGCAAGCTAGCAGAGGTGTTCCTGGGACAGGCGGATCATGGGGTGTTTCTTGAAGAAGAATAATAAAACCCTATCATTAGATTCAGAGACTCGACTGCCAACCATGACAACATGGAACCAAAACTCACACCCAAGCCTCGTGCCTTGAGCTGCAGGCACAGGGTCACCAGCAGGCTGTACACGCGTCATGGGTGTCACGGGTGACTGCAGTACTCAAGTTGAGTTATAGGTCACTGTGGCGTATCAAATATGATTCAGTTTCCTTTAAATGATCGAATTAATCATCGCGTGTGTTCTGACTTACCTGCAATTACGAGAGGAGGTGCTAGAACAAAGAGAAATGTTTAGTTTCAGCCCTCCCTGATGATGCAGTCAGAGAGGTACTCATGCAGCCTGAAGGGCAAAACCGGGAGATTCAGGGCACGTTTCTACCCTACGGCTGTCTGTACTCTAAAGGACGTACAGTGACTTATATGCCACTATACGCACTTTGTACCATCCTTCACTTTTCATTTGACATCTTCCTGATTATTGCCTTTTGTAAATACAGTTACGTATATCCATACATACATGGATTTTATATCCCCACTGCTACGGGCGCAAGGCAGGGAATGACCCGGGACGGGGCACCAACGCAGCAGTTACAGATATCGTTGCTTTTTATTTTCGACGTATTTAACGTTTTGATTTAATTATTATTGGCATTTTAATCTTATTTATTCCTATTTATTTTTCTTTTTATTACGCATTTCCATTTCGAGTACAATCCAGAAAGCAGCTGGAAAAGCCATATCGCTTCACACGTGTACAGTCGATCTGTTTGTGTATGTGACATATCTTGATGAAGTTGATGGTGAAATTATTGGTGATACTGTTATTGTGGTCATTAATATTACAGTAATCCTCTTAAATCCAGGTTTACTGATTGAGGAGTAAAACCAAACGTCCGTAGGATAAAAGCTCGGCTAAGACTGAAATTGAATTACTGCGAGATAGAGCCGCGGGAGGAGGGGCTGGCCTAGATATCGACGTTAATACGGGAACTGATTGGTGAGATTTGTTATTCAGAAAAACTAAACTCAATCTGATCTGATTGGTTCCGGCGCGTCTCTCTGGTTTCTGACCAATAAGAAGCAAGTACGTTGATTTTTTTTGTAGGGAGCGAAAAAAGAGAATGTGTTAATGTCCCGCCTCAGGCTGGGACTTTTTGTGTCTCCATTAATACGCAAGAGGTCTTTTGGGCTGCTAGGAAACGGATTGGGAGGGAACTATTCGGGGATCCTTCGGTTTCGATTAAAGGGTTGGAAGTACCTAGACGAACTGAGAAACTACGATGCGCGTTGTGCAATAGTAGCGTCTTCTCATCCACCAGATTTCGTTTATTATCAGCAACTCGTGGTAACATTCCACCTACTTTATAACCATAGTCGTTGGTCTTTTAATTGGTTTAACGCCATACGTGTACATTCTTGGGCATTCATCTTTTTTTGAGTGTGTGGGCGTGACGATGAGCGGCGGTGGCTCGATCTGCCGCTGATTTCGGTCCTTTTGCTCGTTTCGTTCCAGCGTTCCGGGGATGGAATCGCGCCTGTCAGCGTTGCTGTGCCTGCCGTGGGGTGAGTTATGCCCGGTAATACATTTCTGTGTTTATGATGAGTCGCTCCTGTGTCCTCATATATCTCCATCTGTTATACTTAATCCACCCCATTCCGTAATGGGAAGTGCGCGACAACGATTTGGTCGTCCCCTACTTCCCAATGTCTGATTTCTTCGGTCTGAAAGGAATCGATAACGCAATAATCATCATTTTCACACTTGCCATCTCCTCATTTTAGTGGCGCATTATAAAATACGGACTAATCCGAAGCAGGAAAGGGGAAATTAATTCATTTGTCCCTGTCGGCTCAATGTATTGGAATACATAACTGATTTATAAGAAAAAAGCATGTATATTGACTTGCAAGAAAATAAAGTGGAACATGACATTACACTAATATTTCACACTGTTTCTTAATAATTGATATGAACGCCAAATGTTTTCTTGTTTTCACGTGTATAACATTAGTAGCGTTGGTAGTACCTTTATTCTTCCATTTAGACAGTTCGCTTTCATTAAGATACACTTTCCCCTTGAAAACCAGCGCATGTGTACATTTCTGCATGGATCCCCGTCGGCGTTTTCCCGTCGTAGCCCCGTATCAGCCCGTGTCGAGGCTCCGCTGTCAGTAACGCTTTATCCGCCTAAGCCCTCTGACTGTCTGCTGAGCCAGTCGTCCGTGTCCCCGGAGCCACTTATTTATGTAACATTGCAGCGATCTCTGGGTTTTCATGCGCCCGTTTTCTTAACTCTTCCGTCAAACCAAGCTTTTAAATCTCCGGGGATGCTTACTTTTAAGTAATACCTTTTAATATCACCTTGTAATTACAGTGATTCTAATACGCTTCTGGACTGTACAAGATCTGTAGACTGCATAAACCACTGCGTTTGTGTTTGTGTGCAGGAAAATACTTCATCTAAAGGGGCTACTTGGAGAAATAATGCGAAGTATACGCGTTTGCATCAGAATAACAAACGATGAGAAATATCATGTGCCGTTTTCCTTTAAAGTCGTTAGACTTTAAATCATAGCTGTAATTCAGCCTGTAATTATCTAAAAACCTCTTTGAAAGGGGCACCAAGATGGACGTTTGTCATTAGTACAGGAAGTTAAACCTGCCTCGGGTTTCAGGTCTATCGGCATTTCTTTTGGTGGCGTAATGGTCGTTTTCTTATCGGCCGTTAACATCAGTTTTGCAAACACGTGGCTTTCGCCGTTTCAAATTTTGAACAAATATCTCCCGATAACGCACAACCCGTTCCTGTGTGAAAGGACCAACGTTAGAAATACAGAGCCGTATAAGCTGAGTTAGGAGCTCTGGATTTCGGTCAGGAATCCAAAAGCAAACTCGAATTAGTTGAATTATTATCCCTGGATATCAGAATTCCAGTCATGTCATAAGGAATTGGATTAGGATCTGTGGGGTATTGGTTTAGCATCCAAAGATGTGTCATATCGTTTGAATAATGAACGCTACCAGGAATATAGTCATATACATTGTAATGTTTCTGTTTCATAATTTTATGTTTTTAAAGTTAATAGGTATTATATTTATGTAGCTAGACTCATAATGAGTTTTTAAAAGGATTACCAGAACATTTACCAGAAGAGGAAGTTATCTATATTTACGGATATTTTGGCTTCACTTTTCCGCTAATATAATTTAATTCCTTTTAAATAATGTGATCATCCATGTGGCGTGTGGATTACAAGCAGCCTGACACTCCCTGTTGTCCGTCTCTCGCAGTGCTCCAGTGTGTCTTTTGCCGTGACGTCACCGTCCCCGCCGGCCCGCTGTACCGCGTGGCGGGGTTCCCGCTGACACTGCCCTGCTCAGTGACCGGGTACGAGGGCCCGCGCACGCAGAACTTCGAGTGGTTCCTGTACCGCGAGGCCTCGGACAGCCAGCAGATCGGGATCATCTCCACGCAGGACCGCGGTTTCTCCTACGCCCCCTTCCAGCCCCGCGTCCGCTCGGGCGAGGTGCGGGTGGAGAGGGACTCTGGTGATCAGGCCGCTCTGGTGGTGCAGAGGCTGCGGCCCGAAGACCAGGGGCGCTACGAGTGTTACACCCCCAGCACTGACACGCGGTACTATGGGAACTACAGCGCGTCTGTGACTGTCAAAGGTAGGAGCCATTTTCCAGGTGCTGTACTGCGGTAATAGTAGAGACCTTCAGTTACAGGAATAACATTGAGAAGAATTAAAATTTCTCCTTCTGGAGAATTATCACCCTGTTTTTTTTTTCCTTCACTGTAGTTATGGAACCTTCTGGAAGCTAATGAACTCATTTTTATGGTGTGTGCTGTAGACCAAGTAGTGAAACCCGCGGCCACTTGCAAGTATCTAATGCAAATGTGCTTTCGTTTCTGGTTTTCTCGGCCACTTCCCTTTTTTAAAATTCTATTGTTATGCCTCTACCGGCAGTGATCCCCGATACGCTCCAGATAAGTCAATCCCACTTTCTGAGCCACCAACCAGTAATAGAAGGGGCAGAGCTGCAGCTGACGTGCGAGGCCGCCGTCCAATCCAAAGAGCACACTCACCTGTCCGTCACCTTTGGCGTGCGCGGCGGGGCTGGATCCGGGGCCGTTACCAGCGGGCAGGGCCATAACCTGAGGGAGATCATCAGCATTGGCCGCGAGCTGGCCGTGGTCCCCGGCCGGGGCGGAGACTATGAGAGGAGGTACCAGGAGGGGGAGATCTCCCTGGAGAAGAGGAAGGGGAAGTCCGCAGGAGACCGGGACCTCTATGTTATGAAGATGGCCACCGTTGCCCCAAGCGACTCCGGTGCCTATTTTTGTGAGGCGACCCAGTGGATTCTGGACCCGGATGGAAGCTGGACGAAGCTCGCCCACAGGACGATGGAGCTGGGCGTCCTGACTGTGACGCCGCTGGGTCAGTACCCACCTCAGTCCCGTCCTGTGTAACATAGAATATAGCGTCTTGTGCCTGACAGTGTTGTGAAAGAAAACAAATACAGAGAAATGATTAATCATCCATGCAGAACACCTGAAAAACGCAAACCGTTATCAATTAGCCATAAAAGGTGTTTTTGACCAGTAATGCATCACAACATTCATACACAAAAGAAACTTGGGATTAATTGTTACAAAGTATTTATCAGTCCAAACTGAAATAGCTATAACTAACTGTTGCTTATACAAGATCAACATTTTTAATACAGAGATACAGTATTAACAATACAATGTTATAGTATTTAATTAGTAAAAGCGTCATCTGCCGGATAAAGGTTATTTAAATCATTCTGCTTCACTGTCATGCACTCGTTAATAAAAAAAAAGGAATAGAAACAAAACTTGCAAAAAACCCAAGAAAGGTTTTTTAAAAAATCCCTGAGATTTGCCTGACTGTGTGGTTATGATCGTTTGATGTGGCTGCAAGCTGCGAAAGGTTTTGCCCATTGCAGTAATAATTAAAAGTAACCCCTAAGAGTCTGGCTTACCACTGATACCTGGCCTTTGTGGCTTACTGTGTTTTTTTTATGTGAAAGTGTAAGTTCCCTGCTGCTGTCACTTCCTTATGAATTAAGCTATAGATGTATAAATGTATAGATGACCAATGAGATAAGTGCAGAACTGCAATGGGCAAAAGCTAAACATAACTGTGATGTCATCTGCAGATGCTGGATCAAAACGGCCAGTATTTAGTAACTCTCAGTTTTGTCCTTTAAATAGGAACAGCAGCCCACAGATGCAATCAAGGCCATTATCCCTGACCCTTTTCGGAGATCACAGCACTGTTTATGCAGGCTGCATATTTTCTGCAGTGTGTAGAGCTCCTGTCGTGCTATTTTTAGGGCACTTTGGTGTTTGTTTTGTATTAGCAATGTATGTAGCAGGAGGTTTGATGTGTGTAAAGTTAGGTGGCATAAACAGGGGCGGGGCCATTGGGGATCTGGCCCCAGCTGAAAGCTGATTGGTCCTTGGAGTGCCCTCTCCACTTTCACTCAGCAAATCAAAACATATGATAGTGTGTTGATAAAGGTTAGCCCTCTGTATGAATTATGGCTCCCCCGCCTGGAATCGCCCCCATGTAAGGTTGATTTAAACCCCTCCATCCTGCTGTAGTCTTAGTGCCGCATTCTGCTTGCATTCCAGCTGACGCCATGACGGTGAGCACCACCCCCAGCGGGGCGGTAAACCTGCCCATCGGCTCCCCGCTCAGGCTGACCTGCGAGGTGTCTGGTGTGGGCGCCTGGAACCGCTCGGCGCTGCTGGTGAGGTGGACGCGGCGGGGGGCCGGGGAGGGTGGGGCGGCGACGGCCCCCGAGGTGGAGGTGGCCCGGCTGGGTCCGGACGGGGCGGCGAGCTGGGGCGACGACACCAGCCGCAGCGGGGGCGGCGCCGTGGAGATGGAGGCCCAGGGTCGGTACTCCCTCCGGCTGTTTTCGGCACACCCCGCCGACTCTGGGACGTATCGCTGCGTCGTCAGCATCTTCGCCGGACGCCGGGATCCTGGACCGTCCAGCCCAGCTTCCGTTACCCAGAGATCCAATGGGGTGGCCGTCAGCTTCACAACCAAAGGTGAGGGATTCGCCCCCCCCCATTACGTTTCAATTACTCATTCACACTTTCGCTTTAAATATCCGTCAGATTTGTAGCAATTAGTCAAATTTTAATTAATACAGTATGAAGCACATCAGAGCTGATTTTCCACAAGGGCTTTAAGGAATAGATAATTATTTGCAGGCACTGAGAGTAATCATGGTTCATGTCGGGAGACTTAATGAGCACATTTGGTGTCAGTTTTAATTGCACTTGTTTTACTGGGTTCCATTTTATTGTGGCTATAAGGGGCTGCATAATTCATTCATTTACAGCTTTGACCTCCGTACGATTCTTCACAGGTTGTGCTATGAATCTGTTCCCATTAATGGTCTGCATGTCTGTCCTTTCTCCTTTCTTTCCTCCCATCCCTGTTTCCCGCCCAGAGGTGCGTGTGGCTGCGGCGGCTACCTTAGTACGCGGTCCTCTTCTAAAGCGGGGCGACACCATCGCTTTGCTCTGCAACGTTACCGTGACGACCACGGGCCCCTACCAAGTGGAAGTGCAGTGGTTCCGTAAGAGGGAGGAGCCGGGGCCGTCCGGGGAGGTGCCCACGGGAGACGGGGACGCTCCACTGCTGGCGGCGGTGACGCACGAGGGCCTGTCCCGTCTCCACGGCAACTTTGGGGACGTGAGCGTGGACCAACCAGAGCACGGTTACTACCGGTTACGCATCCACGGTGCCCAGATGCAAGACCAGGGGTACTACACATGCCAGGCGGAGGTGTGGGGTCAGGACCCGCATGGGGCATGGTACAGCACAGGGGTGGCGGCGAAATCCATGCCCGTCAACGTCTACCTGTATTCCCGTGGTAAGTCTGTGTTTTTTTTCCCACATTTGCATGACCTCTTTATATCTGTGACGTGACTCCAGAAAGCCCAAGGGGGTAATTGTCCTTGGGAAAACACTGGTTCGCAAACACGGGTCGATTTACCCTCCCCTGTGTTACTCTCTCCCCAGCGATCGACCTCCTCCTCATTCCCCTGGTAGTGGGCGTGTCCTCAGCCCTCTTTGTGGGCGTGGTCGTCGCCGGCACGGTCACCTGCTGCTTCATGAACCGCCTGGCCAGGCACCGCCCTCGGAAATAGCCCGCATGCTTCCGGGAGACTGCGGGAGAGGGGGGGGGGAACGACTGCCGCGTCGGGTGAATGTTTACTTTAGCGATCACGGACTAGACGTGTGACACGCAGCAGGCCTCGGGAGAGAGTAGAACGGTTCGCAGAAACGGACCTTACAGAGAACCCGCAGCTGGATCCGGTAACGTAGAAAGTCCGTCACTGCGAGTTTGTCGTCCATGCCAGTTTTTTATAATGGTAAAAACCGTCCTAAGGCCGTCCCTCAGAAGGGAATCTGAATTCTTGCCAAACAGCCATAAGCTTATTCCCTTGACAGGGGAAAAAAAAAACAGGTTTTTTTTTTTTTATATCCCTGGTTTATATGTGACTTACTTGAGTGTGTTGCTATAAGATCTCAGGGCAGGAGTACCCAGTGGGGGGAAATGCAGTGTATAAATGACAGTTAAATGCTGGGAAACATGCCACTGATTGTAAAGTCATCTCCGGTCTTCATCTGCCCACTAGGGTCACGTTCTGCAGTCATTGCTGAGTGAACGGTCTGTGTGGGTGATATCCAAGGCCAGCTGATGGTCGCTGTTGCCCGGTCGGCGCGGTAAAAGGGTTTTCCATCCCAGGAGGTCGCTGCGGAGCGACATGATGAACTTTGGCGTGGGTGGTGCTGCGTGGAGAGACCCCACTGTCACGGAAGCGTGGGAGCGCCAGGCCGCAGCGCCGGCTTCTCACGCCCCACAGTCGCGAAGGCGAGGCTGGCACTGGCTGTTCCTGGCGCCCAGACACCTGCCTCGGGCTCAGGAATTTAACTAGTTATTGACTTAGCTAGCAGTTTGGGCCGCTTCAGTCAAACGGTGCAGTGTTAATGGCGTTTCAGGCAGACTGTGCCGTGCTGCAGGTGTGAGTAATGCAAACGCGTGTGTGTTCAGGGGAAGTGAGATGCTTTTATTTTACTTCAGTTTTTTATTTCTGTGAAGTGCAGGTAGCCATGCAGCAGGCTTTCAGATAAGCAGATGTTTACGGCGTTGGGTTTCAGCTGGTCCCCGATTCACTGCAGTCTGGCACTGAGTGAGGAATGAGGCTTTGAAGCCACGCTGGGTGGGACTTGTGTGCTGTCAGTCATTGGCAACCAGTTTCTGATTGGTGAATCCATTGGTTCCTAACGGAGTAAACTAGGCAGGGATTGGTCACCTGTGATAGTCTCGGCCAATGTGGGCTTCAGAGTGGTGCATTGTGTCAGAGTAGCCCACCTGTGTCTCGTGTGTTTCCTTGTGTTTTGGGATCTGCAGTCTGCTTAAATGAAATGTGGTGCTGCTTGCTTGAGCAGTTGAGCTTCTGCAGCCTGGTTCTGAACGTGGATGGACTGGATGGAGGTTGGACAGGAGGCCTGTCCACTCTGCAGTAGTGCTATTTGCTTCATTTCAGTCACACCATCCAGTTGTTTGTTGTATTTGCCCCTGTAAAACTAAATCCTTTAATATAAAAGGATTCCCAGCATCCTATAACTAGTATCGTAACCACTAACTCAAGCCTTTGCATATTATGAAAAGAAGACTGTACTGCCTTTGGTATTTACCTACAGGGATGAACTCCCTAAAACTGATTTAACCCTGAAACTAAACACTCCGTGCAATTGTGGTGCTAGGAGATGGTCCTGGATGGAATTAATGACGTTCATGTGAAGTAGCCCCTAATCCCTACTTTACAGTTTCCTGTCTTTGATTCTCTGCTGCACGAACTGTGTAAATATCTCGTTCACTGAATATGTGCATTTCCCTGTGTGAACATGGGCTCCAACACAAATGCATGTTAGTGTGGACATAGGTGCTGTCGAATAAGCACTGTTCTGTTTTGCGAATAATGTATTTTTATGAGCTCATAAAACTTAAAATTGTGACACGTTTTCATGTACACAGTTATTTTGTGTGATGGTTCTTTGCAAATGCCCAATAAACAGTGCATTGATAACTTGTCAGTGTCATTTGTGAATTATTCCATATCTCTAAAGTAACAAAAGTATCTTTCCACAATGTGTCTTTTGGATGTGAGGCTTGCTTGAAGATGAGGCCGTTCCTATTAGGCTATAATAACGACTAGTGGTTTTCTGTCGTTCTTGGCTCATGATGTCATCATGATGTCATTTTTCTGTGTCACACACAATCACATTCAACTTCTGTCTGTCTCATTTGCATGTTCTCCCTGTATTGGTCAAGACATGCAGTTTGGTGAGCTGGTGTCTCTAAATTGCCCATAGCGTGTGACTTATGTGCCCTGTGGGTGTCCTATTTAGGGCGCCCCCTGCTGTCCAGGAAAGACTCCAGGCCCCTATCCAACAACCCTGTAATGAAAAATACTTTTTGGCTCCTTACTGTCATGCAGGGCATGTTTATCTTCATTGTTATTCAGGTTCAGTAACTGGATGATGTTGCCCCAGAAACCTCTGGATACAATAGAGACTATTTAGTCTGTAATTACTATGGTGACTAATTAAGCTCCCATAAATCAATGATACAGTTGCATTCCGATTGATTGTGTACTCTTCCTCCATCCATCTTCCAACCACTTGTCCTTGGCAGGGTCTTCCTGGAAGCATGGGGCACAAGACAGAGGTAGCTCATAGACAGGACCTGTTACCCATTAGCTGCTGGACTTAATTGCTTGTCTGAAACGCTCAGGTCTGAGCATCCTTTGCGTTGCCATGGAGACCAGGCACATGGGGCTCTGTTGGCTCCCTTTGAAATACCGTGGTAATTGGTGGAAGCTTCACCATGTCCATGTATTCCTGCTGTCTGGAGATTGGTCTCCAAATACCGCTTTGAGAATATGGGAGAGAAAAACAAGGTTGAGAAACGGGGTATTCTGAAAGTAATTTAGGTGCTAAGCTGTAAACGAGGGGCGCCGTCATGAAAGCAGACAGAACTGGAAGCCTCTTTAAGGTTCACTGCATCCTCCAGTGCACCATCCCCGCCACCCTAAATGAGATACAACTTCAAGGAAGATCCACTGGTAGGATTTTGTCTCCCTCCTGTTCTATGAAGGGACTGGCAGGTTGAATGGGAATTCTAGAAGAAGGCCGAGGAGTCGTGCGGAGGGAGATGGAGAGTTTTGGAAACACAGCCAGTCTGAGGTAACATACCCACAGGATGCTTAGGGGGACACTGTGCCAGGCAGGGTGTCTCACTGTGATTTTCTGACTGCTTCGGTGCAAGTTTAAATTAGGGGGATTAAACTAGGCTGCGAAGCGATATGTCTGCATGAGCTGTTTGGCGCTTGAGAGATTCCTGGAGATGTTCCATAGTGACGATTCTGATGTTGTGGATACAGGGTCCCGAATTTATCTGCTGTTGCTAAGCAGGGATTTTTAGATGACAAGCTGGACTGTTTGTTACTTCTAGCACCTTCTGTTAATCCTTTACCAGTCACGAATGTTTATGTATTAATGTTCTTTATTATAGATGTGCTGTTAGAACTTAAAAAGAGTGAGGCCTGGAGGACTAGTTAATGAAGAGATGAAGAGCAGCAGTGAAATATTCCTGCTGATTTATTAACAAAAGGTTAAGGTCATCTGACATAAGTCAGAGTAGATTTATATAAAGTCACATGAGTGCTGGCAGCATATTTCGGTTCAGATTTATGGATCTGCTGTAATCCAGCACAGTAAATAACAGATAGTAGGATCTTGGCAGATGGAGCTTTAAATACTGACAATAGTTCTTTGTCTTTAGAGAGGAGTTGGGCTGAGTTATTCTAAAACTTTTAAAAGGAATCATACTTCTGCAAACAGTCTTTGTATTTTACTCTTTTCTATGTCGGTATTGATTTTGGGGGAAACCTTAAGATCAGTTCCAGCTTATCCGGTAAAATCAACTCAGTAGTATGTCGAATGATCGGTACGGTTGAGTTGTAACGCCGGGAAAAGGTCCATCGCCTGCGGGGTCCTTCACAGTCAGACATTCCCTCAAAGCTCTGAGAGAGGAATCTGATACAATGCTGCCGGTACAAATGATACATCGAGTCGAGAAAACAATCTGAAATCAAATCTCCTGCCAAAACCACCCTCAATCCCAGCAGAAACAAAACGAAACCAGCAGGAATTTTTAGGAATGTTCAGATTTAAAAACATGTTCAGTCCCAGCGACGGAGGGCAGTTGGACTCTGGATCGAAGATAATTTAAGATATTCTGTATTTATCCCAGGAGGAAACTCCTTAGTGCCACTTCATCTTATTCATAACAGTTTATATTATTACTTTGCCGAGTAAATGGCTTCGTCGTGGTGTAAAACGGTCTCCAATAATAAATGCATTTTAAATTATACATTTCCTTTAACTGGAAGAGTATGACAGTAATTGCATCCCATAGCAGGAATAGTGGAGTGAAGACAGATGGATTTGACAGTAGGAAATGAACAAAGCCTTTGGGAAAGTAAAAAAAGCAGAACGACTAATAATTTATACCATTTGATGGTGTAATAATTTATAAAATGTACAGTAAGATTACAAGCGAGTTTCTGTTACATATCCAGCCCTTCCTGTCTCCAGCCACCCTGTTCTGTTACTATGCCTCTTCTCTCTGCCACTAGTGATGCATGTGGGTTTCGATCTGCCCTCGGACCCGAGCCGGCAGGTCGGGGGTGGATCGCTGTGTGGTCGTTCTCTTAGTGAATCAGATAACGTCAAGCTCCGTAGCTACAGGACCAGGACCGGGGAAGGACCAACTCCCAGTAGCTCCTCTGTTACACACCACACACAGCAGAGAGAGAGTATTTATCAACAGGTTAGTACCACAAACTGACAATTAACCCCAATTTAGTGCAGGTTTCAAGACCACAATTTAACAACTTTCTCAGTGGGTAAAAAATTACTAGTCGTATCAGTGAGCGGTGAAGATGTGATACTGTCTGCTGGCATGTGGAGTTAGCATTAAGATAAAATGTAGTTCAGAGCAGTTTTCCATTTCTGTTTTTTTATGGCCGTTACAAACCAGACTCTCTCTCAAACTCCTCGGTTTCTCTGAAACTGGTTTTAACCATTGTGTATAATCATTAATCTGTTTTTAGCTGTGAATTAGCCACAGTCAAATGAACCATTTGCTGTATTTTTTGACCCCACTAGAGGGTGCTCTTGGCCTGCTTTGGGGCATGCATTGAGCCCTTTTTTTTGAATACACAGTACAATCTAATGGGGTCAGAAAATACAGGAAGGGGTTCATGAAAGGGAGATCAGTATGTAATGAACATATGCTGTGTTACTAGGAGTCCTTACCAAGGGAATGACTTGCTGGGCCAGGATGCACAGTTACACATTAGTGTTAAGCCACTTCCATTCAGCTAAATCTGCACTGCAGACGGGGGGTGGAACTACCACTACCACTAGCCAAAAAAATACTTATGCTTACATAAATGCTCACTAGCCCACAATGTACAATGTAATGTACAATGTACAAAGCAACCAAAGGCATCACATCTATAATAATAATAATAATAATATCTTATTATAATTATGAAATTATAAAAACGCCAAATGCGATTGATCAAGTCCTTCAAGTTGATTGGCTAATTGGGATGAGTCTCAAACTCAGATTGGCTAAGAAGACCCTGCATGTGTCATCGCTCCAATTTTTAGACAGGCGGGGGTCTATGTACTTGTGTCTAGAGATGAATATGCCACAACATTTAGTACTGGAAATTCATATAAATTACTAACCTCAAGTGAGTGGGAAAGCTGCATTTCCAGCCCTGACTGCAGACTTTCTGAAACAGCACTTGGGCGGGTAATGGTACTGGGCAGGTTGTGTGAGCGTCTGCATGAACCTAAGGCTATTATTATATCTCCCTGTGTGCCAATATTGCATTTTGTCTAAGCTAATTAGCTACAACTTTTACCCAGAGTTGGGTACTCAAAGACTGTGACTCTTTATACTCAACTGGCTGGTTGAAAAAAAAATCTTGCTCTGGATTTTTACTTTCTGGACCTCAGATGTTCACCTCCACCATTCATAAATGTGGGTATTTAACCGGAGCAGTGTAGGGTCAAGCACCCTGCTACGATACAAGAGCAGGTCCTTGCTGGGATGGCTGAGAAGGGCAGTGGACGGATCGTGTGGAGCAGTACCCACCCCTGCGCGTGGGCAGTGCACCTGCGCATACCATTCGTGGCAGTATAGGCACACTTGCACCCCCTGGCCGATGAACAGGCAGGTCCACATGATGACGTTCCACACGGGACCCTTACGCTTGTCGTTTAGGGTGAAGTTGAACACCACTGAAGGAGGAGGAAAGGCTCAGTCATGGCACAGGATCCCAGCAATCCAGGCAGACACACAGTATCCTAGTTAGCGTCGCCTTTAAAATAGATGCTGGATGAATTCATGGGAGGTTTCTATAAATAGCTGTGATGTCATTGCATTTGTGCAAATCTGTTAACACATGCATTTTTGTTTGATAAAAATTATGACATTAATAAAACTTGTTATCAGATTAATCATAGTACAAGAAGTGTAATACTATTTTCAATAAATAACACAGTTTTAAGTTCATTCTATGTGAAGGGCTTTATTCTCAGTTGTCCTTTTAAGCCCATTGTCATTAAGCGACCACAGATTGATGTCTTAACACAATCATGGTGCATTAGGCGCCCCGGAAATCGACTAATGAGCAGCGAGTGGCCAAACCCAATATCTGTAGGCCCGTTCGCCTGCTGCATTCATAGATGAAAACAGCAGAGTCGCTTTGGGGGGGCCCAGCGGAAGAGCGAGGAGGGTCCTCGGCCTTACCTCCGATGACGGCGAAGAGGCAGAACATGACAGGGTAGAAGAACCCAAAGCAGAGGGTGAAGACGTACTCGTGCACCACCGCCGACACGAGGAAGACAGACAGCATGGCGGTGGTGCGGAATTTGCGTCTGGTCAGCTGGGAGAGGTGGGACAATCAGATGGACAGACGGGCTTCAAAAAATGGTGCATGTCACTCACACGCTGCTTTAAGCTGGTCCCCATTGCTCAGTTTACTGGTTCCCATAAGGAACTCCACCATTACTGCCACAGAGGTCAGATGTTCGATCAAGTGGAAAAAAATATTTTTCTATTGAAAATACATGGGTTAAAAATATTCTCAGACATAAACAGATAAAGTAGCAGTAAGCAGTAAGTATAAATTAGGTAGTAAGTACTGAGTAGTTACTTTAAAGATGAGTACTGTAAGTGCCATACAGAAGCATGGCAGCTATCACTACCAGTGATTATCCAGATCCAAACATCCCGAATAGGTTCAGCAACCAAAACTAAAGTGTAAAAATCAAGCCGGAGGTTTCTCCAAAATTAACTATGTGAATTAATACTAATTATATAATATTGTTGCTGGCATATGGTGGTGCGTGGCATTGTCTTCATATTACCAAATGTGAGGAAAAAGTGATGTGACTGATAATATAGTGACAGTGACGTACCCGGAGAAAGTCCTGATAGTAATAGTAGTAAAGCCAGTCGTGAACCACCACATTCCACGTTCTGTAGTAGTTGGCAAAAGATGTGGAGTTCCACCAGTCCTAGAAACAAGAACAGGCACACATATCGACATAATAAGATAAGACCCCCCCCCCCCCACGCTGAGGCAGATTTGGGGTGATTGTTATGTGTAAATAACTGAAGATAACTGGAAGGTTTATTTACTTCAGGATGGCAACCAGATTCCACTGACACAAGGATGTAGTGAGGAATAAACAGCAAAGGCGGCCATTTTGGCTCTTATACAGTGCAGGAAAAATGACATGGACGGGAACACAGTTTCAGTTTTTTTCTCTGACACCTTCTCTGATATTTCTCTCACTCCCCCCTCCCTCTCACCCTCACTGGCTTTGAAGAAAAAAGAAGCCTGTTTTATTTTAGTAGTAATTAGTAAACGATCGTAGGTGAGTGAATGAACATGTCATGTGACTTCACCCAGTCCCTGGGAAATGTCCAGGCACCCCTATGGCAGTAATGGGTGGGTCCAAGATTTTTACTGGGGGAGGGGAGGGGGACTTGTTGATTGGGGGGGGTACGCAGATGATCCGTTGTTTTAAGATAAACGCCTTCATTAAAACATTAAGTTAAATTAAAGTAAATGGACATCCTTGCTGATTGTCCTTTGGGGGGGTTTGGCCCACAAATGTCCCCCAGAGTGCCAACCCGGCCACATAATCACCAAAGAAAGACTAAACAGAGGCTGTCTGTGCAGTTTTGTCAGTGAAGTGCAGACATACTCTAGTCGTCAGGCTCTTTGTCCATGCATAACATTCACTCGAAATTGACGTCTTTAAACAGCTGTTTATCTTTCTCATGCCGCTGACTTGTGGGCTTTAAAAGCATAGCCGGAGATGTAATTCTTAGCCGTGAGGTGGAGCTGAACAGATCTGGCAGGGAGAGCGACAATTCTGAGAGAGCGATCGGTCAGCAGGGGGCGCCAGTTCACCTTGTAGAACATGCGGTCGCCAAAGCGCAGCATCTCGGCGAAGGCGTTGAGCCAGCAGTGCAGGAAGGCAAAGAAAGCCAGCAACAGGATCAGCATGCCTGCAACCAGAGAGGTTGGGAAAGTCACCCAAAAGGAGGCCACAGAGACCTGAAGGGGCAATAAACTTGGCTGCAGAGACCCTCTGAGACAGCCATAACTGAGCTGCACAACCTAAACAAGACGGCACATGCAAAAGGGTAAAGTTTCTTTAGGTTGGACTGTCGGTTCAACAATTTAGTGTCAACATGCAGAATAAGAACTCTCTCTCTCTCTCTCTCTCTCTCTCTCACACACACACACACACACACACACACGGTCCCGAGAGCAAGCAAGTAAGATGTAGCACAGAGGGGCCGCGGAGGTGGTCACATGATCGTGGCGGTACCTGGCAGGGTGGCGTGGAACAGCGAGAGCACTAGCGTGCGCGTGCTAAGGGGATGGTTGTTCTCATTCATCAAGACAGGGATGCAGAGGCGCACGAGGATGAAGTAGAGGTAAAACAAACAGCCCAGGACCTATCAGAAAGGGAAGGAAGCACTAAGGGTAAAATTATTCGTCAGAGGGCCTTACTTTGCAAAGGATAGCAAACAGTAACCATACTATACATACCAAAGTCTCTGAGTTTGGAAGCCACTCAGGTAATGTTACAGTGCAATGTTATTTAGAATAACTACGATTTGAGGTCAAGTATTTCATTACTGTACACAAATGCATAAGTCTTAAATTGACTACGCAATGATTTTCTGGTACTCATCAATATAAATATTACTGCACACAGGGTGGTGCTTATTAACATGCATACGTGTGAGAAAGCATTTGTCCTGTCTTAGAATTTTTCTGCATTACTGCCTACTTTTGACACTGAATGCCATCAGACCAGTGTTAAATGTTGTCTCAAAGGGAAAGTATGCAAACAAATAACACAATGTGGATTATTCGTTCTCTGAAATGTAGGGTTCTTTACACTATATCAGGGTGGCCAATCTTATCCGCAAAGGGCCCCTGTGTGTGCGGGTTTTCGCTGCAGCTCCCTAATTAAATTACTAATTAGAGGACTGGTTGGCTGAAGAGTCCTCACACCTGGGTTTGAACAGCTGACCTACAGGTTATCCCAAAAACCTGCACACACACCGGCCCTTTGTGGATAAGATTAGCCACCCCTGCAGTATAACATTAATGAATATTTTTGGTTTTCCTTTTTTGCAGTGATCTTGTCTTACATTTCAGTCACATAAGGAATTAAAGTGTTTATTAATGTTATACTGTTTAATCAGACTAATTAAAATGGTTTGGCAGTAAGAGAATACAAGATGACCTCCGTATAATGTAAAGAAATATAAAGCAATGTTGTCATTATGAAGTCATAGTTACTGGCCTTTAAATTGTCAGCTTTTGAAATACAGCCAGCAGTATCATTTTTAAAAGAGAATGGATGGGTAATGGATGGATCCCTTTTTTAATTTTCCTATATTGTTACAATATTTTACATCAGCAAATGGGAGCTAAACGCTTCTGAAGAATAATTATGGCTTGCAGTGGTCCTTGAGAGTGGGTGTTGATATTAGGAGTAAAAATAGTTTTAACAACTGGGAAAGTGTTATTTGAACTGGGAAAATGGAGTTGTGTGCCAATAAGCCCACTACGGTATTAACGGCCAATGTAATTTGGATTTCATTAGGACTGGTCAGTACAGGTTGCGTATGATGGCTTGTGTTCATATTGGTGAAACTATTAGTCCTTTTATGTGGATCGCATGAAGGACGATCGTTCTTCATACACAAAGTTCTTAGGTTTGTTCAAACAAATAGCACTTTGTCTAAGTTTAAGTCACTTTTCTCTTCAGACTATCAATATTCTACAAAGGTAATCAGTATGAAATTTAAGAGTTCTGCTTATCATACTGGCTACTCTACACAATTAATGATAATGGGAGGAATATTTTGGCTCATGATGCAAAGCACATTAAAATTGTGCAGAAGATAATAGGTGCTTGTCTTACCTTAGCAAAACTGACACCAACATAGTTCCATCTAATATACGGATTCCTGTTATTGTGGAGAATGTGATCTTTAGACACATCATGCGATAATGACTGCATGAACAGCACTACCAGTGCCACTACAAATAGCAGTAAGACTAATGATAATAATTGTCACAATAAAAGGCAAAGACCTTTGAGCGCAATTAAGCGATTGGAAAGTAGGACAAAGGATAGCACTGATGCACCTTTGATACGCCAGTGATGCTCTGGCAGTAACTAGGTGTTTGTGTCCTTTTTGTGCCGCACAGTGCTGTGATTGTGATTCTGTCACACTCTCACCTGGGGTAGGACTCTCTGTAGATGAGAGTGGGGCAGAAGAGGAAGTAGAGGTAACTGGAGAAGGTGGGGAGCTTGTGGTCTTCTCCTGAGGTGCGGGGATGCCCATTAAGTCAGGGTGTAAGGAGAAAACGAGGCGGCAGAGTGAACAGTACTGCACCCCCCCGTCAGAGACCCAAGTTCTCCTGCAGTTTGTAGCACCAGATTTTGAAGACTGTGCAGTGTTTTGGGGGGTTTCAGTGAAGGTACAAAGATTGCAAGCATTTCAAATTACCCTGGACCCAGAATCTTCAAAAACAAAAAACATATAAAAATTGTAGCATGAATACTAAATAGCAGACACAATAGGGTTAGGTACACAGGCCTGGAGCCTCAGCTGGTGCAATAAACCATGTAAATCATTTATAGCAGTAAATTGGTACAATTGCATGGTTCTTTGGAAAAAAAAAATACTTAGCAAAAGAAAAATATAATAAATTGCATCACCCCCTTGTGGCTTGTGGTTCATGATCACTGGAACATTTTCCCGTATGAAGGAGTAGCTCTTCATTAGGAATCTGACCTGAGTGTGGGGACAGAACCAGTCGCTTAAAGAATCAAGCTGAAAAAGCGACCTTATGGCAGATGCATATCTAACCATTATCAGTAATAGCTGATCCTGTCACAGTGACCTAGAACCTTTTCTATGAGGCCAAAGGGTAATTCAGGCCTGTCCTTGAACCCCGTGAAGAACCTGAAGCTCAGATAAAACCCAGTTAACCCCAGGGGTGTGGTACTACAGCACCACCTGTGAAAACTTAGCACCAGCCCAGATGCACACTCACAGGGGGAAGTCAGCTTTCAAGCACGGTGCTAACACACAAATAAGGGGGGGGTGCTCTCGAGTTTCATCGGGAGTTTGGAGTGAGATTACATTAGGGGTGAAGCGTCAGTCTCACGGTCAACGCGTGAAACTCTAGAGCCCTGCATCCCCAACATTGCTGAGGCAGCCGCTGGTGCAGGACTGAATTTTTATTACAAGGGAACTAAAGCATGAAATCGTCGTTAAGCAGGATCTATAAATAGCCGGGGATGCATTCTTTGTCCTTTTTGTCCTTCACTGCTTTTGTTGTTTATCTCTCTGTTCGCTTGCCCTTTGGAAATACCCCTGAGGAAGTATCTAAGCACGCCTGCCTCATTCCTTCAAGGTCCTTTTTGCTGGGAATTAACTAATCTCCACATACAGGATGTCAGGGCTGTTCTTGAGCAAGCAGAATGAAGCCAGGGGACCTGAGATAACAGAGACTGCCAACCTGGCGGCCATTTTGAGGACAGCAGAATAATGGGAGTGCGCTTGGCTACAGTAACTTAGCTTAGATATGTATCACTGGGTTTCCTGTCTCTCTGGCATACTGCTGAGTTTAAATCAGTCTGTATTAGTGACTTTATATCCTAACAACTTCCTAAATAAATTCCTTATATCTATATACTCAATAGCAGGGGTGGGCAATCCTATCCGCAAAGTGTGTGTGCAGGTTTTTGGGGTAACCTGTAAGTCAGCTTTTCAAACCCAGGTGTGAGGATTCCTCAGCCAATCAGGCTTCTAATTACTAACCTAATTAGGGAGTTGCAGCAAAATCCTGCATATCCAGCGGCCCTTTCTGGATAAGATTTCCCACCCCTGCTCTATAGACTATATACCCGTTTTTATACACAATGCCCCTATTTTCAGGGGCTCAAAGGTAAGTGGACAATTGACTGACAAGCTGTTTAATGACCAGGTGTGGGCTGTTCCCTCGTTATTTCATTAACCATTATGAATCATGATAATGGAGGGACATTGTATAAAGGTGGCTGAAATGCCTAAACGGTTCACATGTTCTTTTTGTTAAACCTCTTTAATTATAGCTGAAAGTCTACGCTTCAATCACATCTTGATTGCTTCTTTGCAGATCTATTGTGGAGGCACACAGAAACAAAATGTGTCATTGTCCAAATATTTATGGACCTAAGTGCATGTGTATGGTTGCATGCACACATCTAAGTGCATGTGTATGGTTGCATGCACACATCTACAGTAAGTGCATGTGTACGGTTGCATGCACACATCTACAGTAAGTGCATGTGTACGGTTGCATGCACACATCTACAGTAAGTGCATGTGTACGGTTGCATGCACACATACCTGCTCCAGGATAATGATGAACCGGGAAGCGGGGGGCAGCTGGTGATGTATCACCACGTAGACGGGGAATACCCCCAGGATGCAGCTCTGTGCGGCCGCCAGAACGACGCCACAGCCTGCGGTGTGCAGCCTTCGGGGGGTGCCGGGCCCGTGGTAGCGGCTGCCCCACAGGCTCAGCGCGTGGTACGGCCCAGCCAGCGTGTAGCCGAACATGATCATCCAGGCCCAGAGCACAGTGGGCAGCTTGCCGAAGGCGTCGAACAGCAAGTCGAAATCCAGAACAAGCCTGGGGAGGTAGAACCCGGGCTGTTGATGCACATTCGGCTGTTTTAGTTTATATGTGTGCAGACACGACTAAATTGTTTAAGTAAATCTAATTATGGGAGAAATGAGACTTTGAATCCTAATAATGGCCAGAGGTGGAAATTTCAGGTCCAGAAAGTACAAATCCAGACCGTGACTTACCTTCAACCATAAAGAGTCACAGTTACAGAGTACTCCACTGCTTGGTTGATTTGTACTTTCTGGATCTGAAATTTCCATCTCTGATATTGGGTGTGATTACTGTGCACTGCCAATCATTACCTCTGTGAGAACTAATTGAGTAACCAATGGGAAGTCAGTGAGAGTGCACAACAATACCAGAGTTGCCATACTCATCATTATCTTGATTATTCATTTCCTGTTTTAGCCCGTAACCCTGTTCCAAAGCCACCCGCACACAAACACACTCACACACACGTTAGTGCCAGTTCCAAACACACCTTCCCTGGTCAATGTAATCCACCGCCAAGGTGCTGATGATGAGGAGCAGTAGAGCAGCGATGAACATGTGGTAGAGGGTCCGGATGTGGTTAATCTCAAACAGCTCACTGCAGGCAGGAAACATGGCTCAGGTCCCACACTGCTTTGCATACAACTGCCAGGAACCAGTGGACGAATTTCATACAAACTTTGTGAGCTGCATGGCAGAGTAATGTGATACTCTGGGGGAATCCGAAACAACAGTGGTCATATGTTCAAAACGTGGATTTTATTTGACATAATTCAGTTTGCATCCCTGTACTGGGAGAGAGGAAGGAAGATGGATGGATGGTGGATGATTAAGGATAACCATCTTTTAGAAAAGTAATTCTTACTAAATGAGAAATTAAGAGCCTCCATCCATCCATCCATCTTTTAACTCCTTATCTTCTGACGTCTAGACAGCACTGGATGGGATGCTGTTCTATCAAAGGGCATATACTGTATATATACCCTAAGGACAACTCAGAGACACCAAGCAGTCTAACCGCATGTCTGCTTTGGATTGCAGAAGGAAATCACTGAAGCCACGCAAGATGGAAGAACAGGTAAACTCTACACACACGCAGCAGACGTGGGAATCGAACCCCAACTCTGGAGCTGTGCAGCAACAGTACTAATGCTGAGGCACTGTACCACCCCTCATGTGCACAAGGCAGGGTACAATCCAGGATGTGGCACCAACCCGTCACAGGGTACACTCACACACCCTTCACTCACACAGGCATCCATTTTCAGTTCATTAAATTAACAGTAAATGAAGGCTTAAATTAAAGACAACATAATTTCCTTGATCAGGATGGAGAATTTCAAAGTAAACTTACTCAAGGATTGACCTCCGTTCCATAAATACTTTCCCATGCTCCATCCTAAGGTTTCTGTAACAGAACAAATTATGAACAGCTTGCACCACTATTCTCCTATGTGTACATGTGGACAGCTGAGGCCACAGCTTAGGTATTGCTCTTAACAGCTGCTTGGATATAGTGACATATTGGTTCCCATTATGCTTTGTGCTGTAACCAGTATCTGAGCTACTCCACAGTGGCTGTAGTAGGCATGAGCCCAAACCTCCCGCTCCTGCTGACGTTGATGGTGCTGGAGAGTATGTGGTTCCTACGGGAGTAGGACTCCGCTGACTCCTTCATGGCCCTGTCTAGGAGGTCACTGAGCTGGCCCTGGATCTGCTCCAAGAGGTCGGCCTTCACAGCCTGCATGCAAACGCGGCGAGATGCTCACAGAGGCTGGACAGCCGGTTTCACAGTGCTGGCTTTACGGATGCCAGCCCAGTGCTTTTCCAGTGTCTCTGCCAGCGGTTCTCAGACTTTCCGGTTGGGGGGCTGGGGTGCATCTGGCTTTTGCTCAAAATAACTTTTGAATTAACAAAGCTTAGTTGGGTTGTTAAAAAAAAAGATCAAGATCTAGAAAATAACTAGATTTAGACATTTCATCTACCAATTCGGACAAGATACAGATCCTTCACAAGAGTCATAGACAGTTTTCTGTGAGTGAAAGTATTTACACACCTCAAACAACAAATAAATTACACAAAAAATGTTAGTCTATTGTAACACAACGTCATCCTCACCTCTATATGTCTCTTCCACTGTATCAAATCATGTGCTTCAAGGTCTGTCTGTTCCTCCTCTACACAGATACATGGGCACAAAATCATCTACAGGATCATGTACGACATCATACATGTTGTGATCCGCAAGATCATCCATGTCATTATATGTGTGGTAATCCACAAGATCATCTATGCCATCATGCATGTGGTAATCTGCAGGATCATCTATGACATCATGCACGTGGTAATCCACAAGACCATCATGACATCATCCACAATGTTATGCACACACAGAGGTGATTGTAGGGACTCTGGAGGCCCAAGGCAAAAAAAACTCTTTTAGCCTAAAGTCAAAATGAATAATATTAACACAGAGAATATAATCCACATAGGTCCTCCGTTTTCACTTTTGTGAAAAGCATAATACTCAAATGAGCAGATTTATCCCTGTAACATACTATGCAATCGGATGCCCTTAGAGGCCCCTACCCAGCTCGGGGCCCCAGGCAATCACCTCACTAGCCTGTCCTGTTGCCATGTCTCATCATACACGTGATAATCCATAAACTCATCCATGACATCATACATATTGTGATCCACAAGGTCAGCCATGACATCATACATATTGTGATCCACAAGGTCAGCCCTGACATCATACATATTGTGATCCATACAAGATTATCTAGTGTCATAAAATCATCCACATCTTCATAATCCATAAAATCATGAAAAAACAGTACAAACCACAAAGAAAGGGATTGGATTTTTATGCACACTCAGCCAC
This sequence comes from Stomatorhinus ivindoensis, assembly GCA_019775895.2. Lineage (NCBI taxonomy): Eukaryota > Metazoa > Chordata > Actinopteri > Osteoglossiformes > Mormyridae > Stomatorhinus > Stomatorhinus ivindoensis. Next base: position 2,306,970 of record JABFEB020000124.1, on the reverse strand, counting down.
TTATCTGGCTTCACCCTGACACGAATACCTTCCAGTGCTAAGGGCTCACCCACGTTCTTGGGCCGGCATTCTGAGCCTGCGGAGTTGCTGGCGGCCCCTTTGTCCCGATGACGCAGTTTGGTTTCCTTGCTGGGTGTTGCCATCGCATCTCTTGATCTCGAGGAGGATGATGCCTGTATCTACTGAAGAAAGAGATTCAGGGTCAGAGGTCAGGCCGTTCGCCACGTGTCGGGGAGGAAGCCACATCATCACAGGAGTGACACTGTGAACTAGAGTGACACCACGGGAAGTAAGCAGAAAGGTAGCAGAGTGCCATTACAGCCATGACATCACTGTGCTAATTCATTAAATACACAAACAGCACACTGCACATAAATAGTATATTGGCCTGTTCGTCTAATTAGCAATCAGTTAGTAAATCAGGTACAGAAAGAGGCATATGCAAGAAACAACAAGAAAAATATCTTTAAATGAACTGTCTTTCTTGGGTCCTGCTATTGACATAACAACATGGGATTCAGGCCTACGAAGGCTTTGTGATTTGCTCGACGAGCGTAACAGCCTCAGTTGGATCTTTTGTGAGTGTCCCCTAAGGTTACATCTTTTTTTGTGAATCTTAGCATTTTTGAGAGCTGGACTTTCCACTGGAGACTTTGGATGTGTAAATATATATTCAACTGAACTAAAACAATAAGTCTACATACATCCAAGGACTTCAACAGTAAGTCAATCTGAATTGCTCATGGGTAACAGAATTCACATTTTATATAAAGCCTGAATTTGATTTGAAATAATATAATTCATTTGAGCTCTACTTTTAAGTATATTTTAAAATAAAAAAAGAAACCAAACATTTTATTAAGCTATTTTATTTTGTTTCATGTAACTGCTTTAGAATCAGGTCCTAAACCCATCCAGAATTTCCCTTGAACATCATGATATTTGCATCATTTTTATATGACAATATAACCTCTGAGTACCCTGCCATCTCATCTGAGACATAAAGCAACAGCTGCAGTTTGTTAACATTACAAGAAACGGCGAGCGTATTACCTCCAACCGCTAGAGGGTGCAGTTGCAGTCTCGTTCGGCCACTTTGGGAAATGATGACTGTTTTATCAGGGTATATCTTATTTGAAACGTGACCTGGTTGATATATGCAAGTGCATAACTTTGGGTTGAGCATTGGTGGGGTTGAGTTCTCCACCCACTTAAGAGGGTCCATGGGGTTGTATAGGCTGGTTTTGATTATAAGGGGGATACAACCCCCACCCCCCCACCCCATCGCTCCATAATTAATGGCCATGAGTAAATGCCACATATGGTTCCTAATTTCTGAAAACTAGGTAGGTTAAGGCTCAAATATTTTTTATCTGAATAAATGCTAGCAATTTTTAGTTGAATTTATGGCTATATGTAAGTCTTTGGGTCAAATGGTTATGTCAAAAAGTCCTCTCCCTACCCACAAATATATCGCTCACCATAAGCAACCATTTTAACATGTCTTAGACTATAAATGGCCTGTAAACTGTAACCCTAACCCTACAGTTGTCAAAAACTCATTGAAATTCTAGCTAAATGTCACAACATAACTCTCATAATTGTGCAATGAAACATCCTCAAAGGAAGTCATCAGATTCACATTCTCAGTTTACCATTTTAACCTTATTATTATAAGGTAATAATTATTATAACAACAATACATATATTAATCTGGGCATCTGCACCTGGCCAAATGTTTAGTGAAAATCAACATGAAATAGCTATTGCTGTTGTAAATATAACAACAGTAAATGTCTAAAATTTATAAAATTAATTTACTGGAATGTTGCAGGTGACCTTTTCAGTCTCCTTATGTTTCTTGTCAAAACTTTGTTGATCAATATCTTAAAAAATATTCTCAGTAACGACCCGATTTACTTGTTCTTGGTATTCACCACCTTTAAAAAGGAAAAAAACACCAGTAACCAGAACCACTCAATGGTCTGTCATTGGACCGTTTAATGCAGTCTAATCCGTGTAAAACCACTTCTTGGTGCCTAGATCAGATCTCGTACATAATTACAGGCAGGAAAATGTTACTCACATGTGAGTCTTTCCTTTCTTCTGTGTGTGCAGAACCTTGTGGAGACGTCAGCCTGAGATACACCATTCGCAGCTCATCCTGAGTCATCCTGACATTCTATGTTCTCTTGAACTCTGCCCCCCCCCTCC
>JABFEB020000124.1:2261984-2272269 GCA_019775895.2 Stomatorhinus ivindoensis | reverse complement strand
AAAAAAAAAACCCCCCCCCCCCCCCCCCCCCCACACAGGCATCTAATGAGCCAGATGTTTATGAAACTAGTGACCTTCCAGAAGATGACCAAGCACAGTTTGAGTCGGTAAGTGAAAGATGACCGTGTTTGTTCATTCCAGGCATCCTAGGCTGAAAGTAAGTGTACCCTCCCGTGTTGCCATTTCCACATCCTTAATCTTTGGTCCTGAAGATATGCCCAGTAATAGAAATATCAGTGGATGGGTTTTGATTTCAAACATGGGAAGCATGTTATTTATTTGATCATCTTTACAGGTCTTTGCCAGCGTGAGTGGGTTACTGTAAAGTGTTCAGCCATAATGAGCCAAAAATAAAATATATGTAAAACATGTTTGTTTTTTGTCCTTCAATATATATGGCGGTGATGTGTAAAACTCCTTCAGTAGTGATGTTTTTTTCCATTATACCATTTATGTGGTTTTTTTTTGTACTGTTACAATGTTTGGGGGAAAAAAACACTGTGAATTTGCCATCTTTTTTCTCTTAATCATTTAAAACAAAAGACAATCTACAGACAATTTGTAGTGACAGTTCATAATCAATAATATGAAGAGAACTCCAGCCGTAAGGAAAGTAATTTATGCAACCATACATTCACGTTATTGAGCGGATGCATTGTCCAAAGCAACGTACAAGCAAGGCAGGTTTCCATCACAGGACGTACTATTGAGAGCAGTGCAGGCTACAAATGTGCACAGGCCCAGTGGTGTAATCGACAGGATTCAGACCTGCGCAGGGAGGCTCCCTTGGAGTTCTGCTCCAAATGTGCAGTCATACAGTGCATGATGACCCATTCCACTTGCTGTTTATGTCCATCTTTCAAATGGTGGTAATTATTTCGGGGGACTTTTGTGGAAACTTTGGCCGTTGCCAATTTGATTGATGAATATTACTGATGATTATAGTCAGGTGACCTCTAAGCTCCATAAATCTATAGTGAAGCTAAGGGGACAGATTTTAAACATGGCAAATATTGTGACGTTACTTCTTTTGATCGTTTTTGTAACCATACCATATAATGCCGGATGTGAGACATCAGCGAAGTAGGGGCGACTTGGGAGACTGTAGAGAGGTTTTAAGTGGCGAATGACCTGACAAAATCATTCGTCCTCTGTTACGGAAAATGGAGATGATTGCATGAGATGATCACCCATTACTTTAGTCTTTAGCTCAGGTACTGCTAACTTTAAATATTAACTAAGGTAGAGATACCAACCGGCAATATTGGCTAGGACTGACGCATCGAACCGATGCCGATGTTTTTTTGTTTAACGACCATTGACCAATATGGAACTGATACTTCATGTGTGTTTAGTAAATACAGTGCATCAGCATTGCCTCCAGTTTCCATGCTAATGGGCTTTGAGAACCCTTTGGAAATGTTTTTGGGAGTGTAGCAGTATTTATATAATGAAGGATTTCTATGTGCTAACCCCAAAATGTAATGTGTATTTTTGCTGTGTGAAGCAGTACAGTACATGGAACCTACATTTGTGCATCTGTGAATTTTTTTTATCATACCACTGCATCTGGCTTCTGCCATCCCTTCAGCCCTTCCCCTACCCTTTAGGGTCCTTAGAGCAGCACACTTGTGATCTGGAAAGTGCGTTTTAGGGCAGCACTGTTGCTTGAATTCTGAACCAGAGTATGAGATGGTACACCAGCCCGTTCTTGAAATGTGTAAGCCTTCATTGTCCCTTTTAGTGAAATGTTTGACACAGAGACTCTTTTTAGTTTTGAAGTTGAGTTGAAGGATGGTTCTGATTGCTCTCTGCCCTGAGGCTGGTGGGAGTCTGTCTTTGTCTTGTCTTGTCTGACTGACCGACCACATGGGTTCTAAGTCGGTTGTAGGGTTGAAGTACTGTGTTCTTCTGGAGAATTGAAGTGGACTCGAGTAAGACATTAAATGTAAGAGGCTACTGCAACTTCATCAGTCATAACCGTTTCTGTTGTCTCTGCCGGGAAAATGTGGTATATGTGGTTAATCTACTAACCCATTGGCACTTGGCTGTTAAATTGCCTTCACTCCCCACTCCATCTTGGGGGGTAATCACTGGCCCCACCCTGCAGTGGGGAGACCTGCGCTATCTCCGCTTCATTGCATTTTGAACATGGCAGTGATTACAAATGAAGGCCTTTGTTTCTGGCATAAATAAATACGGAAGCCCGATTGTGTTTTTCTTCCTCCTTAGGCCTCTGGTACTGTCTTGATTATGTTTGCTTGCAGCAGGGGCTGTTGAAGCGTTGTTGGGTTCGCTGTCCGTTCACCTTGCGTCTGTGTTCTGAGCAGAGCAGACGAGGGTCGGGATTGAGGCGCTCCACGTCTGGTTTCTGTTTTCCTGTGTATTTTGGTGCTCATCTCAAATCATAAAACCAAACTGGTACCCTGATTCCCACCTCCTCATTCTGATTATTTTCATCCCAAATCAGTGGCTGGTAAAAATGTAGATGACAAGAGCCCAGACAGCAGCATGTAATATAAACGTTTTTTTGCCTATAATTATTTAATACCAGCTAATGTTCCATAAAATGAGATTTATAATCATTCAAACATATAGTTAAATCTTTGCTGATGTGTGTACTTTCAAGGTGTTACATAAATATAATTTGCCGCCATTTTACTACTGGAAAAAAGCATTTCATTTACTGTGAAGGTGAAAATATGATACTATTTTACATGCATTTGAATTACCATTCAGCATTTAACTTCAATTTGTCTATGTACCAGTATTGATTTTTGATAAGAACTAATCCCTGTTATGGGAGAGATGGGACTTTGAATTTTACAGTGGGTGGATTCATATTCTTTCAAATACTATCTGGTTTTAACCATTAGGAACTAATAAAATGATCAGGAAGTAACTATTTAACAATTTCTTTGAGTGCCAGCATACAGTCCTTCACGCTGATGGTTCAAAGTCTTGAATCTCCCATCAGTACTAATTCCCCCCTCTGTTTTTAAGGGCCTTGGTCTGAATTGCAATGTATTGTTGAATCAGTGAATCCTTGTCCCCTTTGTAAATCACCACAGCATGGTCCTGGGATGCAGTGTTCCTTGTGTAACTTGTGTTGGACTGACCGGCACTAAACCTAATAGCATTCTCCCCTCCTGTGTCTCAAACCCCCCCAAACCCCACCCTTCACCCTCCACTTGTTTTTGGCTCTGTCCCACCCCCACCTGGGATGCTAGTTTGTGCAAGTAAGAGCTCTTTTTTTTTTCGTTCAATACTACTAAAAAGCGCTTGCATGGGCTGTAATGACACTCAGTCAGGCAGATCTGCCCCATCACCTGGTGACACCTCATCTGTGATCCTTAACTTGCAGAAGCCATTCCCTGCTTTCCTGTGCTGGTGCCGTTTCTTCCCCCCCCCCCCCCCGGTTGAATCTGATCTTGTATGTTTTCTGCCATGATGCGTTACTTCTGTCCACTCCTCCCCCCCCAACCCCCCAGATTGAATAATGACTGTCATGTAATTAGATGACTAGATGATAGATCCTGATCTAAAAAATACTTCTTTTGCATCTTGCATCATCCGTCCTTTTCATCTAGACTCGTACGATAAAATTTCAAATGTCTGTCCAAGCCCTGCTGAGTGAACACCTGGCAGTGGCGTGTGTGTGTGTGTGTGTGTGTCAGAGAGAGAGTGTGAGCAAAGTAGTGATTTTGAGTGCTTCTAGCAATTCCACTAATGCCCTCTGTCATACCAGCTCTATGTCATCGGCATCTAACACCACCCTCTGCTGGCCACGCTGCCCCATTGCGGCTAATCTCTTGCTGGCCGTTCAGAATCAGAGCCTCTAAAGACGGCTTCTAATGGAGTATGAAAGAGTATCTGACCAGAGGTGACTTTTATTTTGCGTGGTGTTGGGAACAGCGGCTCTTCTGTCTGCTGGCAGCTCCTGTTGTGCATGGCATGTGATAACCATGTTAATCTCTCTCTCTCTCTCTCTTTTTTTTTTCTTTCCTCTAATTCTATTTGGGAACCCAAGGAGCTGGTAAGAGTCTGCCTGGCCCCTCTGTTCCGCTGCTAACAGATCTGTGTTTAATCCCTGCCCACCTTCTGTGTCTTTGTCTGTGTGAAGATGGACGACGCAGAGAAGGGGTCTGACCCCATAGCAGTTTTGCACAGCTGTCTGAGGCACATGTGTCTGACATCTAGCCTTCTTGTGGGGGGGGGGGGGCTGCAGATTCAGCATCTGTATCATTTTCACAGTAGTTTACAGAACAAATGTTACTGCTTGGAGTTTAGGTCACAAGCTCCCCTGATTAGAAATCAGCCGCGTACAATGACTTGTTCACCCTTTGTGTCTTAACTCCGAAACTTACCTTAATACTTCCTGTATCTGTCTCTTACAGTTTGTCTTTCTGCAAGAGCTGTTCCTCATTCTTACAATCCATTGTTGTTGTTATGCTGTTTGCACTGGTGCATTTATCCAAGGAGAATCCATTTTTATTGGATACTTAACTAGAGTAATTCAGAATAAGCATCTCATTGGACAGTGGCAAAAGCAGGCTTTCCTGGGACGCAATTAGAAACCTTCAGATATTAGCTTGATATTCTTTGAGTTTATAGCCAACGGGTGCAATTCAGACAGCTCTGCAGTAGGGGGCAGTATTTGTCTAGCATTTTCCATGAAATGGGATTTTTGAGGAAGCTTTTCAAAATCTTTATTCGCCATTTCAAATCACAAAATTAATCCCGATGATCTTGTACTTAATTGGGTGACTGTGGTGCAGAGTTTTTTTCCCAGCCAGAAAGCCCTCAATTATTGCATGTCAGTCACTGCATGGACAGTGTGTAGGGCTCTGTGTGTGCGTGTGTTTGGGGGGGGTGGCAGATACATTTCTCTCCATGCATGTGCTGTGTCCTTCTTGAAAATGAATCTGATTTGTGCATCGCTACATATTTAAATATTTAATTGCATGCGTGAGCTCATAGTGGACACCTGAAAGCTGGCATCATCAAATCTGATTGGCCAGCTGTAACACACATCAGTAAATCGGCAAACCAAGTCTGTGCTGCCTTCACTGAATCCATCTGGGTCTATTCCATCCCAGAGTTTGTAGTTTTTTCCTTTTATCTTTTTATTTTTATTTAAGGAAATCGTTCTGCATGTGCCTCATCTCGTGATTCCATTAATAGCATACGTAGCGTCATTTTGAGGGAATGGAATCATCCGGAGTGGCTCTGGAACTCGTGATGGGGAGGTTGTGTGTACATGTGCGTGCGTGTGTGTGTGCGCGTGGCACACTGTGTGTGAGGCTGCCTGAGACCTCTGCCCGCTGTTTTCCAGGAGGAGCTCTGCAGTGACAGCGTTGAGCGCATCGTGGTGAACCCCAACGCCGCCTATGATAAGTTCAAGGACAAGCGAGTCGGCACCAGGGGCCTGGGTCAGTCTGTCAGTAATGGCCAATGATTGGGCTTCCCTCACGGACCAGTGATGACATTTTTCAGTGCGTTGACCCTCCCCACCTCTGCCCTCGACTGTGCACAAACATTCTTTCTATCTCCCTGTATCGCAGACTTCTCTGACCGCATCAGTAAGACCAGGAGAGTTGGCTACGAATCGGGGGAGTTTGAGATCGTAAGTACCCTTTACTCGCCTTTTGTCGATACTTAAACATTTAAGGCCATGATACGTTCATAATATAAATGACTGCACCGCTTCGTTGGGTAGTGCTTCTGACCACTGACATTCAGGTAAGAATTCGTGGACTGTGCTGAGGGCCTCCCAGTAGGGGGGTGTCCGGGTTTGCTGTCTAAGCGTCACACTGGGAGACGCTGCTGAATTCCTCCCATCAGCTGTAGTTCACGCTGACATTTAGGATGAACTTTCCTCATGAAGGCTCTTTCTTGTCCTTTGTAATCTTGGATGTTTCCAGTTCTTCTTACTGACGGGTTCTTCAGCATACCAGCTGTTAATTATACCTTTTAATTATCCATTGAAGTTGGAAATGACCTTTTATTAATGAGGATACTGTTTCATTTTCAGTTCTTTCTTCTACTCTAATCCCCTTATAATTCTACTCTTATTCTCTGAAATTTTAATTTGTACCCTATACAGTATTTCCCAATCTAATCCTTGGGGACCCACAGTCGGTTCACGTTTTTGCTTCCTGCCAGACAGTCCACATTTTTGCTCCCTCCCAGCTCTAAGACTATACTGATTCAGTTTTTCCAAGAGTAATAGATTTGCAAAGGACATTTGCTGAAGTTTAATGGTGCAGTTAATCTGGTTTTCAGGGTTGCATTTAATATCTTAAGTCCTTTAGCATACAAAGTTATGTAAAGCGGAGTGTGGCTCAGCATGTTATGATGCAGTGCCTGTGATCGGCAGGTCATCAGTTCAAATCTCAGGGTTAGCAGAGTGATTTTACTGTGGAATGCTTGAGTAAGGCCCTTAACCCCTGTTCTCTCCAGAGACTGTCTATATCTTGTCAATTGAATGTCACTGTGGATAAAAACATCTGCTCAACAAATAAAATGTAAATGTAATTGACTAATACATCTAGTATCTTTTTTGTACCATTTGGGTTTTGTTTTTGGTTGTATAGATATATGTTCAAGATTAATGATGTTTTTTCTGGCCATGGGCAATGAATGCCTGGGGACACTTACACCTTCAGCCTCGCCCAGTACAAAGACAACAGGATTAAGATTGTTTAGAAACATAATAAAATAATTGAAATAAATACAGACAGGCAGCGGAACAGTGAAAATGAGTAACACTCACACACGCCAAGTGCATTCATCCCTGGCTGTTAATCTATGCCGTCGGCATTTCACAGAAAGCCTGCCTAAAGGAGTTCTGACATCACAGAATTTTTTCTCTCCTACTCTCCGGAAAACGGTATCGAAGCTTCCGCTCCGCCTCTGCCAGACTGTGCGACGGCTTCGTACCACAAGCCATCAGAACTCTGAAAAGAGACAGTCCAGATATTAGTGTGTCCAAACTCCTCAAAAATGCATATACAAACTACCTCTAAATTGTGACTGCACGTTACTTACTTATGTAGTTTACATCGCTGCACTATTTACTGCCTGTATGTTACTATATGTGTTACTATACTGCACTAGGGCCATGGAGAAGCGTTGTTTCGTCACTATTTGTACACATATGAAGCTTCTGATGACAATAAATTAACCTTGAAGCTTGAACTTCCATGCTGTACAGATACTTGCCTACTTGTTTCCTGAGATAGGGTGCTTTTTTTCTATTGAATGTATACACCGAGTGAAAATACAAACCTGCTTGCCTTCTGCCATCCAGATTATCTGTCCATATTAAAAGAACGTCCTTGTGCTATGGGACTGACATCATCAAAGGCACTGTAGTCATTTTCAGCTTTTTATCAATCTTCCAGTGAATAGGAACTGGAAATGCTGTAGTCCTGCTCCACACGATGCTGAAATGGTCACGGGGAATTCTTAAGCTATGACTGTAATGCTGGACATGCCCTGATCAGAGGTGAGCTTGTCTTGCGTATCCAAATAAGCCTTTGCGTCTCCTAGCTGGCTGAGCGCTGCGGGCTGAAGGAGACGCCTCAGCAGAAGTACCAGCGCTTGGTGAATGAGATCCAAGAACTGACCCAGGAGGTTGAGGGTATCCAGGTGAATATCAGAATCCTCCATAGCTGTAACTCGACATTACATCATTTAAAAAAAAAAAAAAGTATATTAATTTTCATTCTCTACCCAGAATATTTAACTTCTGTGATTAGTTTTGGAGTTTTCAAGTATTTTGTTATTTTCTGGTAATTCATCGGAACATATTGGAGACTCAGCAGTGCACCTTTTAAAATGCGGTTCTGATTCGCGGAGCTGCCCCTTTCCTCCAGGCCACCGCCAAGGAGAGCGGCGCGGAGGAGAGGCTGACCCCGGTGCTGCTGGCCCAGCAGGCCGCTCAGCTGAAGCAGCAGCTGGTCTCCGCACACCTGGACTCCCTGCTGGGCCCACACGCCCATATCGACCTGTCCGATCCGGACGGAGCGCTGGCCAGGTCGGCGTCAGCGGCGACCGGCGCTGGGGGGGGGGGGGTGCGTGTCGCGATCCCTCTTCTGACGTGTCGCCTCTCTCTCCGTCCCTCATCTCTTCCGACAGACGCCTGCTCATCCAGCTAGAAGCGGCGCGAGGCGGCCGCGGGGGGGCGGGGGTCGACGGCAAGCCCGGCCCGGCCAAGGCGCCCGACGGCGTGGTGCTGTACGAGCTGCACAGCAGGCCGGAGCAGGAGAAGTTTACGGAGACGGCCAAGGTTAGTGCAGCAGTCTGCGCGAGCATCTAAAGAGTAACGTGAGAGAGTAATAAGCAGGAGGTGATGATGCTGGTGTGTCAGACGTGGTGGCTTGGTGTTTTCCTGCAGGTGGCCGAGCTGGAGAAGCGGCTGGCTCAGCTGGAGACGGCCATGGGGACGGGCTCAAACAAACAGGTACTCGACCCCCCCCAGACACGCCCCCGCCCCGGGTAAAGCCCCGAGACCAAACTCAAACTGTCCCTCTTCGCTCCCAGGGTCCTCTGGCTGCTTGGGTGCAGGGAGCCGGCATCATGGTGAGCTTGTTCCTCCTTGCTGGGTGCAGGGGTCCCTGGGGAGACCTTCTGGCCGGCGTTCCACCCTTTGACGTTTGTTTCGTCCCCATCGGCACAGGTCAACCTGGAACTGCTGCAGGCGCGCGTGAACGCCCTGGACTCCGCCACGCTCGACCAGGTGGAGGCCCGGCTGCAGGTATTGCCGATCTCCTGGGAACGTGGTGGAGGGTTACTGGGCTCATGGGAGTTTTATGTACACAAAAATGTTCTGGAAGCAGAATGAAAAAGTATTGGTTCAGAGAGAGAACCAATCAGATTGATGAAGTGGGTTCAAGTAACTGGAGGAGGCTGGAACAACCAATCAGATGTCTTGGTCCCACCCTCTCTAGTTGCTTGGACCCACCTCCTCTACAATCTGATTGGAGATATCCAGTCAGTTTTTTTTGTTCTGCCCTCCGAACATTTTTGTGTAAGTAAAACTCCCACGAACGGTTACTGGTTATATATGGTTGATGTAGGGGCAGATTTTTAAAGGTAGGATGCATAAGTGGGTCGATCGAAATAATTCATACAAAAGGGCTGGCTTTATCATTAGCCAATAACATGTTTTGAAATTGGTGACTGACAGGGTTGGGGCTACTATTAGCATCTGTCAGCTGCCAGCTGTGTACACCCCTGTTATATTTTCCCCCGTGCCCCCCCCCCCTCCCCTCCAGAGTGTCTTGGGCAAGATGAACGAGATCGCCAAGCACAAGGCAGCCATCGAGGACGCTGACACACAGAACAAGGTGGGCGGACGTGTCCTAAAGCTGATTGTGCGGAGCATAAGCTTGTGTAGCAGTGCTGCCAGCATTGCAGCTGTGTGAAATGTTCATCCGGCGCAGTGCAGGCTATTACCGGGCACAAGGTGTCAAAAATGCGTCTTTGCACCATGAAGGATTCTGTCAAATTATAAACTGTTCAAGTGTTTCCTATGAAAAATGAAACGTAGCACTGTATTGTATGGAGACAAGACAGGTGTGCTGCCACTGTTCCCCATTTAATAAGTGTGCTTATTAAAGAATATATTAGAGAATGTTTTTCTTTGTAATTGCATGCTGTTGGCTTTTAATTAAAAGATCTTTGTGTATTAAAGCTGTTAGGAGATTACAACCATTTGTTAAGACCTGTTTGTTGTCGTTGTGATTCCAGTTGGCTTATTTTTTAAATTAAAGCCATAAATTGCTTGAGGTTTAATATTCCTGGAGCGATAAAACCCCTCCTTGTTTTTGTTCTGTTAATGCCAACTAATTGCATTTAACATCCAGGTGTCACAGCTATACGACGTCATCCAGAAGTGGGATGCCATGGCGACCTCGCTCCCCCAGGTGGTGCAGCGGTTGGTGGCTGTGAAGGATCTGCATGAGCAAGGTAGCGTCCCCCATGCGGCCCTCTCCGTGCCCCAGCTGTGTCATCAACATCAGCGTCCATGGCTCTTTCATTAGTCGACTTTCCACCTCCCACGCAAGACGCCGAAACGCCGAACGCTGAATCTCTCCTCTGCTTTCTCAGCCATGCAGTTTGGGCAGCTGTTGACTCACCTGGACACAACCCAGCAAATGATCAACAACTCTCTGAAGGACAACAGCTCGCTCCTCTCGCAGGTGCTGTGTGGGGGGGGGGGGGGGGGGGGGGGGGGGGGGGGGGGGGGGGGGGGGGGGGGGGGGGGGGGGGGGGGGGG
>JABFEB020000124.1:2229809-2247641 GCA_019775895.2 Stomatorhinus ivindoensis | reverse complement strand
CCCCCCATGTGACAATCACAGCCCGTGCTATAACGCACGTAGTCACTAAACTTGTGTTGTTCTTTGACTAGGAAATACTACTACTACTACTGTATATTTAAAAATCCGCGAAGTCGCGAGGGATGACTGTACATCCATCCTGTCTTCATTCAGCCTACTCAGTCAATGAAAACTGTTACATGCAAATCATTAACATTACACATGAGATATTTGAACATTAAAATCTTTAGTTAAACAGCTCGCTTTATCATAGAGCGCACAGAACAAGCGGCGTGAAAGTTTGCCCAGTTCCCCGAGTCCGGCTGTAAATCTGAACGGCAACACACCTGACAGCGGGCCCCGATCCATACCGTGCACAAGCGATGCGCGGGGGCCAGCCGTACCTGCTCCGCAGGTGGAGGGGGGGAGCATTGGAGGGACCTGCATGCTGCGGCAGAGTGCCGCCATGGCAACCACTTTCCTCCGGTGGTTGCACAGCTTGGTCATGTCCTCTTCGGCCTTCCCGGGCTGCTGGCAGCGCTGCCGAACCACTGCCTCCGGGTCGAAGTTAAACACCTGAGAGAAATGGGGGACCGGTGGGTGGGTCATAGTGGGGTCAAGAGGTCAACACATGTGCAAAATCCACCTTAGTAACTAGATCAAATCCCACAGTCTGCAGTTAGCATGTCTGGCCATTGCCCCGAGATCCCTGTGCGCAAATCCCCACACCTAAAACTAACTGGCTGTCTCCCTCCAGGTAAGTCTGGACCCCTAGAAGGCAGAGATGAATAGAACAGAACATCATTCTATTAATCCCAGTGGGAAAATTCCCTTTTCCCATACCCCACCTCGCTCTCCGTGAGACACACATGCTGCTGAGAGCAAGCTTGGGGCAGGGGGGGGGGGGGGGTCACTGCACAGGGTCAGCCAGAGTGCAGCGCCCCTTAAGCTGCGGGTTGAGAGCCTTCCTCAAGAACCGACGGACATGTGACTAAGCTGCCGAGGTCGGGGGTCAAGGCGGCGACCTCCCAATCACAGGCACAGAGGCTTAGCCTGCTGGGCCACTCCCTCACCTTGTGCAAGACGAGCGGACACTCCAGCCCGCACTTACAGGTGCTGTCTGTCAACAAATACAGTTTCACTTCCTCCAGTGAAGACAGGACCATGCCGCTGGGGCTAGAAGGGAGGTGCAGAGAGAGCCGGGAGAAAAAATAAAGAAGCAATAAGATTAATAATAATAATTATTATTATTATTATTATAATAATAATAATAATAACAACAATAATAGAGGAAGTTAGGAGCATGCTCTGATTACAGTGCATTGCTGCCCCCACCCATGACAAACACCTGAGGGATGAGAACCTGAGTGCAGCCATGTGGCGGGTGATACCTCAGCACCACACAAGCCCAAACGGGACAGTGTAAGTTCTGGATTGTCAATCCTGCCACCAACCCCTAAGTCTTCCCAGTAAGTTGGAGGACCTCCTTGCAGGGTTGGATGTATGTTAACATCATACCCCGGACAAAGCAATTGCGGGTTAAGGGCCTTGCTCAAGGGCCCAATGGCGTAGGATCATCCATAGCATTCATGGGATTGGAACCAGCAACCCTTCGATTGCCAACACAGTTCCCTAGCCTCAGAGCGACCACTCCACCCACATAATAATAATAATATAAATTAATAATAATAATAATAATAATAACAGTCACAGAAGTAAACAGGATGAATCTTGCAGAAGTAGTAGCATGCATGCAACTTATAGTCCAACCCTCAATAATTAAGTAATTAAATAATTAAGGTGTGTTTACCTGATATAGGTCACCGACCCCCCCTCCACTCTCCGCTGCCAGCCGACAGGAACTTGCACCGCCAAAGCAGGCACGTCATCCTTGGCATCACACTCACTGCCTCCCGTCATTTTCTCTCCTCAGGCTTCCAGAACCTTCTCACGGAATAAGCGGGGGGAGGGGGGGCAGGTAGAGGGTAGATTAAAAAGTAACCAGATGTGGAAATGAGGATGGCGAAAGACAGTTCCCTCCCCCACCTGCCACACTTTAAATTAAGAGATGAAAGAGATTCAATACGAAAAAAGGACGGTAAGAAAAACTGTAGTCGTGAGAGTCTGAGTTAACTTTTTCCATTTAAAACTTCTGGCCACCAGGAAAATTCGTACAAGTTTTAATCTCACACACACTCCATGGTACCCTGGGCCAATGTGCACATGGCAATATATGCAACAGAAAAGCAAAGATTCCTCTCGGCAACCTAAAGGGGCTCCGATCCTACCTTTTCATCTTCACAAAACCTCGACTGGAGCCGTCCATGGAATCCACCCTTCAAAGCACATGGTTTCCAACGGACGAGACTCAGCGGGACCCCGGGGCAGGCCAGGACCCAGGACAAGCTGACGGCACCCCCCCTCAGACCTGAAATCGGTACCGCCGTCCGCGATCGCCACCCCCACCTCGGTGTCACAAAGCTGCAACACAGAAGAGGGTTGGTTTAAACCAAAAGCATGTCCACAGGATTCACTCTGTGCCAGCGGCTGTTAGGTGACAGCAAGTGAGAGGACTGGCATGGAGCAATTTCCCTCTTCATCTTTTTTTTTTTTTTTTTAGGACCAGCAGTCCAAACCGGTCTGTAAATAGCCAAGTGTGAACTCTGCTTACACCGGAGGGCAAACACAGAGGGAGACATAGGGGGACGAGGAAGATCCAGAGGTGTGAAAACCGGCGCAGGGGCTCCTGCGTTTGAAGTCTTGACAGTTGCTTCCCCCCCCCCTCAAGATGCACGACAGAAGTGACCAGGAGAGGGGGAAAGGGGGTCAAAAACAGGCACAGAAAGGGGGAGGTGGCAAAACCGAGTAATCAAAGCAAGAAAAACAAGAAGAGACAGCAGCAAAGACAGTGGAGGGTGATAAAGATAAAAGAACCAGAAGCTACACTCGTACAGAAATGGAGCAGAGCGAGGCGATGCTGCAAGAAGGGACCGCAAATAGTGGGACCATAACCTGGGAACTGACAGGACCAGTGACACAGCAAACACACAAAAACATCAAAAAAATTCATCCAGAAGTGACAACAGCTGAAATAAACAGACATGTGACTGTTACTCAGACCTGCACACAAACATTTAAAGCTTAGTTAGTAAAGTTAGTTTGATGTTATGCATCTCAAACACACTCACATATACAACACACCAAGTACTCAATAGCTGGACAGGAGGGATCACAAGTAACTGAGGCAAAGGCACACGGTGGAGGAGAGGTGAAAGTTCTTTTGCAGAGCTCTGGTGCCAAAAGGCATGTTTTGGAAATTCAGGCATCATCAAAGCGAACCTACAAAAATGGTTACCTGGCCTAGTCACTATGCTCACACAAACATAACTCACTGTCAACTTCATGGAATGGACAATGTAATAAGAAAAACTAGTATAGTACTCGTTAAAAAGCACCATTATGCTACCCCATGACATAAAATACACTATATTAGCACACTATATTAAAGCGGCCATTTAAAAAAAATTGTTAGTCAGCTTAAATGTATAGCAACTAATCTGTCATATTTCACTATTGTAACATTAAGTTTAAATACTACTATAGGTGGCTTCATAATAAATGACAGCAATGGCCACCAACAAAATAATCGTAATATTATAATCTATAAAGAAATAAAAGTATTAATACAATTAATTCGGTGCAAATTCAGAACTAAAATGACAAGTAGCAAATTTTTCCGACTGAGTAAAACAGCTTGCCTTTTATCCAGACCCTAAACACGTATTAAAGATAAAGTACGGTGTTTAGCGAAATCGCTCGTTATTTATAGCTAATGCAAACAGATGGCGAGCGCGTTCCTCTGTCAAAACGCCCATTTTGCTTACTGGGTGTAGAATTGAGTATAAATTTGACACATGCACCTTATTTCGCCAGCAAACACACGCACCATTGCTCCGTTAGTGAATCATAGTGGACAGGTCCCGAATGCAATGACTCTGTCTGTAGAAGTGATGGTGACAAACAAACATGCAACTAAGTACCAACAGCTGCATGTGGCAAAACATCTGAAATAACTGTTTTAAAAAATACTGCGTCCCGGCTCGCCACACACGCACACACTCACGGATACACACACAGCTAGCCGGCTAGCCTGCTAACTACCCAGCTAAATATAGGCAGCAACGTACCTCTGTTTACGAAGTTTCCTGCTTCTTCCCTGCGATGCAGACAGAGATAGCCGATAGGTTATTTGACACTTTTGCGATTGTTATTTGCTAGACGTAGATGTTTTCCTTTCTTGCTTTTCTTTTCTTCTCCTCCCTCCTCCTCTCTCTTATCTCCGTCTACTAGTCCTCTTAAAAAACAAAGGGCAATAACGCTGGGGTTTTTTATTGCGCCCGTTGCATTGTCGCAAATGACTTTAAATTCGTGAAGGTCCCCACAGTCCACAAGCAAGAGACGACCGCCTTCGTGCAATCGCGCTGCTGCTGCCTCGAAAGCGTTTTGGCCGCACAGGGATGTGTTCTGTACGGATTTTTTGACTCTCTGGTGCGCCTTTTAGACCATTCCCGTTTCCAAGTTCCCTATTTTTTCCTTTGGATTCCGTGCCAAAAAAATCATGGAGTTTCCCCCCAGAGCATGCGCACTTAGAGAGGGACAGCCCTGGGAATTCCATACCCACAATGCACCGGGCACGTGAAAAGGAACATTTGAAAATATAAGGGAAAGGGAGCTTCGCGGAGTGCATGCGTTCCGGTCGCAATCCCAGTCTACATTGTAGCCGCTTGAGTAGCCCCCTAAAATGCTCCGTGAATGCATGTACAAGTCAGATAGTTTTACTCGGCTAAAATGTTTGCTGTGTACTGAGGCGAAACGTTTAATTTACAAGGGACTGTGCCGTATGTTTTCCACCCCACCTAAATATTTTATTTGCCCCCTTTTTCAAAACGTTTGATAAATTAATATATTCCTTCCTTGAATTATGTAGGCTGGATGAGTAAATTCTGCAATAATTTCTGGTGCAAATACCATTCCCTTCCTCTATAAATTAACCGCTGCCGGCATGTATTTTATACAGTGACAGTAAACTTGGTAAAGTGAACAATTAGCTATTAGTACTTCATCGGTAAATCCAACTGCCCAAATATAGAATTTTGATTTTAAAAATACCAATGGGTTATTATTGATTGTATATTGAAAGTAATTTCTTTATAATTATGTTTAAGTCAGCAAGGTACCTTTATAATATGTTCGAGAAATTCCAAAAATGACCCTTTTCAAGATGCAATTGCATATGTTGATTTCTAAAGAAGATATTACGAATGTTTTAGCAAAACGTGGCGCAAAATGGGTACAGCTAGTTAGTCAGAACGCACACCCTCATACTTTACTTTTACCTAGTTCACTGCAGGTTCCTAAAACTGTTGCCTATAACAGCACCCTCCATCCAAACTCAAACCTCTTTTCTCTTTCCACCTCAAGATCATCACCAGAACATGGGTCACTCCTCATGCCTCAGCTGTTGAAACCTCTCGGGACCATAAACACCTTGATCCATCTTCATGGTTCTTGATACACCAGTTTCACTCCCTGCCGCATTTGTCAAAGCTGAAGCATGTGGTGCTAATCAACTTGTTCTGACCTTTGTAAAATGCAACACCTAGAGCACAGCATTTTCCAGCTGCATTTGTAGAATATTATTATCCACCGCAATCTAAAATATTTTCTGTCTCCATTAATCTTCTATCTTCTCTACCAACCACTGAACAATTTTTCAGTATTGCTACCTTCCCTGATGCAGACCACACCTCCAGTACTGTTGAGAATCACTGTCCGGTATCTTTTCCCCCTTTCAAAGAATTTTGAACATGCAATCTTTAACTAAGAGCAAATTCCTCCACTAGCACTAATTGGTGTTCAAGGCCAGATGTTCTGCTGGAACAGCATTCTTTGTTGTTTCTGATACAACAACCTAATTCTCCTCTATCCTTATTTAATTTAATGTAAGCACACTGTCCTATTTGTCCAACAACTGTTGCCTCACTTACTGACTTTGTCCATCTGGATGTGCATCAGCTGCAGCACAGCTTGTTAAGCCCATAATGTGTGTGTGACCTCTGTGCTGCAAGGCGCCCCCAACATCCCCGGAAACGTCAGGTGCCATCAGCCCAGCTGTTTCTTCAGTATGTTGCAGTGATTTCAATCCAATTAACACTCGGCCATCAGTAGAAGTACAACAGCATTGAAACTGTACACAATTACTCAAACTGACAGAAAAACAATATTAAGAGTTTGGACTGCATTTTTATTTTCATTTTTTCCTCACATTGATTATTTTGGCTCATTCTTGGTGAACAAATGTTTCAGAGTACACAAGGCCTATAGATAATTATAAATGTATAGTTTTTTCTTTCAGCTCTTAAAGTATTTTAGGTGCGCTATTCAATATTACATTTTTCAAATAGAAAATTATAGAATTTGCAATATTTTCAGTGCATCAGAATGTATTGTCCTGTTATTTTTGACAGCCTATTTCCATTGTTGTTTTTTTTGTTGTTGAGCCATATCATGGTGCATGATGATGGTTTGGTTTTTAATGGCTATCATCTGTGTGGAAAAAGCCAGGAGAATCTGTGAAGGCTTCAGATCTACTTCTCACCAGGAACCATCAGGGCCAGAGAGCGTATTCAGAGACCCTGTTTTGACACTGAATTTCATGACAGTCTGTTGTCACATACTGTCCCTGTGAATCTAAAATAATATTTTGCATGATGCTGTTTATAAATTTCCCCCTCAGAAACAGTTGCTTTAGTCAATAGAGTAAATGTGAAATAATGGAGTATTAACTATATGCCTTATTATTTTTCTCTATTTTCCCTGCAATTTGTCTAGTGAAACAAATAGTATTCAGCCCAAAAATGTGTGGCTTAAATATTCTACACTTCAACAGTCAGCAGTGCTACATAATTTGAAAAATAAAAACACGAAAGTTGTCTTCTAAAGTAAGCCCAGGGTAAACGCTATTTTGGGTCTTTTTTGTGTGGCAACCGTTTCCATGCCTATTTGATCAATTGTTGTTTGCTGTTTTTAATGTGGATAATTTGAAGGTAAATTAAACAGTGCTATAGCAATCAACTGCTCTGACTGGGATGCTCCCGTGACTGGCAGTCTTTAAAAAATAACAATGTTTAGGTTTCTGATTGTAATGGACAAAGATTCTGTCTTGCTGCACCATTCTAGCGTTGCACAACAATGTACTGAAATTTCAGTATTATCGAGACCTGTATTTCAAATTGCATGTCTGACTTATACAAATATTAAATGGCATATATATTCCCTCTGTTTGTTTGGTGTGTAACAACCTTCTGTTTTCAGTTCAGAAAAAGGGACACTTTTTGACTAAATGTGGTGTTCGCTGATCTCTCTAAATATATCTCATTGATAACACAATATATGTGCCTGCTGGCAACCACTGCATTTTTGTTTCTTCAAATTATATATATATATATATTTATATATATATATTGAAACATCGTATGCCTCTTTCCCACATTTATTACTCCCAGTTTCATTCTGAATCTCCGTTATATCCAACAAATAATAAATACATACTTGCGAGCACAAAAAGTAAAATATATGGAAATTCTCGGTAAACAAATAGTTGCATATTTAATGCAGAGAATGCTTGTGGATACTAATAAATGTTAGAAATGAATTTCGGAAAAAAAAATTTCCACCGTCGTTTCGGATAAAAACAACGCCAAGAATTTTCTTTTGCGAAAAGCAAAAGTTGAAGGTGGGGAACACGGGCTATTAGCCTACTCGGCAACAGCCACCGGTTCCGTGACGTATCGCCCGCGTATCCTCTCGCACGCTAGCCGATGTCCTGGAGACAGTATTTTGCTTTTCTATTCGCTATCCTTGCGTACATCCCTCTTGTGCTGTTGCTAGGCTATAAACACTGCGCTTTGCACCATGCATTTTGCAGTACTATGTTGGAGACTGGAGAGTTTTGATTAAGTTGTTAGTGCTAAATTTAAATTATGGACTACATATTGTTTTATTTATGATCACAACCTGTTTTAGTTTTAGGTCAAAATAATATTTTAATGTATGTATATTATACATAAATATGTGGAGAAATATATTCCTTGTCACACTATGTCGTTTTTCAGTTGACAGCTTTACGTGTGCTACTAAAAATTGTAGAAGAATCCAGAGAATCTTTTATTATATTAAATGTTGTCTCAAGACTGTTAACCGTTGCACACCAGGTGCAATGCACGAGTACATCACAATTAAGTCAGTTTTTATTGGTCAGCAACCACTATTTTTTACAATACAACGTTTAAAAAGAAAATAACTTTATATCACCATTTTTAGCCTATACTATTCCGACGGCATTGTCGTACACTTCGTGGTTTGATGCAGGCAGATGTTATTTAGACTGAATCGCACAGATGTGGGGGCAAACATGCTACAGTGGGTGGTTTCTCTTACAATGTAGTGTTTTTCTCTTTACTATCACTGTAACAGTGCATACATTCTCTGAAACAATATTTTTTCTTCGTTTCGTAGCGGCTGCGTAAGAAACCTTCTTTAAACGTGACAAAAAAATATATTGGGTAAAATGGATGCCGTGCCCATTGAGAAGGGGTACCGTAGCAGGTGCTGCAAAGCAGTGACAAGAGAAATACTAACTGGACGAAACGATATCTTGATAACCTGCCCTTAACTGAGTATCAGTTTAAATTGGCTACAAATGTGTACGCTCACGCATAACCCATATACACCGGAAGTAAAAGAAAATAAGGAGGTAGTTCTCAGATAACCATTTCCCTTATACCTAGATAAGAGATTTCGATACGAAGGTCATTCGCCAATCCTTTACATTAGCTGAAACACAGTTTGATGCAATATAAAATGTACTTATACGTCGATCGGACACTGTTTAGCCCTTCAAAACATGCGCAAAATACCGAAAGCCCACGTGTATACGTGTCAACGCTATTCATATATTGTTACATCGATATTCGGTAGAAGAGAACAATTAAGACCACACTTTAAAATGATGCGAAATTCGTTTAATGCATACGCAAGCAAAAACAGATTGGAAACTTTCGAATATCCTTGCATAGTTTTTTTATGTTTTAACGAAAAACTGTTAAATAAAACATGCTCCGTTTTTGCCAGTCTTATCTCCGGATGGAAATTGGTTGCCAACGATTGCATCATTCGTTTCATGTGACTCCCATACGCCCCAAATTCGTCCTGGCCGTCTTATGACTGCATCACATCTTTTCTTAACACACAAACTATCGGGGCCGGGACAGCTAGCAAGTAACATAAAGCCCGCCCGCTCGCTTGTCACACATCCACACAGTGAGTGTCACCAAGCAAAAGAACGTTACTCCGAGTCAACGATTGGCCCAAGCAGATGTCCATCATTGCTTAATGCTCATCAGCGTTCGGTTGAGAATTCTTTCCCTTCCCTCTCAGGGTTAGGTTGGCCTACTATATATATAAAGATCGCCGGGAGTTTCCTAAAATTCACATTCAGTGACTTATACTGAACAATGGTTAACATGAGCTATCAGCAATCTCAACTAAAATACATACATACTCCAAACCCTAGACAATCGAAAAAGCGAAATAATAAAAAGAAAAGGGTAAGTAATATTTTCCCGTCATTGTTATATTTTCATTGGTTAATTTATATAGCCTATTCTTAGCAAAATGTCTTAATTCTGTTTTCTATGGCTGAACGACGTTATCTTTCTCTTGCGTCAAAAAGTAACTATATATATAAAATTTTAAATTGACATACCTACACTGGCATGGATTAAGCGGTAAAATCGTTTTCTGGACCTAAACATATATCTTTTAACTTTCCGAGAAAAAGAAAAGTGTTCTGTTCTGGCAACTTTCCCATGTCTGTTTTGGGAGTAGAGTTGCCATTTTAAATTTGGCATGTCTTTTAATAGACATTTCCTTAAAACGTCCCTTTAAGGAGCCGTTTCGCTTAATAAGTTTTGACATTGCATTGTGTCAGTTTAAGATTGTCTTTGTTTTATGTGACACTGACTTGATATCATGAATAAAATGTTTTTTTGTATTTTTTTTTAACCCACGATCTCTAAACGTTGCCTCTTCGTTAAACACTAACCAGCTGCTTTAACGTTTTCCAATCACTGTAGGGTGCGATAAAGATGAATATTACTTAACTTGTTGCCTAGGGATTCTCCTAATGATTAGATAGTTGCATGTGAAAAGCTGCTCATAATTTTTTTCTAAGTTCTTTAAGTATCTGGTACTGGTATATTAATTGACCGCTCCGGAGGGGGCGGGGATCCGAACGCGCGGCTGGCCGGCGGACTCTCGCCTCTGTCTCCGGACAGCCGAGCCGTGCTTCGTGCGGCCGGCAGGGCTGACGGCGATCCGCCGCGTCGGGGTTCCCCTATCATACGCCCACCAGTCCGACCCCCACCTCCGTCCGTTTGTTTTTGTTTGCTGGCTTTATTTTGACACTTGGCAGGCGTGTAGTAATTAGATCGGTAACAACTTACTCTTTCTAATTATTATTTTTTAAAGTATTCCGACTTGATTCATTTTAATGAATCATTTTATGCGCGGGCATTCAGTTCACTTGAAATCATTGCATACAACTTGAAGTATTTTTTTAGTACAAGGAGTGGCTACGCAGTAACCATTTTTGATCATTAATGTTGAAATGGAGTTGGTCTAGTCTGCGCCCCACCTTACTGAACAGACACCGTCCCGTGTCGGGGCGTGTTGTTTTATTTAATGCTGGGAAAATTTAATGTCGTGAGCCATGTTTTTGTGCTTTATGTTGTATTTTGGTCCGGGGTTGCGAGAGGGCTCCTGCTGCAGCGACGGAGACCCCAGACTGGCGCAGGGGGGCGCTACGGAGCACCAGCCGGCTCTCTGTTTACATGATAACCAGTGACCCAAATTCCGCAGCTCGGGACCGACTCGAGAGTGCCGCGTACTCGGCCGCCAGTCACTTTCCCACCCCAGTCCCGTTAATCATTTATTCACTAGATAATTGTAACCATTATAAATGCTGCATTTGTTAGACACGACGGTATAATTTTCCTAAGACCTGAAGAAGTAATACGTTGGCATGATTCGTATCCTACGCATGGAGGTGACACGGATCAGCCCTGGCGCTCATTTATCCACTATGGTGCACTTACTTCTCATGTTATCTCTTTTAAGGTGATGATTTTTAAAAAATAGGTCCTTAAGCCCCCCCCCAGTAAAAGAATATAGGATGTTTTGCCGGATGCTTTGTTGCAGGCATACATTTAAGAAGCATGGGGGATGGGTATATTGGTAATAACGTAATTTTGGTTTCCACCCTCTCTCCTCCCGTAGACATTTTGGGACGAAATATCACCGACAACACACAGACAGACTTGATTAACGGGATATTTTTTTTTAAAGAAGGTAAGTACGCTTAATCAAATGCAGAGCCTTCCTGTACATTGTATGTCGTCAAGTATCACAATTAAGGAAAAAATTCGTAGTCCGAATAATTGGGTCTTTCGTAACACCATTGTTTTTATACTATGCCACTTTGAATTAATGCAGTGTAGCGATCGGCCGCTTGGTGCCGTATTCGCACGTGATAGACGGGGAGCAGCAATTTATCAATGCTTATTATGCATTTTAGTAACACTTATTAGCCATGACTCCACATATCTATTGGTGTTAAATATGTGGGGGGAAAGCTGATTGTTGTTGATGCTCCAGGTCCAGTGTGTACCTGTGTGGAAGCATATCTGTACGTTGCGACTGTTTGGTGAGATGACTGCGGAGTGGCTGCACTTGCCCCCACCGTATCCCCCAGGTGTGGGGCCGCTGTGTGGCGCGGAGCTGGAGGCGTGGTACGAAGACCTGCAGGATATCCTGGGCTCTGATACAGGTGGGGCCAAGCATGCCCGTGCCCCACCCGGTCCTGAGGTAAACGAGCAATTCGTATCCGTCATCTGGATTTGCGCTGCCTCACCGCATCGCTCCGCACGAAGTGTGCCATTATAACATGCAGATTTCTTCCACTTCTCCCCCAGAAGGAGCCGGAGTTCCTGGATGTCCTCGAAAGCTGCTCCCTCACCTGGCTGACAGATGGCCAGGTGTGGGGCGAAGGGGTCCAACAAGTTGTGGAGGAGGAACCACAGCAGCTGCCCAGCCACAGATCCTCCTCGTCCTCATCCTCCTCCTCCTCCTCCTCCTCCGGCTTGAGTCCCCCTGCGGCAGATGGCGGTGGGGAGGCGGGGGGAGACCTGTTGCCCCCGGAGTTCTTTGAGCTGCTGAGCGAGGGAGGGGTGGGATTGGTGGAAGCAGGGGGTGCCGAGGTGAGCCACTGCTACCACCCCAGCCAGCAGCCCCCTTCCCCTGCGGTCAGCGAGGACGAGCCACCCTCTGGCCACGAGGACTCCTCCTGCTCCTCCACCACCACTTCAGCCTCTCAGTCCCCCGCGTTGGTAAACAGCTCTCCTCCTTCTTCCCCCTCCTCCCCACCCGCCGCAGTTCCGCCGCGGCTGGGGAAGCGCAAGAGAGGTGCGGAGAGGGGCTGCGCTGCCTCCCCGGGCCCCCCAGCCCCTAGGTCCTCCCCGTCCACCAAGAAGAGCCGGCGGGAGCGGGAGCAGGAGAACGAGAGGAAGGTGCAGGAGCTGACGGAGCAGAACGAACGGCTGAAGGCGGAGATCGAGAGGCTCGCGGAGGAGGTGCAAAGAACGAGACGGGCTCTCATCGAGAGGCTAGTCAACACCTGCAAGTGACGTGGAATTGGGTGGGGCCGTGCCGAAGGAAGAGGGGGGGGGGGATGCAGGCCTGGGATAGGACTGGTGAATGAGAAAAGATGGAAGAATAGACTGTGATAAAGAAGGTCTAGAATGGGATTTTCCGTCTTTAGAGATGGACAGAGAGGGAGCCAAGAGACTTTTTCGTCCGTTACTGAATTGGGTGGGAAAAACATTGAGGAATTGAGGTGAAGATTTTAAAAGGTGGACAAGGATGGGTGAAGGTCCAGCATTGTGAAAAGCGATCTGGGTTGAGAGCAGTTCGAGTGGCGGTGACCGGAGAGCGTTGTATTCGAAGTAGATACGGAAGTATTCTCCAAAGGTCTGTTCAGTGGGGATGTATACAGTGTTACTTCCTGGGAAAGTGGCACGGCTAAAGAATGGCGGGGTTGAAAGCAGAATGAATGTAACTTTGAAGAGAGAAACATAAAAGGGGTGTGTACGGTGTGTTTAAATGTAGCGCGAGTGCATATATTCACCCAAAACCTTATCACTTGTACTCTTAAAGGGCTTCTACTTCAGACCTCCTCGTTTCAATGTCGGTCGAGGTCTACGACGGGCAAGATCGAATGGTTAAACTGTTTTCCAGCCGTTTGCTGTGTGGTTGATTGGATTTAAAAAAAAAAAATTAAAAAAAAATGCGGGGGAGATTCTCTGGCATTGTGACCACTTTGCCTAATGTGTATTTTAGGGGTTGGGTCTGGTTGAATAGGGTTTGAGTACCAGTATAGTTTGGTACAAATTGCCTTCGTTATCTTATTTAGGGTTAACTGGGCACTAACTTTTTTTTTTTTTGCCACCGATGGCTCTGTACTTATTTTTATAGTATTCTGTTATATATCATGAATCCACTTAATTCAGTATTTTCATTATTAAAATTGTATATCTGACAAATGAGCTGCATGCGAATTACTAAATGAAAATGCTACTCTTTGGACTTGTACTGTACCTGTGCATTTAATAATAAAATTTCATTTTATTTCAAACAGATTGTGAATTTTATTTCACCAGTGGCAGTAAAGCAACTACAATATGTAACTGCAGGAGGAACGAGAGCAGAGAGCAGTAATTGGGACGGTACTTGACAGTAAATGCCAGGCTGCCGACTGTCTGTTCCTGAGATTTATTCCCATGTGCCTCGACCTAGTGAAGAATTCCATGGGTGCAAATTTATTTATTCGTCTTTAATGAAAACACGTTGGCGGCAAAGAGAATTTAGAAGGTAAATCGATCCGCTAACCAGTCCCCGCGACAGTCTAGGTTTGGTCAGTAATCTCGTGCTCTTGGAAACCTGATAATGCCCAAGATGTTCATCACGTAGCACTGGTTCCCTCCCGACCGCTTGCGGCTGTTCTCGCGACCGACCGCGTGTCTCGCCGCTCTGCTTCTCGTATCTCTCCGCTGGTGCCCCCCGGTCTCCTGTCCTCATTTCTTCTTGCCTTTCTGAGGGACGGGCTCCGGGTCTCTTCCCTTAGCCGCCGCCAACTGCTTCTTCAGCTCCAGTAGCTTGGTCACCTCCACCGTGATCACATTCTTCTCAGCCTTCTGTGCCTTCAGGGTGCGAACTTTGTCCCCCTGTCCAGAAGGGCACCGGGTTTAGTGACGCCGCACTGCTGGTTACCGGGCCGTCAGCGGCCGACCGTTCTGGAGGTTTTACCTGTTCCGCCACTTCCTTTTCCAGTTGCTTTGCCCGTTCGGGATCGGTGCCGTTCCCCACGGAAGCCGGGGGGGCAGGCGGTGTGTCGCTGGCTTTGGGTGGAGCCTGTGGCTGAGAAAAGTAATGGAGGCGGCAAAAATTTTTTAGGGTCGTCCGCCATCAAACGACTGATCCCACCACAGCCATGGTCATACATGTGACGTTCGTGCCGTTATGCTACAGAGAACATGCGATGGTGTTAGGGGGTGCTGTAGCGTCAGTGACGAGACCTGGCCGCGTGCGATGAGCAGAAACGATGACAAAAACAATCCACAGGCCCAAATACCTGATTTTTTGGCTCCTCGTCCTCTGGCTAGTTGAGAAAGTGAGAGCGAGAGTGGAGAATTTGGGAACTGGTTGAGTATTAAGCAGGAAATTAAATGTCGCCCTTATAATTTCTAGCTGCAGTCAATTTTGTCTGAAAAACAGGAAAGCTAGCAATTGACGAGGCCATAGAGCGCTCACCTGCTGACCCCCGAATTTCTTCCTCAGTGCTTCAATCTGGTCGACTTCCAGCTTCTGGAACAGCGGACTGATCTGGATACAAAGTGGTGTGTAAGGAATCAGGGTGACCCGAGCTGAGTAAACGTGCATTAGATTACACTTATTTAGCAGACTGTTCTGCCCAAAAGAAACCAAACAAGTGAGGGTTGGACAGGAGGGTGAGCCAGGCCTTAGAGCAAGTGGGATTAAAGGCCTCATTGAAAGGCTTAATGGGGAATCATCCAGCCATGGGATTTGAACCGGCAACCTTCCGATCAATGGCTCAGTGATCTAACTGCTCACAGAACTGGCTTTAAAAAAAGCCATATATTTATCCCGCGCAAACAAACGGCTCATCGAAAGAAGGTGCCATCTTGAAAACGCGGCCGGGGAATGTGCGGGGGAACCGCAACGACCCCGCTCACCGTGCCGATGCGGTGTCCGCAAGGCAGCACGCAGATGAAGGCGCCGGCGCCCCAGAGCATGGCGTCTGCGCAGTTGGCCGGCGCGCGTAGCTGTGCACAGATGGTGGCGCTCACAGTGGGCATGTAGGGCTGTAGCATGGCTGAGAGCAGGCAGGCCACGTTCACGGAGACGCCCGTCACCGTGCTCGCCCGCTGCCTGGAGACGGCGACAGGGTCATGTTAGTGATCCCGCTGTATGTGCCCGGGGGGGGGGGTGGGGGCGAGGGGCACACATACCTGTCTTGGCTCCCTCCTTTGATTTTCTTCCAAGGCTCGTTCATCTGGATGTACTGGTTGCCCTGACGGGAGATGTTCAGGATGCACTTCAGAGCGTCCCGTATCCTGGAAGAAACAAAAACCGTCAGCAGAATTGGCTTTGAATCTCACATCGGACTTAATCTGAACCTTCCAAATTAACCTACGGCATGCTGATTAGAACTGTAATGGTTCACGTAGTCATGTGCCGTTCAGTTACATAATTTTCGGTTCGGAAGGCACAGACGAATGAATACATTTCTTGACACAGGTGGAGCTTAACGGCGAAACCTAAAACAGATGTTCAACACAAAACACATTATGCTAATTGTGGCTGTGAGCTGGTTACGGCTAATGCTGGATACAGTCAGATAGAATCTGCAGTTTATCAACATTTCGGTTTCCCAGTAAATTACACTAACGGTGGAGGGAAAGTAGCTGAGAAGACGAAGACCATCTGTCGTCGCTGTCATACCAAACTCCCATATTTTGCTGAAAACACAAGCAAACGTACCAACCCATTTGAGATGACTTCATAGCAGTGCGTGTATGACTGGGGCAATGCAGAAACTACCTCAGCAGGTTACTCTCCCTCTGGCATTCAGTCCCGGATAAAAAAAAAAAATAACCTAGGCTATGCAGAAATGCAACCATACTCTGCAGCCAAATACACATTATTTAGTTCATTATGACGGTTATGTTTTTTTTTTTAAACTTATTGTACATTTTTATCTTCACATGCAAGTAAGCCTCTCTTAGGTTTGTTATTCAGACACATTGGCTTTCGTTTACAGCTGTTCCCAATTCTGTTTGCAGTTTTAATAAGTTCAAAATGAATCGTTTCCCAACTATTCCGAAACTGCACCAAACTGTGAAACCAAAAGAGGTTTGTACCAAGCCATGAATTTTGTGTACAGTTATACCCCAATACAGTAAAAAATAATCAGTGCCAATTAATGGGAAGCATGTCTCAATTATATATTTGCCAGTTTTTTTGTCCAAAAATACAAGTGAGGAAAGGATTGCGGCCAGAGAGCAGGGACAGCCTGCACCTCTCATGCAGGTGGGGTTAAGGGTCTTGCTCAAGGGCCTAATGGTGATATGATTATTATGTTGGACATGAGATTTGAACCAACAACCTTCAGGGCATGGGAATGGATCCCTATCCAGCTGAGATGCACACCCC
Source organism: Stomatorhinus ivindoensis (assembly GCA_019775895.2). Lineage (NCBI taxonomy): Eukaryota > Metazoa > Chordata > Actinopteri > Osteoglossiformes > Mormyridae > Stomatorhinus > Stomatorhinus ivindoensis. Next base: position 2,230,754 of record JABFEB020000124.1, on the reverse strand, counting down.
CAATTTCCCCCCAGGAACCAAACCCATCATCCTGCCTGACCGGTGAACGAGGCTGGGGTGGTTTAGCGAGTTTGAGGCTACATCCTTACCTCACCCTGTCCAGGAGCTGGATGTACTGCCTTAGCTCCCAGCCCACTTGAGCCAGCAGCCGCCGGTCCTCCTGCTGCAGCACCATCTCCGGGACACAGCCGTCGAAGAACTTGGTGACAAACATCCCAGCCCTGTGTTGGAGGGTTTAAGCCTGAGGTTAGGAAGGCCTGCACCGGGGCATCTTATAGAGCTCATCTTTTGGGCAAACACTGAGTCGTTCATTTGTCCGCGCGGTGCTGCATCTTCAGTCAATCGGCAAAGTTCAGGTCACGTTCCAAGCAAAATACAGAAACAGATGAAGCATCGACTAGAGAATTCTAGCCCCTGTTTTTGGACGGCAGGCGCCCCCCAGCCTGACCTGTTGACAAAGTTTCCTAGGTTGTTGAGCAGCTCCGAGTTGTTCTTCAGCGCCATGTCGCTCCAGGAGAACGCAGAGTCCTGGCCCTCGGGCCTGAGGTAGAGCAGGTAAAAGCGCCACATGTCGGCGGGGATGCCCGTGTCCTTCGCCATGTCCCCGAAGACGCCCACTCCGCGGCTCTTAGAGAACTTCGTGTCCTCGTAGTTCAGGTACTCTGAGTGGGGGAGGAGAGGTACAGGGTGACGGGTGTCTCACAGGGCTGGGGGTACGGAAGTCAGCTCCCAGTTTGAGGATGATATGATTGCTCTGCTGGTCATGAGATTTGAACCAACAACCTTCTGGATATGGGCACAGACCTCTATCCTGTGGAGCTGCACACCACCCGTTTACCTTACCTTTCCCCAGAAACTAAACCCATCATAACAAAGACAAATAGGAGGCTCCCCGTGACTGGTGAGCCATGCTGGAGACAGCATGGCAGGTGTACTGGTTGGGCC
>JABFEB020000124.1:2205605-2226517 GCA_019775895.2 Stomatorhinus ivindoensis | reverse complement strand
ATATACACACACACACACACACACACACACACACACACACACACACACACATATACATACATATACATACATACACGCATATACATTAAACCAATAAAACAGCATCAAATCAGCATGCATCCTGAAATGATTTACAATATAATATAAAATTTGAAGGCATCTGTAAATGATTCAAAGATAACTGAATGATTTATAGGTCTCTAGGCGACAACTCAGATTGCCATACAAGAACATATGAAAAGGACGCACTGATGCAGCAAACGTTTCATTAAAACAAAGACGAAACATAAAACACTCAAGGAATTTAAAAATATCTATAGATTAAAGACCTTTCTGTTCCTGGTGCCAGTTCTGCATTCAACGGTGATCTGGAGACTACATATATTTTTATGATATAAGCAAACTGCAAAATTAAATTGGCTTAATTATTGATCACAAAACTGATTATTATGCAGCTGTCTTCAGTAAATGATTGTTTATTAAAATGTTACGGATGCAGAACATGTGAGGATATGAGAGTCTGGAAGACTACAGTAAAATACTCACATTTCCATGCATCCACCCATGTAATGACAGAGCATATACTAGGTACCAGCAGGTAGAGAATGAAAACTGGTCACGGTTTACATTTATCAAAACAGAATGTTTCATTTCGCAATGAAATAAAGACAAGCAAAAAAATCAAGTAATTAACTGTACTGGTTTTTGAGATGTGGCTGTTGGGGAAGCTCACTTATTTCCTTGCTGGGTTTTTGCTGTTGATTATGTGATTTTGCTAGAATCTCCCGATAAACTATTTTTGTACCTAGATTAGTGATTTTTTTGTAGACTTCAAGGAGAAAAATTACAAATATTTTGGTGTAAGCCAAGGGGGCTGCACCCCTGCACATTTTTGCGTTTCCCCTCATTTAACACACCGGATTCAACTCCTTGTGCTAATTACCACGCAGCTCTTGAGCTGAATCATTTGTGGTGGAACAGGGAAAGAACTAAGCTACACAGGGCTACGGCCCCCCAGGACTGGTGATTGACACCCCTAGTGTAAGCGCTGAAAAATTGATCATTTCTGTGTGCGGTGTTTTGTAAAAAATTAAAAAATAAATAAAAATAAACGATGAAGTACAGATTGGCGAAAAGAGTAAAAATAATTGTAATTTTTGTTAGAGAGAAATAATAATTGTTTGGAGAGAGAAATGACAAGTTGAATCTGTAACATTCTGGATGTTTCTACACTCTCTCTCCCCAGCAGATGCACTAACCTGCCAGTAGCTACCTTAAACACAGCCATAGTAGAAATCAGACCCATATCCCCAGAGATGTGACGCTGTATGTCAGCGCGACTCAACCCAGGCCACGTTTTTGCTCCCTCCCACCCTGCAGCCAATCAGCACCACCAAACACCTGGTGCAGGCCGCGATGGGCGGTAATTCTGATAAAAATACTTATTTTAAATACAAGATTGTATTCCGTAATTTGTATTTGACTTACAAATTGCATAATTTTTACTTTGTGCTTTTAAGATTGAGATGTTGCCGAGTGAAGCTCTTGTCATTTTCCTTTTAAAATTTTGTTGTTTTGAGTTATTTGCATCTGTGATGCAAAATTGGACGCAGTTTTGTCAATTAAGTTACAAGAATGCAAATCTTTCTGAGTTTGTTATAAATCCTATTACATTTTCATTTTATTGATTTACCACTAAGTGCTCACAAGAGTTGTTCAGATATATTTAAGAAATTTCTGAATATTTGATCTTAGTTTGGTTTCACATTTCTATTTTGTTTCATTAAGCAGTGAATAAATCTCACTCTTATGCTTGGCCATCCTGCCTGAGGACTAGGTTGGGAAAGACTACTTTAACACAACACACTAACCACCACAAGATTCTGCAAACCAGGCCGTCTTGGCCAGCTGACCTTGAGCTCCACGGCGTTGATCAGGCGGCCACACTTGTCACACTGGTCTCCGCGGGCCTCAGGGTAGCGGCAGTGGGGGCATCCCCCCTCCACAAAGCGGTCGGCTAGGAAACGCTCACAGTTCTCGCAGCGCAGCTGGTCTACCATGTCCGACACCAGGAAGCCGTGCTGGTGAAGCCGCCAAAAGATGTCCTGAGCGATCCTGGGGGACGGCGCGCCGGCATTAGGTGAGCCATATAGCTTCAGAACCATGCCTAAATACCTTCAACGCCAGATCCTTAACGCAAAAGGCTTCAAATCTCCTTCATGCAATTTAAAGGCCTATATTATGAAATGTATCCATCTTCCACAACCGTGTACCCAGAGCACTGTGACCCATGGTGCACAGGGCATAAGTCTGGGAAACAGTATGGCAGTCCATTGCTGAGCAAACCCTTACTCGTACGTTAGAGACACCAATCCACCCAACTGGATCTGGTTCTTGTGCACAGGAGGAATCCAAAATAGTGAGAAAACAAATACAAACAGGGGAAGAACACGTGCGTACACACGAGTGCAAACACACACACCCGTACACATACCTTTGCGGGGACTCTCCATTCGTTTCTATGGGCAAATCCCCAATCCCAATGATGATTACCCTAACCCCTACCCAGCCCTAACCTTAAGTAACCAAACAAAATGCAAGTCTTCTGGCATTTAAATAATTTTGATTGCAGTCACAGATTATTATTATTATTAATAAATCAAATTTCCCCTTGTGTGGAATGAAAAGGTGGTCCCCACAACATCAAAAGGATTTTATCACACTGTGGAGACATTTGGTTGCACGCAAACACACACACACACTGAGGTGAATCGCAGTCCTGCATGTGTGAAAACACAAAGCTGCTTGGAGGTTTAACTGCTTCCTTTAAACACACACATGCCGTCCACACCGGCACAAACACAGAGACGCACACGCGCACGCTCCCTTACTCCGTCTGCTGGTCGGTCGTGGTGCGGCCGAAGTAGTCGAAATCAATCTGGAACCAGCTATAGATGTCGGCGTGGACTTTGTAGTACTTGTCGCAGATCTGGCGGGGCGTCAGGCCCTCCTCGCGGGCTTTGTTCTCCGTGGCCGTGCCGTACTCGTCGGTGCCACACACGAACAGCACGTTCCAGCCACGCCGGCGGGCGTACCTGCAAGTGTGCGCACACACACACACACACACACACACAGGATTACCTCTGCACACCTCCTAGGGCAGATTTACAGGAATAGCAGAACACCCCACTGCCCCCCCCCCCCCCACACAAATTGTTTTTGTCAGAGGGCATACAGAGTCATTGTGACATTTCGACAAATTAGCTGAGATGCAACAATCTGTCCATGCATCCACTCATTTATTATTTTTTCTTTTTCACCTAGTTTATCATTGTTGAATTGATAACTTTTTCCAAGAAAGTGGCTGTAATGTGTTTCAGAGGCAGGCATAATCAGACGACGAAGGCCGTTTTTTCCACCACATCAGGTATCGACCTTTTGGTAGTTCTAGAAAGTACCAAAAAGTACTTCAAGGTGCTAGTTTTCCTCTGGCGTAAAAACTGGTACTGGTGCTGAATGACATCACAATGTGAGGTGGGAATTTTGTACTGAATTCAAAAAATGGCTGTAAGACTGAACAACGTGCAATAATACCAACAACATCACATCTAAATTAAAATGCTTTTCAAACTTTCAATTCTATACGGACATTATAGCGCAGGATTAAAGTTTTGCTAAAGCATTTTTACTCTGTTATTCTGTCATAGGAAGAAAAAAAAAAAACCATAGCAAGCTTTGCAATTTTTATTATTATTCCTTTTATAGATTTTTACATGTTTAAAAATCAGTTTAACAGTTTACGTTTTGCAGAAGGGCTGCAAACACTGTCCGACACAATGGTAATAATTTTCATTCTTGCTGTTTAAATCACTTGAAGACGGGTTTGTGAGAAATTGATGAAGTCCTATATTTATAATAATATGACATCGCTAGGACAGCACTCTATATGCACGCTGCATTAGTATATTCAACAAAATACTTCTACATTTCTTGTCATGCCATCCGGATCTGTTATACATGCTTTTATGACCAAATCGCATTTTTTGTTTTTACTTTGTTGTTATTTTATGAGTTTGTGATTGTTTTCAAGGTCGTTTGTATTGTGTGATAACAGCGGAATGTTTGCATAACCAATCGACAATGAAAGCCTTTCAAGTCCTACCCAAAGTACTACAGTAGTACCCCAGCTGGATTGGCACTTTCGGTACTGGAACTTATTACAACTAGAACTTAATGCCCAGAAGCAGTGCCAAGAAAGGCCGTTATGGGTGTGAGCGACGAGGAAGGGGGCAGCGGTCACCTGGCGAAGACGTCGGCGCTGAGTACGCAGCCGATGATGTTGCCCAGATGCGGCACGTTGTTGACGTAGGGCAGCGCGCTGGTGATGAGCACGTTCCGGCGACCCTCCCGCGGCAAGCTGGCAGAGTGTCGCAGGGAAAGGCGTTAGCTTATGTTTGCGTGTATTAGCACAAGTGCGCTATGGTGGAAGGTGCTCGCGTGTGGCGTGACGGCTCACATGGGGTGCTGCCTTTCTGCCGGGGCGGGGAAGTCAGCCACCTGTCGTCTCCACGTCTCCTCAGCAGCCTGGATCTCCTCCTCGGTCATCTCATGCTCGCTGCTGTTCTCCTGGATGCCAGAGAGGTGGGACGTTCGGCGAGCAGGCTAGGCGCCATCCCATGGGAAAAGCACCCCCCCCCCACCCACCTCTGGCTGGCTGCAGGGCTGAGCATCCCTCTGCGGAGGATGAGGCACCGGCTGCCTCTGCACAAAGCCCCTGAGTGCCGCCTTGCCGCCCTTGTCATTTAGGATGCTCCGGACGGCTGCCTGACACGCGGGCAGCGCTGTGACGCGCTCGAACCACGCCGCCACATGCTGACAGTCACCTGGGAGACACGCGGGACACGGGGTAAAGCGAGGAGGCGGCGGAGGAGGCGGAGCACCTGGGCGTGATAGAGCAGGCACGACGCTCACCTGGCAGGAAACTGGCATCGGAAAGGATGGGGTACAGCGCCCCCCACAGGACAATGTCAGCCACTGTCGCCGTCTCCTATTGCGGAAAAAAAACCAACATTATGTTGTGAAGAACCAGAGGTCGCAAGTCGTTTCCTTTCAACTGTGCATGAGAACAAAAGAAAAAAGTTGTTATTGACAGACGCAAATTAATGCCAGTCAGAATCAATAGAAAAGTTATAATACTAAGACGACGATCAGGATTTTGAGGCCCCTATAAGTGGGGACCCAGCATACCGCTGTGAGGAAAGCAGTAGGTTTTTTGCTCAGGCTTTGCTCCAGGAACCTGAGGGGTCCTTCCAGGGCTTCTGCCGCTTCCGTCCTCTTCGCCTGCAGCACTGACAGGTGGAGCGCTTGCATCAGAGCGGGCTGAAAGAAACACAAGACGGACCATGAAATCGCAGGCGCGGCTCGGGAAGAGAGCAGAGCAGCACTTCCACCCCAGGCCTCCGGGTGGAGCAGTGACAGAGGAACTGCATTTCTGACCTGAGGGAACATCACCACTCATGGGTGTAGCCTGAAGTGGCTTCCAGTCACCTAGAAACTACACAAGATGCTTCATGCCAAGACAGCAGCCGAGCAAATAAAAATGAACATTAAACTGATGGTCTCACCTGAAGTTCTGTTGCTTCCCATTCCAGCCACTGATCCATCTGACTGCTGCCTTCCTGTCCACTAAGTTCAAACAGATATCTGTGAAGAGGAAACGAGAAACATGTGGGGAAAATCCCATGAATTTTCTCTCTGCCCTTGGTCACACTACGCTGAAAGAACCTTGAGTGGAGGAACCCATGACTTGGAATCTGGTTTCAAAATTCCTTTCCAAACTGGAATGGCCACAACCGAAACAACCACATTACAGAAACTACCAGAAAAAAACCTTCATGTTCAAGACTGATAGCTGTGAAAATCACTCTACTTATGGGTACTTACAATAAATCTTGTAAATAAACATGAACCACTGTGACCCTTTGATCTATACCAATATACCCCATAGCCACAAAGTGAAGAAGTGGTTACCATGATGATTAATCAACAAATCTGGATGAGGGTTCCACTGAAACATCACTAGTTTTGAATCCAGATATGAAAGAGCAACATAGTGCATCTTCATGGAAGGATACAGCTATTTGTACACCCCCTGTTAGTAAGCTTGGGCAATCTTGAGAGAGAGTCATGTCAAAATTTCCCAGACAAAACAGATCATACTTCAAAATCAATAACACTATTCCTATTCCTATTGAGCCTGAAATACGCCTCACCTCAAAGCTTCTGTGAAATGCTCGCATGAAGCTAATGACTCATTGCATGCATGAAAAATTGCCACCATTGATGGAGTTTGATGGAGAAATGCTTATTAATTGTGAGGAGGCAAGAGAGAAGGTGAACATGGATGATCAGATCTCAAGATGCACTAATGCAGGGGTCTCCAACTCCAGTCCTGGAGAGCTACTATCCAGTCGGTTTTCTATCCTACCTGGTGCCTGATGAACCGCACCTCTTCTCAGGTAAATACCAGGACCAGGTGCGGCTCATCAGAAGCCAAATAGGATAGAAAACCTACTGGAAAGTAGCTCTCCAGGACCAGAGTTGGAAACCCCTGCACAAATGGAACCTTTGGGTAACCAGAAGCATATCAACCATGGAGACAACACTGGGAGAATGGAAGTAAAGTTCCACCACAAAGCTGCATGGAGCGAACAAAACTTTCTGTCTTGCTGTGGGAATCACTGACCTGCAGATGGCATTGGGCATGAAGAGATGGACTCCTGAGGACGGCTGGAGCACAGGCAACACAGGGCGGCTCAGAGTGGGCACAATTCGCTCTGCACAGAGAAAGAGGGGATTAGGCCCAAATGATGGAAATCAGAAGGCGTCAAACCTGGGCATGATCCATGTGGCTCACGATTCTGCTTTTACGTGCTGGGGAGGAACATGCGTGTTACACCATGATATAGAATCAGAGTAACATATGACCAGCAGTGCAGACCATATGAAGTGAATATGAGTTTCTGCATGTTCAGTAACTGAATTCAGACTCATTCACATTGCATCACATAAGAGGTGAAATTGTTTAGCAGTTCTGTCATTCTGAGACGGAATGTTACCCAACCCTGCAAGACAACCGGTTTGTCAGTGCTGCAAGCTGGAGGGAAAAAATCCAGTTTTATTTTCACATTTGATGAAGCAAATCCAACATGTTTTGATCTCTTTAGTAGTCATGATTTAGATTAATGTAATTCCAGAACTATGTGATTCACCCCCAATGTGGATGCTATCAAGACTCGAATGAAGGGTCACACTAAAGAAGTACGAAATAAGAACTGAAATCACTTAAAGCCTTATCTGTCCATTTGAAGTGTAAATGTTCGACTGTAACACTGTAGCATTTCAAATGCAGCAACTACCATTTTAACTCTTATAACATTCAGTAGTAGCTTCTGACCGATTGGCCGAACACCGATTGCCACGGGAAACATTCCCATAGATCTGTCACGGATGGAATTATGCCTGCTCTTTTAATTGTGTAGTAGTAAGTGTTCACTCACCCTCCGGGTGGGCATGATGGATGTCACATTTCGCTCCAGTCAGTTCCACTGCCGCCAAGACCTTCATACACTGTGGATTACCTTCGCTCACAAAAAGCTTCATTTTGCTCGTGGTGCCCTAGATTTGAGTAAAAATAAACCTTTCTCGTTCAAACTACTTGTACTCAAAAACCTACCTCGCCGGCAAACTAATACCGTGCGTCTGATGCAACTACGACATAATACCTAATGGCGAATATTGTAGTTTTACACATGTGACGTTGCTTGCTACAGAAGGGAGTAAGAGTTCTCTGTAAACTACACTTCCCAATAACATGTACACACACGCTTAAACTTACTGTGCCACTATTGGCAGAATCATTCAATGCCTCCCTAAAACTGTAACTTTGATTGGTTCATGTAGATCACATGGAGATGGTTGAGAGATAAGCGTCAAATTTGTAGGGAAGATCCAATGTTCGGCAAGAATTCATGAAGTCAGCGTTAAACCACTGTCACGTGACACGTCAAACAGGTGACGTTTCGAACCTCTCAAGCTATGAAACGAGTCATTACAACTCTGTTAGTTTGCAAGGTACAAGGATGGTCACCGTTAGTTTAAATCGTTTATGTTAATTTTGAAAAAAAATCACTGAGACAATTAAGCTTATTATGGTGAGTGTAATTATTTAATTACTATCTTGTCTGAGCTTTAATTGTAATTTAATTTATACATTGACGCGTTTTTTGCTGATTTAAATGAAATTTAATTTCCCTGTTATTAAAGTTAACTTTTCCTCTTAAAGAAACCGAAATTCGTGTGTAATGTTTCAACCCTGTTTCCAGTGCCCTATGGAATTTGACGTTATGTAAACTAATATGTTTTTCAAGCTTAGTTTTAAAACGGAATCCCTGTAAAGTCCGTAATTTACAAAATAATATAGAAACGACAGTTCGTAAAGTTATATTTTCTATCTTATTATTGAAAATTGTACGATATATATAGGACCCATATAATTAAAAGTAATATTCGCTGTAATCTAAATTAGGAAAAGTATTTCATTGATACAGGCCCATCAGAACCCAAGATTCATAATCCCGTTTTTGCTATTTGACGAACACTGCTGAATCGAGTATGTTTCGGTTATTGCACTGTGTCCACCAATCTTAGTGCATTATGTCGTGACAATTTCCCGTAATTTTACTTGTTTTACAGACCTGCGCCAACACTGATATGTATCGTATTGAAAAGACGTATATAATCATGACTGATTATACTCTTTCCGTGTGGAGAGCTTATTATTCTGTAAAGTTCTCCAGTATTCAAAAATGAATTCGAAAATGTTGCCGTTTCTGCTGTGTTACTTTTCTACCGTCGTCTTTCGTTTCACATCCATTGGTTACAGAAGTTTGAGTCATAGAAAGTGGTCCTCTAAGGTGATACAGATTAGCCAGTTATTAAGAACTATCCGCGGGATAGCAGTGAATATCGAAAGTGTGGACAGCACACAAAGCCCAAGCTGAAAAGCAAAGCCGATGTCGTCTAGGCGACTCAACATTAATTACAGCGTTTTTCCAAGGTTCCCTTCCGCGTTTCCACCAAACGATCGCAAACTGTTGATTCAGTGTACATTATGAATCTGCTGCCAAACGTCGGACGTGCAATAACATGAAAGTTTTACATTCGTTTTTATATTCCCAGTCCAACATTCCAGTAACTACGCCCCGATGCTCAAGTGCGTGTTGTTAAGGAGATTGTTGAACTATTCACCTGCTGTTTGTGGCCATTTTATGCATACTCTTTGTATGCTGTGAATGTATGAATTTAATCGAGAGGTTGCATTCGTGTATTTTATTTATAGTTTTTATGGAGAATGTCAGTTGTGCATTTGGACTGTTTATTCTTATTTCTTATGTAATTTTTAAGTAAATTCTGGGATGCGATAAATTTGCTATACTGTAAGAAATTCAGCGTGAGTAGCCGATAGTCCCTTCTAGCACGAAGCCAGTGCACGTCAGGGAAAGAGTAGTCAACGATGTGTATCGTAGATGGTGGGAGTGAAAATTGCATGCTTTTGAAGTTTTGGTTGCTTCCTCACTGAGTAGTGTGCTTAACATTCATCTTGTCAGAGGACAGTCTGACAAACATTACCGTTCTCAATTCTAAGTAACCCATAGCGTGTGTCCTCCTTGGTGGGATTAGTAAAATCGCTTTAATTTTTGTGTAATTGACTAAATGTTTTTGTGGCGTCCTTTGCACTTTTAAGCTACCATATTACAGGCCTGCAGTTAGGATATGAATTGTCTTTATGAAACCATCATTGAACTTTATCATTAAATTGATCTGTAGCCAAAGTGTCCGGTCTGTAATGGTAATTTAGCAGTATGAAGGGCGAGATAATCCCATGCATTTTCAGGCTCGGGATCATCGGCAGCTCGTGATTTGTTTAAGACCAGCCCAGGGTGTTTAGCAACTGTTGTACAACTGAAAAGAGAATGCAATGTTTATTGATAACGTAATCAATATAACCACTACTTGTTTCTTGGGTCATACTCTCCATCCAGATCTGGAATGTGTTTAATTCTGCCTCATTTGTCAGTGGTACGTCTAATTATGTGTAAAATCTCTCGTATATGAACTAGACATTGAAGTCAAATGACAAACACCAGAAAGGAAATCATTCTGACAGTTTATAAATGGGGATTTTTCTTATCTTGTTTTTTTTCTCTCCTCAAGTTTCAGGATGAGTTTTGCATTGACATCACACACACGGGGCCACATTGTTAGCCTATACCGGAACCGCGAAGCTCTATGTATGAACAAAATGAATATCCTAGTCCACATAGACACGATGTTTAAATGGGGAAAAAGACTTAAGAATTTATATACAATAGATAAAAGCAGAACAACACGATGTCATAAATATTGCTGCAATCTATCCTTACGCCGCTGACATTTTCGAGCGATTTCACTGAAACGATCACGGTCCAGTAACTCAATTACTGCCCCGTCTATCATCAAGCTATCAGCCAGTTCTTTCTGAACCCCCATCCTGACATGTGTGCACTGGTGCGTTTTTGAACTGTTTTTTCTCTTGTCCTGATGCTCTCGATTCTCTGAACTACTCTCGAGTTGCAGGCCGGTTTCCTTTCAAATGTTTTTTTTTTGTACAGAGTTGAAATCTTGTAGGCAAATATGGTTTCATCCTCATAACCAACTAAGCACTTAACGGTACTGTCTTGGTTAAAAAATCGTTTTCACGAATCAGTCAACCTGTCCTGTACAGAGGGACCGCTGGTAAATAACCCATATTTAACATCCTTGGGATGTGGGGGGAGCGTTTCCGTTTCTCGGTAGGAGTTATGTATGCGATGTCGGATGACCTGCAGTTTGCATTCAGTCACATTAAGGCGTTGTGTGGATGTGCAGGATGTTAGTTGCGAAATTATCCGCTGCAGCACAAGCTTCAACTGGTATACAACTGTAAACATTTTTCCTGAAATAAAGATACAACTGCAGCGATCTTTAATAATCAGATAGAAAATATAACTTTACGAACTGCAGTTAGGTCAGGCTGATGCAGACTCACTTTTGTAAAAATGACTGCAGCTCGACTTCCTGTTTAACAGGAATCATTAACTCAGTGAGAATGCATTGTATTTCTTTACCTCCAGTGGACGAACAATTGGGACCATTTTCTTTTTTTTTTTTTCGTTTGGCACCCTGGACATTTGGGCTAAAGCTTAACTTTTCTGTCCGCTTTCTTCACTGGTGGACTATATACCTTAATGCCGTCACTTTGATGTGGGGACCGGTTTGCTAAACATCTGGCTGTACTTTGGCATTACCTGTCACGGTTAGCAGATGCACATTTTGTGCCGGGCAGCAGAACCCCTGTCCCCACGGCGCGCTGGTACGGGTCGGGACTCCGGGATATGCATACGCTGCTCCCGCTGCCGCTCTATGCGTTTTGTCCCCGATTGCAGACAAAGCCATCGGCATGACATGTGAGGTTATCCTCTATGATATGCCCAAATACACCCCATTCTGGGCTTCGTGTCAGTACATCCTCAATGTGAATGTGTTAAGGTTGAGTCATCGGCTGAACCCGCGCGAGCACAAAGATATGCAACTAAGTGTAATTATTGCACTGCGATTGAGAAAATAACTGAAACCCAGTTGGCCAAGATTGTTTAATGTTAAAGTAAGGGATATGGATATATATGTGTGTGTGTGTGTGTGTGTGTATGTATGTATGTATGTATGTATGTTAAAGCTTCTCGTTGTTATAGGGTTGTATAAGTGTTGTTATCAAGAAAAAAAATATGACATTGAATAGTCGGCGATTCTACGCAACACAAGTTAATATCATGATGGTTACTTGACTAAAAATACGTGTATTGTGCAGTAAGAACTTGAAATGTACGGAAACTATGAGTCGATTTATTTCCACCCCAACTCTATATACTGCCATCACTACTCCACCCAGATAGCTTCATATTATTGTTTCGACGTTGATTTGTGGTCAGTGTGATAAATTAACTGAATTGATCCTTTGTCAGATTTTCAATATTGAAAAAATGATGGTGGCAAAACCTTGATTCGATGTTAATATAAAGTGAAGGATTGAAGATCAACGTTGTTTCAACCTTTTTGACTGATATGGAATCAATGTAATTTCAATAAATGTGTGCTACATAAACCGAAAATGCATTTCCTGACAGCAAAAAAACTGCACCCTCATGCAAAGGACATTTTCCATATGAAAATGAGCTGTTCTTTGAAGAGGACATTACTGTCGCCTTCTACAATGAACGGAATACCTAGTGAGATCTATGAAACTTATACCCAAAGTAGTGAGGAGTAGAAAATCAAAAGGAAAAAAAAGTACTTGTATAAAATGACTGCATCGCAGAGGAAATCTGGATAACCTAAAAAGGAAATTGGTAAATGCATACGGAAGTAGGTATATGTCATTTAAAAAGACTGTGACTATAAAAACTATATGTCTATATTTGAAATTCCGTAGCTTAGATGGGTGGTTAAATTTGTGCGTCATTATGTGTCTTCTGTTAGGCTGGTTGTTACTGAAATGAATCCGTCGCATTTGGGGATGTCTAACGGGCTCTATCCAGCGTCCAGAACGGCACCCGTGTTTGTTTCTGACCGCTCTGGCCAAAAAACAGGTGTAATATTGTCTGCCGTGTGTCACTCCCTCCCCCCTCCCCCCTTCAGCATCACCGCCACCACACACAGGAGGCCTGCAAATGACGCAAGTCGAAGTGATGCCATGTAGTCGCGTCGCGGATTCATGTCGTACGTCCCGATCGGATCGTCGTCTTTTTAAATATTGATTTGCGCTAGAGGGAATGAAACCATAAGATTTTTTTCCTGTCTTGAGAAGAGAGGCCAGTGTCAAAGGAAGTGCCGCCCACGTAAAAGAAAAAAATAGGCATTTTTTGTTTGCGCTGTTTTATTGTTAAGCCCGGATTTTACGTACAACCCAAAGTGCATTTGCTTATACAGAGAGCGTAAAGAACCGCATTAACACATGATTAATGTAAGTTAAATTCTCAGCCAGTTGTTTGAGGCCCGAGTCGGTCCTCATCAGACAAACTAAAAGGTTAAAAATCTTTAGATATTATTTTGAGGAAAACACACCCAGTAAAGCACAATTTATCAACGTCGCTCAGCCATCCTTTGTGATCCTCTATTGTGATGCTTTTTTTGTTTGCTTTCAAGTTGCTGGTTAGCCGCTTATCAGATTTCTCTGCTGTATAGATGCGACGACATTACTTAACTAAAATATTTTGTAGATGACAAATACTGACCATATGTCGCGGTATGAAAGAAGGACCGGAATCGGGAAAGAAAATTAACACGTCACTCTGATATGGATATTTAATTACACTCGAATGTCATCCCTCCCTTCTTTTATACCGAAACAATATGTAACTTTTTCAAAATTGTAATGCAGTCATTTATCCAACCAATAAGTAAGAACCTAAATATACAGTAATTGAAAAATCTGATAAAGCGCCTTTCTTTGTAATAATCATCCTTAATTTCGGTACTCGGGCATCTAAAGTTCGGAAAAACATTCGAGCATAAAAAGGTGACCGTGAGATAAATGTACAAGGCCAAAGTATTGTCATCCTTAATTCGTCATACATGAATTGGAGCCAATTATGACGATGAAGATGCAATAAATCACAAGTTCACTTTTCAACAGGTCAAATAAAAACATTTTATAGTGTGTGCAATGTGTTTATAGTTTTTGCGACATGTCGTGTATCTGTGCAGCGTATAAGAACTGGTAATTTTAAAATGTGATTTTAAAATTAGCTTTCATGAGTAATTGTAGTGTTTCTATAAATATCAATTCTGAATGAAGAAATCACCCTTTCACAAAATAGCCTGTCTAGTGCATGACACACTGCAGTGCTTATGTCTAGACTGTCAAAATGGCTAGATATGATGTAATTTTTACCGCCAACTTGACCTCAATAAATCTACAGTCTAGTATACCATTGTTTTGTACATTTTATACAACTTCTTAGGAATTCCTGTTGCTATGGTGGCAGTTGCTTGACTCCACCAATTACGTTCCTCCCACTGAGCCATCCTTCTCTGTGATTGGCTGTTTTTACCCAGACATATTATGACAATAAAGGTGAAAAGCCAATCCCACTGATTCCACCCTTCCCAATTCAATATCCCAGCCCTGGATCTGGGTGCCCGGACTATAGTGGGGACAGGCAGTGGGCTTCAACAATTTGTTTTTGTCTGTACATCAATAATTCATCTAGTGGAAAAGATGAAAACCCATTTTTGGCTGTAGGCACTGGCTGCATACAGAGAGACATGGGTGTATGAGGGTGTTGCCATGTTTAATGGGCAGGGCAGTGATAGGGGAGCTCATTTTGTTTTCCAAAAGGATTTTTTTTTTGCCCTCTTATTCCCACAAAAAAATAATAAATGGAACATTTTGTAGAACAGGTCAGATCGTTCTTTGTATTACCAAGTATGTTCTGTATTGTAATAGCACTGCTAGAGTTTGTTTTTAAAATACATTTTTACAGCTATTTTCTTTTATCACGCTTGTTTAAATACCAACTTGTTTCCGGGTCACGTTTTCTGTGTTTATTGGACATGACGTTTGTAATTTTTTTGAAGACTTATTTTTTTTTAAATCACGTTTTGCAGACACTATTAAATCAACATATACTGGAGGTGGATTTCATGCTCACAGAATCAGGGCTGTGTTATTAGTAAGGAGAGAGAGAGAGAGAGACCAGTCAAACCAGAATGGCCAGCCATGTTTGTAGAAACTGGTTGACCCTGTCATGTCCACTGCCTCATGTTGCTGATTTAGATCAGTAAGCTTGATGTCTCCCCCCCCGTCTTGCCGGTAGCTATGCAGTCTCCAGATATCAGTTGAGAATTTGTGTGGAACAAATTTAACATTGTGCATGCAATGTTGTAAAAGTGGGAAACAGTCTGTGATGAGCACTTTGACAAGGTTGCTCCTGGCGCCGCCTGTCCGGGTCCGACACGGGCAGGACACGGACCGGTCTCGCATCATCCTGCAGAGCGATCAAACCCCAGTGGTGAGGGAAACGTGGTGGTGCGCGGAGGCTGAGTTCGCTTTGCCGATTCTCTCTCTGCTAAGCCCGGCGCATCGAAAGGCGTTACCCTGTAGCTGCAGGAGCGGCACGTGAGGTCTCGGTTAAATGCGCGCTGCCTTGATGAAACCATAGCCACCTGTGAGAACCTAATTTCATTGCACTAACTCCCATGGTACCTGTGGGAGACTCGTATCTTGCACGGGTTATCCAGACCCTTACTGCTTCACAAATAATCCATAGTTCCAGAATGGATTTAGGTAACAGTAGGGCAGAAGCTAATGGTGCTACGTGCAGCTTTAGAACCAAACTTGACTGAAGCTAATGGTGCTACATGCAGGTTTAGAACCAAACTTGGCTGTCTCGCTCAAATTCTTTTACTTGTTTGTGCAGCTGGGTTTTATGCTGTTGCTGCTCTCCAAAAGCTCCCCCTCCACGCAAGTGTATCTCTGTTACACTGCGCAAAAGCAGCTGGCTGTGGCCCTTCTTTGTAAAGCGCTGTACTCCTACGGCGAGGGGAATGCAAATCCGTTTGGATCCCCTGTCCACTGGACGGACAGCAGGATGGGAGGGGGAGAGATGGCAGCGTTTTGTTTTTGTGCAACCCGCCAGTGACTGCGCTGAGGGAGACGAGCGTTTCACATTTCCGCAGGTACAACTCCAGGGACCAGAAGATCTCTTGGGACTGATGCAGTGTGCCTGTTTTTATTCACAAAAGATAAAACAGGGTTCTGTGAAAGCACAGCACCGCTTGTGTATTTCCACGATTAATTAACTAGCATCTGCATTCCTGGAGATGAAGAGTGTAGCTGGAATTTTGGTTTGAGTCACAGTAACTTGTAACCTCTTTGGCACACTTTTCACAGCTGTGGGTTAATGTGTTTACAAGAGCTGAAGTGTGTTTATATAGTCTGATGTCTTCTTTGCCCTCCTGGTGGATGGCTGGTAGCTGAGCCCCAGAAAACAGGCCCGAAATTCCCTCACTCTGTTTAGTCTCCTTTACACTCTCTCTCTCTCTCTCTCTCTCTCTCTGCCTCTCTCTCTTAACATACTAATCTCCTTCATATCTGAGAACTGGAACAAAACAGATCTGTTTTCCTGCAGATTATTTTTTCCTTCAGTAAGTATATTATTTGCACATTTTTTTTAGCAATCACTGGCTAAATCTTTTATTTCTTTATACACCTAAGAAGGCGAAGTAAAAATACTTTTAAGCATGTTACATTGTATATGTAATTAAGACAAATACATGCAAAATTTTAAATGCCATAAAATTGTACGACACAAATACTTCCTCACAAGAATTGTAAGTATATGCTTTGTAGAATGGCCCTGCTTCAGCTTACACCTTAAGGAAATGTTTGTCTGAGTGTCTGTATATTCACATGTGCAAAATTAATGTAAGAGTACATTTTACACCCCACCACAGCATTTGAAAAGTGGCCATTTTGATTTTCCAATTTGCTGTTCCTAAGACTTTACATTTTTAATTTATGCTGTTATAAAAAAAAAAGTTATTTTGTTCAGTGTGATGGTCTTATCAGTGTTTGATTGTGATTTAGTGAATAAAAAGTACTGCTAGCACAAGATGTAGCTGGTTAGATGTATGAGATAACAGGAAATCCAAGGGAGGTCTACAGGAAATGGCTTCCTCTAGATGTTTAGCAGTACGGTGACAGTCTGACTACCAAGACACATTGTTCTCACAGATATGTACCAATTTTTCTCAGCCGATTCAGCTTTTTTTATATTTGACAATTATTAAAATGTTTTACAAATGTCGAAGCACACAGCTGAAGGTAATTTCCGAAACATTCATAATGGATAATATAAGCACGAAAAACAGATTTGTTTATTAAATTCAAGTTTATTTCATGTGCTTTACACAATGAGCTACTCATACGCATCCCACAGACTGACAGGACATTCTAGAGAATGCCAGAGTAGCACCAGACATTATGGAGACAAAAATAATTAACAGAATCATAAATAACACAAAACAATAAACGGTAAGCAATATAAAACCAATAAACAGGTTTGGGGTAAAAGGCGTCGTCGTACTGTGGGGCTTCACCTGCTAGCTGGCATTAGGCTGTGCGGCCGTACCGTTCGGAACAGAGATCAGCGGGCGTACCGTTCGGAACAGAGATCAGCGGCCGTACCGTTCGGAACAGAGATCAGCGGCCGTACCGTTCGGAACAGAGATCAGCGGCCGTACCGTTCGGAATAGAGATCAGCGGCCGTACCGTTCGGAACAGAGATCAGCGGCTGGTCAAGGCAGACTGATGAAGCCTGGGGCACAGCTGACTGCTCCGGTGGGGGTGGGGGGGGGGCTGAATCATAGAGGGGTTATGTCTGTTTATCCTGAATCGTAAGGGGTACTGTGTGTTAAGGCAAGGAAGAGCTGCCCTGTTTTGCTACCATCATCTCACTGTCTCTCTGGCGGATGTACCTGTGGCCGCTGCATCCAAAACTGACACGGCGTGTTTGCTGAAGCGTAGCTCCGCCCACAGCTCAAAGTTTCAGCGCTATGGGCCCGTCGTCCATGTGCAGGCGCTCTCGTACCTGTCTCCCTGGGGTGTCATGGTCCAAAGGGCATCTCGTCTGGGTTTTCAGGGAAGGGGGAAGGAGGGAGGGGAGAGGAGGGAGGGGGGGAGGAGAAGCCACTGTGATTTAGTCCCTGAAACAAATCCATCTTATCATCCATTTTCACACACACACACACACACACACACAAAGCATGGCAGCACTGCACTGTAATCTATGCAAATGCAAATCTGCGGACAGCTCATGTGCGCTGGGAATATACAGCGACCTGATGGGGGCAAGTGCTATAGCGACGTGTTTGGTGGAGAAGGACCGTCTGTCTGCTGGAAGACAATAGTCACATCAAGCTTCAGTCCCCAGTCGCTCCCTGCTGCCCATTGTCAACAACAGCTGATCTGGGATAGGTGCACTCACTTGCTGGTACGACGTGGGTGCAATCTGGCGGGTGGGGGGAGGGTGGTGTTGTCTGTAATTTTATCAGCTGGTGTCTGTAGCCGTGGCCAAGCGATTTATTAATATTAATACTATTTATATTTTTTGGTTACTACTCCAAAGTTATTTTTGCATTATGTAAATTAGGTTAAGCAGCTTCCTCATTTCTTACAAGAACTGGACTCCTACTGGCTTTTGGTCCAGAAACAGTGCTAGAAATACTCCTTTTGTTTAGTTAATCTTTGTAAAGCTTTTCCTGTTTCCTCAAAGAAAGTGGCACTTGGAAGAGGGCAGTCCTGGATTCGGCCTCCAACCTGCATCCAGAAGGATGCCCAGATGTGAATCTGACCAAATATCTGTCATATGACGCATTTTCTGAAGGTTCCCATGTACCTGGGTGCATCATTACCATTAAATATTTCATGTCATGGAGATAGTGTGAGGAAAGCAGTGATTGGACAAATGAGGCTTTGAGACCCACACTTGGCAGGATTATCATATTGTCATCGCTGATGCAACCTGTTTCCCATTGGTCACGTCCCACCAGGTTAGCCAATCAGAATGGTTCCCGTGTTATCCATTGGGAAGTAACCAAGGGGAAGTATGCTCCGTTTAATCCCACTCACCGTGGACTTCAAAGCTCGATTTCCACATAGAAATATGCCAGAGAGGTAGGAGTTGGGCCTCAGTTGGTTCTGGACCTGTTTATGCAACTTGAAGGTTTCTTTTCATGTGGTTGTACCCTTGAAAGGCACCTTAATCAAACTGCTCTTGTAAAGCGCCTAGGTATTATAAAGGAGTATAAATGTAGACGTCGTTTTGGTTAAAGGGGTCAGCTGGCAGCTGAGAGGTGAGGAATGCTGAAGGTCCTTGTTCGGTCCTGCTGCAGAGTAGCATTGTTTGTGGGGTGCAGCCTGTATTAATGCCGACTTAAATGGTCCGCTTTTTGCGACGACGGCTCAAAGACCCCTTTGTTTACGGGAATGCCGCGCAGCCCACATAGCCGGACGTTTCCGTCGGTTTTTCCGCTGCTTGCGGGTGGCATGGGGGACGCAGGGTGGCCGGCATGGGCCCTTTGATACTGCGCAGTCCCCTCGGACAGGGTGGCACAGAGCGCGAGCGTGACGCTCTCTCTAACACTATCTGCGGTCAGCCTGCCCATCCCAACGGCCAGCCCTCCCCCGATCAGCCGACCCCGGCCGCCGGATCGCAGCCAATGACAGACGCGATCGACAGACTTTCCATCAGTTCTTTCCCAGCAGTACTGTTATTGTCCTTCCCAGAGTACAACCCTGAACCCACCTTCCCTGTATCTGTTATCACTTTGGGTTCTCTGCCTCGTAAGCCTGTGTGGAGAATGAATTGAACAGGCAAAAAAAGAGTATTGAAGTTGTTTCAGATCTTCATTCTTGCCCCCTCCCCCCATCCAGACAAGCCAGCAGAACTGCCAGAAAACCAAACTCTGTGCGCAGTATAACCATATTCCCATGTGACCCCTCCCAGGGCCCACATGAATCTGCAGCACCCCGACCAGCACCTCGTCGTCTCTATTAAGGTGCTGGGCTGAATATCCGGCAAGGAGTTTCACCAGATTTATGGCCGTTGGGTTTTACCAGACCTCCGGAAGGTCTTGGATCAGTACGGCATGTTAGGATGATAGAGCTGGCTTCGTCGTTTTGGTTCAGGGCGTCACGTAGCTGACGCGGACACGCAAGCAGTGCTCGAGGATCCGAGCACCGTGTTCGGGGGCTCAGTCCATGATGGCTGCCCCCCCCCCCCCCAACAAGTTTGTTTGTGCCAGGTTTGGATTAGCAACCTCCCAGAGCACAGAGCGACCCGCCGTGATGCCCATATGCTGAGTTGGAGGGCTTTGCAGTAATTCTCACATGGCGAGGAGGGGCAACGCATTCCTCGTGCCCCAATATGGTGCTCCAGATTACCAAAGTCCCCTCACCATCGACAACCATTTCTTGGCTTCACGTTTCCATGGCGTCATCGTCGCGTCGTCGGGGTCTTCGTTAATCGTCCAGCGGAGACGACGGCCGTTTGTAAATTTGTGTCCGAGTTACCCCTCCACGCTCTCCCGGCATCAGCTGTGCGTTACGTAAGTGGAGTTGGGGAGTTCAGCCCAGGGTTTTTGGAGCGGGGGGGGGGGGGGGGGGGGGTTTCTGTGTATTTTCTAGGGGCTTGTGGGTATCTGTGAACCGGCCTGCAACCAGAAATGTCACCTGCTTGTATGAGAAGGCCTGCTTCACGCAGAGGCTTCAGTGCATGGACTGTTTTATTGCATGTGGCAGAATTACTGGATTGGACAGTGTTTATAAATTAATTCTGAACGGAACATACAGCGGCGATAGAAATTTAATTAAGCTCCTTCGTCTGTGATGGCTCCAGGCACGTTGCATAAAGTGTGGTGATGTGACACCAGTGCATTACAGTCTCTGCCCTCCTCATACTTTTCTTTCAACCTCTTTTTGGATTGGTGTAGCCAGCACACGCATCATGGCCCTCTCTCTCTGTCTCTCTGCATCTGTCTATGTCTTGTCTCTCTCTGCGTCTCTCTCTCTGTCTCTCTGCGTCTCTCTCTCTGTCTCTCTGCGTCTCTCTCTCTGTCTCTCTGCATCTCTGCGCCTCTCTCTCTGTCTCTCTGCATCTCTGCGTCTCTCTCTCTGTCTCTCTGCGTCTCTCTCTCTGTCTCTCTGCGTCTCTCTGTCTGTCTCTCTGTCTCTCTGCATCTCTCTCTCTGTCTCTCTGCATCTCTCTCTCTGT
>JABFEB020000124.1:2193807-2205505 GCA_019775895.2 Stomatorhinus ivindoensis | reverse complement strand
TGTCTCTCTGCGTCTCTCTGTCTGTCTCTCTGTCTCTCTGCATCTCTCTCTCTGTCTCTCTGCATCTCTCTCTCTGTTTCTCTGCATCTCTCTCTCTGTCTCTCTGCATCTGTCTATGTCTTGTCTCTCTCTGCGTCTCTCTCTCTGTCTCTCTGCGTCTGTCTATGTCTTGTCTCTCTCTGCGTCTCTCTCTCTGTCTCTCTGCATCAGTCTATGTCTTGTCTCTCTCTGCGTCTCTCTCTCTCTGTCTCTCTGCATCTCTGTGTATCTCTCTGTGTTTCTGTCTCTCTGCATCTCTGTGTATCTCTCTCTGTGTTTCTGTCTCTCTGCATCTCTGTGTATCTCTCTCTGGGTCTGTGTCTCTCTGCATCTCTGTGTATCTCTCTCTGTGTCTCTGTCTCTCTTCATCTCTGTGTATTTCTCTCTGGGTCTGTGTCTCTCTGCTTCTCTCTCTGCATCTCTGTGTATCTCTCTCTGGGTCTGTATCTCTCTCTGTCTCCCTGTATCTCTCTGCATCTTTGTGTCTGTTTCTCTCCCTCTGTTACTCTGTGTATCTCTCTGTCTGTGTCTCTCTCTGCATCTCTCTCTGTGTCTGCATCTCTGTGTATCGCTCCCTGTGTGTCTCTCTCTGCTTCTATCTGTGTCTGTCTCTCTGTATCTCCATGTCTCTCTCTGCATCTTTGTGTGTGTCTCTTTCTCTGTGTATTTCTCTTTATGTCTGTGTTTCTCTGTCTCTCCCTCTCTCTCTGCATTTCCCGCTGTTTCTCTGTGTGTCTCTCTCTCTGCATTTCCCGCTGTTTCTCTGTGTGTCTCTCTCTCTGCATTTCCCGCTGTTTCTCTGTGTGTCTCTCTGTCTGCATTTCCCGCTGTTTCTCTGTGTGTCTCTCTCTGTGCATTTCCCTCTGTTTCTCTGTGTGTCTCTCTCTCTGCATTTCCCGCTGTTTCTCTTTGTGTCTCTTTCTGTGTCTCTCTCTGCGTCTCTGTCTTCCTGAGCATCTCTGTGTGTCTCTGCACGTCTTTGTCTTTCTCCGCGTCTCTGTTAGTCTGTCTCTCACTGTGCCTTTATCTGTTTTTCTATTTTATATTTATGCCTGTGTTTTTGGTCTGCTGCAGACGCCCCGTTGGTGTCTGCCTGTGACCGGCCCCTTCCTGTATTTCTGTTTCAGAGGATGGTGTTGACTGGTGGGCCTGCACAGACCCACCCTTCTGACCTGAGCAAGTACAGTCTGACTGTCTTCTGAGGAGCCGGCGGGGGGGGGGGGGGCGGGGGTGTAGAAGGAAGCTATGCTGTCGGGCAGCTGGCGGCGCTCAGCAGCCCCCGCCTCTGCCGGCGGTGGGGGCGGCAGTAGCAGGCCCAGCGGCACAGTGGTGGTGGAGGCCCAGTACGACTACTCGTATCGCGGCGCAGACGGCCGACAGGTCAGCATGCGGGAGGGCGAGCGCTTCGTGCTGCTCCGAAAGTCCAATTCCGACTGGTGGCAGGTGCGGCGCCTCGAGGCCTCCAGCAAGGCCCGACCCGTCTACGTCCCGGCCACCTACGTGGTGGAGGTCCCAGGCGCCTCCTCTCCATCTCCATCTGGCCCTCCTCCCACAGCGACCCCATTGCCAGGCAAGGCAAAGTTGCTGTCCCGGGTCTCCCTCACACCCTGCATGCCCACTCAGGGCTCAGGTACGTTCCACCCCCCCATCTCTCCCATCCTGCCAGTTTCACCTAGTACCTCTAATCAACCCACTGGTGCAGTTCTGGTTCATTGTATGACAGCAGCCCCCTTCTGCGACTGGCTCCACTCATGACACTTTTGTAGCTCGATTACCACCCGTTCATGTTTTTCATTTTTATTGATCCGACCTTTATTTTTCCAGGCAAGTCACTAAGAACGATATCTTATTTACATTGATGGCCTGGTAAAAGTCTCATACGGAGGACACAAACCTAGAAGTGTTTCGTAGATGAACATGAGCCAATATATTTCCACGTGTATGTAAAGGCTGATTTACAGAAGGACGAAGTGTACAGTGATGAGTTTTGAAGGGAGCATTTATAGGAAATTGGGTAGCAGAATGGTACAGACCATCATTCTTCTGCAGCACACGCTTACAAGCTGACCTGTAAATGACATCATCATAATTAGGCTTGGGAAGAACAGTCATTTTAACAAGTGCCAGTTACACTGAATAAGTAAGAGTAGATCAAATTGTCATACAACTGGCCTTTTCTTGCTGCTTAAGAATGTATCAGATATGTATCAGTGGCAGAAAACTCTAGCAGTGATTTCTCACATGCTCCCCCCTCCCCACACAGGGACCTTTAAAACTGTGATCAAAACCTTCTGCCGCTCTATGGAGGACCTGAACTCCAGTAGTGCCTACAGGCTCCCTGAGGCGGGGCCCAACCTGGGGGGCGAGCGCTACACGACGCTGCCCCTCCCTCGACCCGGCCACCCCACCAACTGCACGACGGGCCACCTGCTGGTCCCCCGCGGGCTGGCGTGTGCCGCCGCCATGCCCCGCAGCAAGAGTTCCAGCAACCTGCCCCAGAACCCCTACAATCAGGGCCCCGGAATGGCCACCGGGAGCTCGCCCGACTCCAGGCCCACCAAGTTCTACAGCCAGTGGGACATGGCAAGCCTGGCCTGCACTCAGGTGAGCGCCTGGGCGGCTCGTGGGGCCTTCAACTACATGGGGTCAGCTGGGGGGGGGGTTCTGCTCTTAATTCTTCTAAGCTAGTAGCTAAAATGAAAAACACACACGCAAACACACACTCCCACACACACACACACAGCATCAGCCTTTTATCTGGTGCCCCTCTCGAATTTCTGGGGGGGTTATGTGGCTGGGGTTAGAACCGACAACCATCCTTCCATTGAGGCATGTGCTGCACTGAAGAGCAGTTTACATTTGGAGGGCGGGAAGTTGCAGCTTCGTCGGCTGGCCGTAGCTTCAAATGCGACTGTGGTACTGAGGTCTCATCACGGATCCATCGTGTCGGGGAACAGGTGGGGATGGGTGCACAACCCCAGTGTGGCTGGTGAGGGGGGGGGGGTTGGCTGTCAGGTGTCTGGTCGGGGGCTGCAGAGCGACACAGCCCCGGCTTTCTTAATGGATTCACGGCTCCCCCAATAAACCCCCCCAACCCCATCCCTAAGCATGGTAAGAGGGGATTAGAGCCACATTCGGGTCAGAAGCTCCTGTCCCACAAGGCGGTGTGTGCTTCGATCTTGCTGAGGGTGGATGCTTCTCGTCACCGTCTACTTTTTGTTTTAAAGTTCCTGGCTGGAATCCTCCACTAACGGCTAATGACACTTAAACGTTCAGCTACACTTGTCTTGATTTTATTTTTGCAGGATCTTTTTTTTTTTTAGATGTTTTCTGCTGAACTCAATACTGCTGATTTTACAGCTGGAACATCGTGACTCAAGCTCTCGTGTGCACACCCGTAATCCCTTCCAAATTAAGCTCCTAATTTAAGGAACCTCGACATATTTGCAGCCTGCGTTAAAAAAGCACAGTTTTAGAGGCTCTGGGGGGGGAGATGAATGTGCAGGGAGCTTTGCGGTGAGAGAGGAACTGACACATGCAGTCCAAACGAGCCGGAAAGCATGTATTGCAAAATACAATAAACCCACCACCATTTCCTCTTGAAGCCTCGTAGGTTACGTTCCTATATGGCACAGCTGCATCTCATAAGAAAGAGGCGGGCAAACCGGGGGCGTGCGTTGAAAGCCGTTGAACAAAGGTTTCGAGGACGTTAAAGGCATTTTAGCTGTAATTTTTGTAACCTTGCGAAAAGCTGGAGATGTTACTGAGGGATTTGTTTATGCTGCCCTCTGCTGGCTGTCTGAAGCACAGCCGAACGGTGCCGCCGGAGTAAGATGAGGCGAAGGGGGACTTTGGCGTGCGTTTACTGACCTGCGGATGCATTTTCCATGCTGGTGTGGTATTCGTGGGAAATCTAACCAGCGTTTTTTAGGCCATGATGCATTTCAGAACATGGCAATTAGCTTTCAAACTATAAAGAATTAAAAAAAAATTTCAACTATTTGAACTCTTTGCATCTACGTAGCTAACGATTACGAGCCAAAAATTATTTTGATGCAGGTAAAACGTAATTTAACGTAAGAGTGTCGTTTTAGAAAGCTTGTATGGAGAATTTGACAGGGTCACGCGGGGTTTTGACACAGATCTCTGGCGGCTTGTTGATCTCCTGGGCCACTCAGTCAGCACACAGTTAATGTTATTTAGTCTGGTTAAAACGATGGTAACAAACGGCACCTTAAGTACCCTCTAAGTATCCGATACACCCATATAAACGCCGGACATCGTTCGTTTAGGAAAACACGCGTTATCCTCGTCTGCGACTTGCACATGAACATCTTACGGTTAATGATGTGCTTCCATAATCTTATAGTAGCATAAATGTGCAGTTTGGAATAAAATACGACTTGGCTGTTTGCGTTAGTGCTTGACAAGATCGCTCTCCACACACTCACAGCTCCCGTTGCTTTCTGCAGCAGATCAGTGCATTGGCAAGACTGAAACCTCACTTACTGCAGTTTAATGGTGTCAAATTCAGTTTGACCCTGCTCGGATTATCAGTCACACTTTACACTGACACAGTTTAGACAAACTATCAGCCATTTTTAAAGTTTCTATCTATCAATCTATCAATCTAATCTATTAATCTATTAATCTAATCTATTAATCTAATCTTTTGGAGGTTTTTCTTCTTTCAGTTGCGGCCCAACCTAATTCATACTTTCGCTGACTTCTTGTATCCCCTTGCCTCTTGCCCATGTTCACTCTGCAAACCCCCTCGCTTTTACTGAATTCACTGTTTTGATGTGGTGCCCTTAATCTACAGCAAGCTATAAACGAACTACAGGAAAACCTTGAAGTTGTAATAGGATTACAGATTAACTTAAAATTGGGGAGGTTGTTCTCAGAGGCTTGGTTGGTCCGCCGGTGACCTGATGTAGATCCCAGTGAGCGGTTGTCCAGGTCGAGGTGACTTCTGCGGGACATAGACGCTGGTCTGTACCTGCACGGTTCCTGGGGGTGTCTCAGGGTCTCCTAATGGCATTGCTTTGACTCCACAGCCAGCAGGGCCGCGCCACATCCCCCAGGAATCGCTGTCCTACGGTAACCAGCAGTTGGTGAAGCATCAGCCGGGGCCCCCCAGCCCGGCCTTGGACCAGCGCCCCCTGCAGGTGTTGGACATGTGGGAGCAGTACCGGGATCCAGTTTCTGGCCGCTGCTTCTACGTCAGCAGTGTGAGCGGTGAGCGTTCCTGGAAGCCACCCCGGCGAGGCCGCAGCCAGGTAACGGCAGCCCCGTGCTTTTTTCACCGTTGGCAACGTGGGCGAGAGACAAGAATGGGTGCCTATGGGGAAGCCATAGTTACTGCTGGGGTTTTACAGACCTCCTCTGATCGTTTCAGGCGAGTCCCATGCAAGCAGGAACCTTCAGCCAAAACACCAACCACCTGTCACTGGCTGGCCTCAGCCCTGGAAAAGGCATCAGGGTACGTGTGTGTGTGTGAGTGTGTGTGTGTGTGTGTGTGAGTGTATATGTGTGTGTGTGTGAGTGTATATGTGTGTGTGTGTGTGTGTACGTGTCTTTGCCACCTTTCTCTCCTCATCTGACCCTTCCTGGTCAGGATGCCGACTCAGATCGCCCTCTGGCTCCGGGTACGAGCGTCTGGCTGGCCCCATCCGGGCAAATTCCACACGCAGATGTTTCTGCATCTTCTACAATGTATCGGAAATGGTGAAATGAGAATGCTAAGTAATGCCTGAATAATTGTCATCGTTTACATTAATTAGTTTAGCGACGTTGGTACCAGGCAGATGGTACATTTGACACCCCGCTCCTTTTAAACAAGACCTACGCGTGTTTCCTGTAAACTCGTTTCCATCTGTATACTAATTATGAGCCTTATATTGTCTGCCTGCATGCTGCTGTTAAGAATATTTAAATGCAAATGTTCATATTTGGGTTGAGGTCCATGACACAGATAAATGGAGGATGCACATTATGGGGATATTAATGTGAAACATGCAAATGGCATTATTATTGTTGCTGTCTGCTTTTTCCTCAGTGTTATTATCCAGATCCGGTGCTTTGTTTAGGTTAATCTTGATAAATGACTCCCTCGGCTGTGCCATTCTTCCAGTCAAGGATTCAGAAGCATGTATTTCCATTTGTTCAAGTACTGGTTTGCAAACCTCGTATAACAATGAGGAATAAATATCAAATAACAGAATAATGAACACAATCGTGCAGTATAGCAGGGTGAACAATCTTATCCACAAAGGGCTGTATGCAGGTTTTTGGAGTAACCTTTAGGTCAGCTGTTCAAACCCCGGTGTGAGGACTCTTCAGCCAATCAGTCCTCTAATTAGTAATCTAATTAGGGAGCTGTAGCGAGAACCCGCACACACACCGGCCCTTTGCGGATAAGATTGCCCACTCCTGAACTATGCTATGCTGAGTTGGTGCCCCATCTCGGGTTTTTCCCTGCCTTGCACCCGTAGCTTCCTGCATAGGCTCCACACCCCTGCGGCCCTGCATTGGATGAATGGGTACAGAAAATAAATGCATGGATGGATGGATCCTACAGTATACAAGCACTATACAAAATATTATATCATACAGGTAGGACATGGTGCTGAAGTTTAAAGTGCCAAGGATGAATTCATATCAATGGTGGTGGTCTGTCACTGCCGGCCCCCGTCTCTGCATGGTGCCGGTCCATTGGGCCCCACAGGTCCTCTAGGACTCGTTCAGCCCGCTGTGGTCTCCACCTCGAAAAGGCCACTCACTCACCCTGCAGTAATGAGGAGTGTTTGACACCACTTAGCTTCACGTGATTTCCGGGTAGAATGAGGAAGTGGACGCACTCGGAGAGAAGGAGTGCGGGTGTCGGCAGGGGACTGTGTATGTGCGCTCGCAGGTTCTTGTGTGTGTGTGTGTGTCCTGCTCTTTCAGCCTGAGGCTCTGTCGCACACAGCCTCCTGAATGCTGGTGCACACACGCACATACACACACACACACGCATACACACACGTGTGCTCGTGCTGCCGCTGTGCTTAGAGCCGAATTGTTCGTTTCCTGAACTGCAATCAGACTTTGGTGACCTGTCGAACCGCAAGTCCTGGGTGAGTGTATTTACGTACGGCCGTGTGTGTCCGTATAAATTAACTCGCCGAGATTGTTGTCTTTATTCCGCTGAGGGTTGTTAGAGGCAGAAGGCGGCATCTTGTTTAAAAATGACTGGTGAAAGTTTCTCAGCTGTACCCGTGTGGGACAGTGTGTGTCATACTTCAGCGCTCGGTCCCGACTGTGTCAGCGTATGAGAGGCTCTGTTTCAGTGTGTAAATGTGGTGTAACAGATTGTAAGTGACTAAACTCATTCTTCCATGTGTAACAGAAATGATGCTCGATGTATAGGACGTACTGCGTGTTTCGCAGCCATTTGCAGCAACGTGATGGTGTGCATTTGCCGAGAATTGAATCGTTTGACACGTCTTTCACCCGGGTCTGAATTTTTTTCAGATTTAGCTGCCGCTTGTTTGAATTTAGCAGGTGGTAATTTATGTATTTCTGAATGGAGAAGCAGTCCTGTTTCGATGATTGTGCAGTGGCAGAAATGCCACCACATCTGATGGAAATTTTAAGCTCGCTCACTTGTACATCTGTTAAACAGGAAGATATTGTCTCGAGAGGAGGAAAGTAGATTTGAATGGATATTTTCCCCACCGACGAGAGTCCTGAGGTGAGCGAGCGTGTGTGGTCAACCATTGTTTCCTTTCTCATTCGTTGCTGGGCTCTTCCTCCTGTCACATCCAGTGCTTTCAGATGGAGTCTCCTCCTTTTCTGTCTTGGGGGGAGGACAATGAGTCGGGGGGGGGGGGGGTGTTAAAGCAAAACTTCATTTTTTGAAGTGCGTGAGCGTGGATCGGTTTTTCATCCCAGTACTGTCTCCAGCTGGCTCGAGTTGCCTTCAGATCCAGTATCGCCCAGGGAAAGTCCGGCATTCCCATATAGGAATCTTGCATTAACATGGGACCTGGTCATGCATCCATGCCGTTCCCGCACCCACTAGTCCAATGCAGGATTGTGGAGGTCTAGATCTGATCTCGAACACTACGGTGCAAGGCGGGGAATAATCCAGGATAGGGTGTAAACCCATCGCAGGGCACACACACTCACTATTCATATTCATTCACACTTGGTCACCCATGTGGGCTGAACATACAGTATAGTGCAAAAGTCTGACAATGAAATGTATATTTAAATGATCATGTTGGTGTGAAATAGTGGTTTTGTATCACAGTCTGTCGGTCATTTCAAAACCATTCTGAAATTTCCTCCAGTACTTACAATAACTAGCCAATATACTCGTGTACGTTGATTCAACCACTAACACACCTTGTTTGGCTAATCAGTACATCATCAAATTAACCAACTTAATTTCGCCACTAGCTCAGTTATTTAACAAATCCTTGGAATGGTTGAGATGCCTCTGAGATGAGGCTCGGAACTAAAGCCAAACATCAGAGGTATTTCCAACAAGTGCATCACCTCACTGGCACATCTGAGTCCCCCCCTAAATCACCGCCGATTCCTGTTGCATTATCCGACCTGCTTTGTCAGATTTTAATACACTTGACAGAAAATATTAGTCATTGTATTTCGATCTGGTACAAAGATATCCTGCAGTGACATCAGTTTGTTTCCCTTTTCCTAAGAATCATTTGTATGATGCAAAGATGTGCACATTTGGCTTACACCTTCGTAACTGAAGACATTATCTTCATGAAGACGAACCAAAAACACAATTATTAGTGCAATATAGCTGCTGCTTAGGCTTGGGCAGTATAACGGTAACGGCATACTGTGGTATTTCCTTGCAGCTCAACCGTGTCCCTGGGTAATTCAAAATACTGGAATAGCATTGCTTTTAGAAAACCATCAAAATTATGTGTGCTGTGGTGTAATGTCTGGACAGTATAAAAATCAGGTCACCCAAGCTTACTACTTTTATATATTTTAACTGTATGTGATCAAAGCCGCTGTAAGTCAGCTGCGTTATAACTGGCAGAGTCACTGCCACTCACTGAAGCACTGACTTCGCAGATACTGCGAGCAGCTGTAGAGCATGTTGCCGTAACAACTTCACATATGAACTACTTCCAAATTGCTGACTCTACAGCTCCTTCTAGCAAAATGTAATGCTCTGCCGGCACACTGCAGACACAGGAGGTAGTATGTGCAGGTGGACGTTAACATACAATGACATAGAACTGAATAGATCAGTCCCATAAATTGGCCCCATTGTCATTGATACCCGATACCGATATCTGATATCAGTATTGGATTGGTGCTTCCCTTGACAAAAACTAGATGACTTTATCTCTGTCACTGTGGTTGTTTTCAAAACAGACAGGAAAATTGTGACTTATTTTTAACGGATGTTTGGAGGGGTGAGAGATGGAACTGTGAATTTCAGGTCTGGACTTCACCTGATTTTACACAGAAGGTCCAAAGGAAGTTGTGATGTCATGGTGTGTTAACGATATCCTAAAGGACTTAAACCCTCGTAAAAATGTCTGCAAGAAATGTCCAGACTAGTCCCAGAAGTGCGTATCTGCTTGTTGCGGAGCCAGTGACCGACCGTCTCTGTGGGTCTATAGGGACTGCTGTTTGAGCGCTGGCAGGTGGGCAGTGGATATCAGCATTTGTTGAGTGTCACCTATTGGGCCGAATTTTGTCGATGTTATCCAAGATGTGAGTTCTGTTAATTACATCATGATAAACTCCTGGTCTGTTGGACTGCAGGGAAATGTTTTCTCTAGCGCAGTGTTTCATCACCCGGTCCTCAGGAACTCCCAGACAGTCCACACTTTTCCTGCTTCCCAGCTCCCAACACACCTGTAGCAGATATCTGGTGTTCTTGATTGGCTGAGAGCTGGGAGGGAGCAAAAATGTGGACTATCTGGGGGTCCCTAAGGACCGGGTTGAGAAGCACTACTGTAGGGAGACGACAAAATGCTTCGATCCTTTGGTGGGGCGCCGTAACGGTAGCGGTATCACCAGTGTATTGAGAGTCACAAAGAGAATGGCAGTCAACAGATTCTGTGTGGACCGATGGGGAAATCTTATGAGGGTTAGTATAATGACTGAAACACTGTAGCTGTTGTGCGTAATGCTGCCCCCTCCACATCCCTTCACACAGGACATGAACCAGGCCACATCTTCGGACGGCCTCAGCGACACATCCCTGAACTCAGAGGACACCCAGCATCCTTTCGCTCTGTCAGAGAGGACAGGGCAGCCCAGCGGTAGGGGCCCGTTGGCGCTTCCCTCGCTCCAGGACGCGAAGGTAGTCGCCCGTCCCGAGCCGGCGCCAGGTCACTCACAGGAAGTCCCTCGCTTTCGTGACCGCTCTCCCTTCCCTGCAGGGCCAGTTCTGTGTAGATCATGTGACCGGTCATGTGACCGGTGGGGACGCAGATCAGCCCTCCCCGGACAGCTGTGTGTTTGGTTCTGAGAGCATCGTCACTCCGGTGAGGCTTCCATTCATCTTCTACAGTGACCTGCTTCAAAGCCCATCCCCTTCTCCCTCTTGCGTTTGGGCAAAGATGAAAGCAGGCCGGCTCACGCTGTGCAGTGACTCCCCTCGGCCTCACCTGCCCTCTGATGCTTGCAGGAGCTGGAGAAAGCAGGGATGCTGAACAAGACGAAGATCGCGGAAGGCGGCAGGAAGCTGAGGTGAGCCGCCGCACTCCGGGATCGGCGCACTGGTCACAGCGGGACTCCATCGGTGCCGACAGTTTGTGCCTGTTTGTTTATTGGTGTTTGGTTGCTGTTTATGTTGTGATGTATCGTTGATGTAAGGGTAGTGTAAAGGCGGAGTAGGAACTAGGGAGGATGGGGGGGATATACACACCCCCAATATTTAGTTTGGTTTCATTTGTCCACCCCAAAAAAAACAGATGATTGCATTTAAATGATTAAGTTGTGACCCCCCAGTCCCCAATATCAAACTCTCTCTTACGCCCCTCAGTGTGCACCTGTGTCAGAGTTTTTATAGTGTGTTTTTTCAGTTTGGTTTCTGTTGCTTTTCAGAGAGCATGAATAGTTCAGACTATCACAAATAGTCTTTACGTTTTGTTGAAAGTCTTAATTAAGGTATTAACAATGCATGACGTCTAATATGCTACAAAAACTAGAAACCTATTACAACTCCAAAAATCCCATTCTTACACACCGCTTAATAGTTTGCTCCATCAGGCTGCTTTCGGGAGTCCTGTCAAACTCTAAGGATATGAAATGCGGCGGTGCTTCCCACTGGCAAATGTGCAAACGGGAATCGGTGTGAGAAACATTCAAAGAGTGATTTTGTAAGGTTGTCAATTTCATCCCAGAAAGCTGGTTTTAAAAAAAGGCTCTGAACAAAAGTCAATCCAGTGAGGTAACTGGTCCCCGTCTGTCAGTGTGTCACTGTCTGTCCCCATCTGTCCCTGTCTGTCAGTGTGTCCCCGTCTGTCCACGTGTGTCAGTGTGCCCCCGTCTGTCCCTGTCTGTCAGTGTGTCCCTGTCTGTCCCCGTCTGTCCCTGTCTGTCAGTGTGTCACTGTCTGTCCCCATCTGTCCCTGTCTGTCAGTGTGTCCCCGTCTGTCCACGTGTGTCAGTG
>JABFEB020000124.1:2169416-2182033 GCA_019775895.2 Stomatorhinus ivindoensis | reverse complement strand
CCCAAAAAAACCCCCCCCCCCCCCCCCCCCCCCCCACAACGCATAACAGGATTTCATCACATTGTGGGGACATGTGGTACATATCTAACCCACAGAACACCTTCCCTCTAGACCCTCGTGGTCTCATCCAAAATGCTGGGGCTCTATCACCCCCGCCCCCCCACCTCTACAAACACAGGTCATTTTACTAATTTCCGAGTGACATTTTTTGTCGATACGATAGTCTGAATTTTAAAGGGAGTTGTGTTGTAACCCTCACAGCTGGAAGCCGTCTACGAATGTCAGAAAGCATGACAACGTGTCGAAAAGAAACGCTTTTGAAGTTAAAGTTTCACTCAACGAAACCACAAGCTCATATTAATTAGTATCATCATGCAATAATGCACTCCATCGTGCATATAAAACGTGTCCAATAACACATCATAGAGCGATTTTACTTTCGAAATCTCCTGAATGTGGCCGATTTCAGTGTTTTCTTGTTTTGCTTTGATGTCTTTTTTTGCGTGAGGGCCACGTGCATGGCGAAGGTATGTGCATGTCTTCCAGAGAGAGAGAGCACGCTCCCATATGACTGGCGTAATTTCTGCTTTTAATAACGGAACAAAAGGCAAAATAGAAATACATATGTTTTTAAAAAATGCGGAATCCCCCCCNNNNCCCCCCCACTTATTCTGTGGCTTCGGTCATTTTACATTGACTGTGGTTTTGGCAGGAGACAAGAAAGCGCAAGAAAGAAGAAAAACGTACAAGGATCTGAATGCTTTTAAATATATATTTATTTCTTTTTACTTTCGTATTATTGCAGTTTTGTTTGGAAAGGCTGGAGCGGTTCTGGTTTGGTGCCATCGCGCAATCGCCCAGAATCTCATTGCTGATTTTTCAAAAAGTAACCAGAGATAGGCCTGTGTGTTATGAGCTGTACCGTAAATGTGTTGCGCATATATATTGATTACGTTGAGTGCAAAAAAATATGACCAGTGACACTTTTCTTTGCCTTTGATTAGATGAGTGTACATCAATGCACTGAAACTAAAAACGCCATAACTTAATCACGAGGGACGCGACGTTTTATCAGCATGATTAAAGGGTAAAATGTTATTTATTGTTTTATTAAAACTTAATCTGAGCAAAAATAACACACTGTTTTTTTATTGAGGAAACTATGCAAATGATCCTTTTTTCTCCTATTTTTCCTTTTTTAATTTTTTTTTTTAGTTTAACCCATTTTATAATCATTTCACCGTAATGGTACTGATCATCCGGTTCCTCAAACTGGTTTTGTATTAACGATCTGAATTAACATTAATTTATTTCATTTGGTACCGTCGTTTGAGATGTTTATTTGGACATATTATGGACATGATGCATTTAAAGCCATGGAAAAAATGATAGGCCTGCAAACTAATAGTCAATATTAAATTGCCGGATTCAAGTTAGTTTTGTCTTAAATTTCCACCCTACATACTGACATTACATTGATTTAAAATAAGAGGGGTAGTGAAAACCAAAGGTCACATTACATATGTAGGCCTGTGTGTGTATATATTTATGTATACGGATGTATGTAGCTCCGTGTGTGTGTGTGTGTGTGTTCCGATTAATAAAGAAATTATATATTCACCTTTATAACAGAGGCTTATGGGCTTTGCACATTTAAAGTTATTTAAATATATGTTTAGCTCTGTTGAATGGCCAAGTGCTATATGTTACTCTCGAGGACAGCGAAAGGCAACAGACTTTAATTACTCTCAATATGTTTTTGTCATGAGGCGGCATGGTGGTGCAGTGGTTAGCACTGTTGCCTCACGCCTCTGGGACCTGGGTTCGAGTCTCTGCCTGGATCACATATGTGTGGAGTTTGCATGTTCTCCCTGTGTCGTCGTGGGGTTTCCTCTGGGTACTCCGGTTTCCCCCCACAGTCCAAAAACATGCTGAGGCTGATTAGAGTTACTAAATTGCCTATAGGTGTGGGTGTGCCCTGCAATAGGCTGGCCCCCCGTCCAGGGTTGTTCCCTGCCTTGTGCCCATTGCTTCTGGGATAGACTCCGGACCCCCCGTGACCCAGTAGGATAAGCGGGTATGTATGGATGGATGGATGGATGGATGTTTTTGTCGTTTATTGTTATCATCAGCAGTGTTGGTCGTATGGGGATTTTGGCCAAGACGCGCTTCTGTGGTGCAAATCATCGTACTAACGTTCTCATTTCGCTCATCATTCTCTGTGACATGTCTGTACTTCCACAACCAGGGCTTCAAGGAAAGCGCTTCAAACTACCAGTGAATCATCATGCAGATGAGGACCACAGTGACAGGAGCGAAAGTCACAGGAAACACATGGACAAGGGGATTTATTTATGACAAACGGAAAGTGATGTGAAAAGTCGAAATATAACATTTTAAGTACTCATTAACTGTGACGTGGTGCGTCGAAATAGCAGTGATCAATCTGTAACCTGTGATATGGGCCACTCACAACTTGTTATGTCATGCTATACACTACAGTAGCGAAATTAGTGTTAAAAAATCCCCCCTGGTCTGTATGGTAACCTATATCGCAAAGAACAGCCTCGTTTCGGCGTGAAGGGTCACCTATTTATTTTAAACTCTTGTAACTGTTTATCTAGCAGTTTTGTAAGATTATTTTTCATCTCAATCATATTTTTAGAGAGATTTAGAAAACGCATTATACGGATTTTTAAAGATGGGTTACAGTAGGCCTATGCGTAGGCCGGTGTAGTTTGTTAATTAAACTACAATGCTGTAAATTTTAAGAACAAAGTACAGTTTGACTTAGATGTGTGCAGTCGTGGGTTTTTAAGCTGTTTCGTAATTGGTATGAAATTGCAGAGGAGAGTTTTTGTGAGAGGTGTAAATCTAAAACAAGAATACAAATGTGTCTGTCATTACAGAACCTCTTTGGTTTTCAGTCGGGCTCGCCAGAACAGAAGAATACGGAAACGGCACTTATTCGCATTATATTATATACATGTTTTTATTACAAAGTAAAGTATTTACAAAAAAACATAACGTGAACACATCAGCGGAGAGGGAAGAAAATGATGTCCAGGTGGATTTATAAAAAACACAAAACATTTCCAATGCATAAGTATTTTAAAAGGAGTAAATAAAATACAAATAGTCCTTTTCTCAAGTCACCAAAATATAAAACATACCAAATATAAGTGAATATAAAAAACGCAGAAAAATAGCACCTTTGCAATTTTAATCCAGCGTTTTTCTGGATGCCGCCTGGCCCCTGGCATGTCCCGCTCAGACACCTTCACACAGCTAAATGAGCCGCCAAGGTCACGGCGGGAGCACGTGAGTGTTTTATTCCGTAAATTTCCGCCCCTTTAAGACCTACAAAGGCTTTGTGTCACGGAGAGCAAGATGGGGGGCAGGCGAAACGTGAATTTCTCCACGGGGATCAATAAAAGTGTCAAAAATAACGGATCCAAGAATGTTCTCGATAAACACACGACCTTCACCGCGTTTGAGGTTTGCGGGTCGAAGGTCCACCTTCACCTCCGGGTCACTCGCCGCTGCCGGACCGAGCCGTCACAGGTTCTGCCCGATATCCCGCTGTGGTTTCATATTTATTTCCCCTGCTTTCCGCATGTGTGCCCGGGCATGGCTCATGGCTGGCGGATAAAGGCTGTCATTATTTTTCCGGCCAAGTCGCTCCCCCTGGCTCGTTACACTGAACGCTGTACAACAGCGTCCGATCGATGGAGAGAAAGCAATCTAATTTCGTATAGACTATCAGCTATAATTGCGTTACGATGCTGGCCCAAGTTGCAGAGACAATTGAACTTGAAGCTAAGTACGAATCAACCGGCAAGAACTTTGCTTAGGTTAATAGCAAAACCGTGTTACGTCTTCAACAGATGACAGTGTATTTTCATATCTGGGATTTTGTCAGCTTCCCTAAACCTGTGTATGAATGTGGGTGCGAGAGAGAGACATTACAATAGAATAATCTACGGCACGGATTATCAGTGGCTGTTCCTGAAATGCAATATAATGCACGGTTGCCTAATTTATCAAAACATTTTTTAAAATTATAACAGACCTGTTCCCTTTCCATGTTTTGCTCTACACGGACTCGTTTTAAAACGCATCAAACGCGAGGAAATCGGTACCTTCGCTGGAAGCGTCGATGTAATAAGGGGCAGGGGCGGTAGGAGCGAAATGAAAGGGACAGCAGATGTGTGAGAAGTGCAACAGGGTGACAGAGGCTGTTGCATCACCTCTGAGGCTGAGGGGGCCGCCGATCCTTCTCGGTGGGAATACCCCTCTTTCCGATCTGATGTGGCAGGATGTTTGTCAGAAATGTTTCTTTCTCGAATTTGTCACCAACTTTAGTGCGACAAACAAAGTGCTAATTGATATTTCTGTTTTTTTTTGTTCGCACCGCTGGAGGTATAATTTTAGCTAAAATTTCTTTTTACACATTTTAGGGATTTTCTCAGAAAAAAAGAGTTACGTGCCGTGATTTTGTTTTTTAAAGTGATTGTCTTTTTTATATGGCTTAAATGTTATAAACGAACCCCTGCGACAACTATGTCATTAAATTTAGCTTCCACCTAAGAAATTCGTTCTGCTGACTCAGTTGATAAAACGAAAATGGCTGATGAATATGACAAACTACGAAACGATGCATTTGCATTTTATGTAGAAGTGAGAAAAAAAATCGTATTTCTGTTTGTTCCTTTTGAAAGAGAGTCCAGCTGTATTACCGTGATCAGAAATGTGCTCTGGTTCCTAACACGCTGTCTGGACCAGAGAGCAGGTCCTGGAATTTAAAGTCTTAGGGAACATTTCCTGCCCAACTCTGTGCGTGAGTTGGGGTGTCCACTCGGAATTGGGTGGGGGACTAGGAGATTCTCACCTTAATTCCAGGAAAATGCTGTGTGACCTGCTCTCCTGTACAAGCCTCCAGCCTTGCATCCATTTAATGAAGCTTCCTCCTGTAATTGTATCACCCCCAGCAATGTTCTGGAACATTCCCTCCTTTTTATGGACTGTGCACCTCCTGTTGTCATTTTGTTCTTGTCATTTATATTTTCCTAGCTTGCAGTCGCTCCCACTGCCATTCCCCGCTACGCACGCCTTGTACTGGTCTCAGTCACTGGTGTTCTCGCTCCCACTAGCTCCCTCCAGCTCTCCTGGGCCACTACTTCCCACACTGCTGCCCTCAGCACACATGTCCTCATCTCCCCCAGGGGGCGATTCATCTGTGGGCTGAATCCCCTCATCCAGCACTGCGGCCCTCCCCTCTGTGTAGTTGTCCCGGAGTTGCCGCTCCCCCTCCTCTTCCTCCTCCTCCTCCTCCTCATCATATTCCTCCTCCCTAGGGACACCGGTGGCCCCATCCAGGCTGGAATCGCTGAGGGAGGCAGGGGCCCCCGCTATAGACAGGCCCAGATCCAGGGGCCGGCAGGGCTCAGCGCCCCCTGGTGGTGGCTCCTCGCCGGGAAGCTCGCTGACGTCGAGGTCGCGGCTGCAGTAGGAGTAGCGGTGGTTCATGTGCTGCGAGTAGGAGCCCGAGTGTGAGAAACGCTTCCCGCACTTGTCGCACTGGTACGGCTTCTCGCCCGAGTGCAGGCGCGAGTGCTCGATCAGGTGATGCTTGTGCTTGAAGGCCTTCCTACACACCTTG
This sequence comes from Stomatorhinus ivindoensis, assembly GCA_019775895.2. Classification (NCBI taxonomy): domain Eukaryota; kingdom Metazoa; phylum Chordata; class Actinopteri; order Osteoglossiformes; family Mormyridae; genus Stomatorhinus; species Stomatorhinus ivindoensis. The sequence goes on along the minus strand of JABFEB020000124.1, from coordinate 2,176,371 downwards.
CACTCGTGTGGACGCCGACCTGCCCAGAAAGCCGACGAGAGGGGAGATCAGCAGATCAGTGGCACCGTCAGAACAGGAAAGAGGAAACCCCCCTCCTCCCCCAAGTTGGTAGGTTGGGACAATGGACAATCCACGGGGGTGGGGGGGGGGGGAGGAGATCGGGGGGCAGAGCCTACCTGTGTGCTCGTACTTATGCCGCAGCAGGGAGCTGCTCTTCTGGAAGGTTTTCTCACAAATGTCACAGGCATAAAGGCCCTCGTCTGTCTTCCTCAACCTCTTCCTGCCCAGGCCGCCATCGCCTCCCTCCAAGCTGTCCTCCATCACCGACAAGTAGTCCAGGCAGTTCCGCGTCAGCGTTTCACCCTGATGCGTCAAAATACAGAACATGAGGGAGTTCGTATTTCCCGAGGTTTCCTGGACAAATACGAAACGTCGGCGTTCCAGCCATTGTACATGTGAAGTTGGGTGAATTTAAATGTTTCCGGATTCCCCTGCATAGCTGCGCGGTCCCTCCACACCTCGATGGCGCCTGGGCTCCGTTTCTTGCTAAACTGTAGGGTTCATTCACAAACCATCATCAAGTTTAAAAAAAAAAACAAAAAAAACCCGAAGACATAAAAGTATAAGGTTATGGGTTGGAATTGCGCCCCGTGCCCCGAGGTTGGAGCAGAGGCCCCCGGTCGGCCATGGCCCCGGAATTCCCCCCAGCAGATGGCCCCGTGCGCCTTTGATGTGTGTCGCTGGCCCACGCAAAAGCAAACAGCTCCATCTGCAAAATGTCACGACGTGGAAGCTGGTGGCACTAGTGCTGACTAATGCTCTCGGTCTTGCCACAGCGACGCAGGTCGGCACAATGAGCCGTGTGACTCATCAGTGTAACCTCGCCTGCTCTCTCTGCTCCAATCAGAAATCCATTTATATTTATACATCTACTAGTAAAATAATGGGTCATTTACAATTAAATATATCTACAAAAACAAGCTAAGTAAATCTCCCACAGGGAAAACCCCGAAGTCCAGTGCTGGTTAGTGATCCTAGCGCATCCACATTGTGGGGTTACTGATATTCGGCAAGGACGGAGCTTTGGCGAGGCCTCACCATGAATGTCTGCCGTTCCTGTTGCATCTTCTTGAACATGGATTCTGTGTCCGACTCCCGGATGTTGGCCATGGGGTATGTGAGGACGGGGAGCCCATTGTATGCTGTGCCGCTGATGCTGGGAGCCAGGGCGGGGTTGAAGAAGGGGTGCGCTGTGCCATAAATGGAACTTCGGAACAGCGGTGTCAAACTGTATCCGACCCCCGCTGGTGGCTGCAGAGGCGGAGTTAGTCCTTTGCGATGGCTACCAGGGCATTCTTTCTCCTTTCCCGGAGTCCTGCAGCGCCCCCTATCTTTGTGGAGGCCTGGCCGCAGCCGGGGCAGCGAGAGGTCCAAGGGCTCGTTCTGGGAACCGGCGGAGCCGGGGGTCCAGACTGGGGGAGCCGGCCGGCCGGAGGGGGAGGTGCTGGTGGATAGGTCCAGGCAAAGTGTCGGAGGAGAGAATCCGGAGGCGGAGCCGGCCCTCTGCTCTGAGACGGAGGGTGAGGGGGGTCGCAGGGTGGCTCGGTGAGCCGGACTGCTGGACCCGGAACAAGGCCAGAGCGGCTGAGAGGCCAGCGGGCTGGGGAGGGGAGGCAGGGGGGAGCGGGTGGACCCTAGCGGCTGTCCAGGGAACCTGTGCCATGTGGATCTGGCCAGCGCTGACCTCTCCTCCTCGGAGAAGCCATTGGTGGCCCTGCGGGCTTCCCGTGACCGCGCGGAGGACCTAGGAAAGGCCGGGGGGGAAGCGGCCCCACGGCGGAGACCCTCAAGGGCCTCCGTCACGTCCCTGTTCATGGCGCAGAGGTAGCGTTCGTGCTGCAGCAGGACGGCGGGGCTGGGAAAGAGCTGCGCACACCAGCTGCATGTCACGCCGCTCCCCGGCCGCTCAGTCTGTCTGGCTCCTTCGTGGCCCCGCCCTCTGTCCTCTCCCATAGGGCCCCCCTCGCCTCCCCACGCCCCCCTCCGCAGCGCCTCCTGAAGCATGTGCTCGAACTTCCCCGCTGGGGGCAGATGGGCCAGCAGAGCAGCGTGGTAAGGCAGCTCCACGGCGGTCTCCCAGGCCCCCCCCGGGTCCTGGGCCCTGAGCAGCACCTCCCTGGGGGGTGCATCTGACTGTGCCTGCAATGGGAATGGGGAGCGCCTCTTGCCGTTCTGTCCCCCGCCGGCTGACGGCGAAGTGGGGGAGGAGCTATTGAGGTAAGTGGTGTATGTCTGTCCGTTTTGCACCTCTGACCCCGCCCCTGGCCCCGCCCCCCCACTCAGACACTTCTTGCTGCTGAGGTGAGAGCTGTAGGACCCCGAATGGGAGAATCTCTTTTTACAGTTGGAGCATTCATAAGGCTTCTCACCTAGTGGACAGAAACACTCTCTCAGGCTTCGTTGTAATATTTTTGTTCAAAGTTAATCCACATGACAACGATACTTAACCTTAGTCTGCCGATAATGACTCTGGATTGTGCTTCTGCAGTGGCTTCTTAAGGAAATTACTTGCTCATCTTAACCAATCAGAAGGATTTGAGGGATCAAGCTTAGCCAATCAGAAGGTGTTGCAGCGTACCACTGTGTATGCGCAGGTGCTCCTTAAGGTGATGCTTGTACTTGAAGGCTTTTCCACACTGCATGCATTTAAACCTTCTGTTCTCCATGGTGCCGTCGAACACTGGGAACTGAGGGAAACCCACATGCACGTTATTCTTTTACCGGAGGCAAAGTCACTGTGCTGACTTTGCTCGTACTGACAAACCTCTACACCAACCTTTCCTGGTGGGTTGGTGTGCATCAGCATGTGCTGTTCCATCTGCTCCCTGTAGGCGGCGCTCACGCCACACAGCGGGCAGACCAGCCGCCCACCGTCCCGCTCGTGGCAGAACCGGATGTGCTCCCGCAGGGAGGAGTCGCGCTGGTATGCGCGCTGACAGAATGGGCAGGCTAACGGCACCCCCACCGTATCTGGGCTGGCCGGACCCATCTCTGCAAGACAGGGGGTAGGGGGTGGGCGGGGGGGGTGAACTATAATCAATGATGGGTTCATCGGGGGAGTTTACGAATGAACCAGTCCATTTACTCATGATGCTGTTAGACACGTGACGTTCCATACATCTGCTGTTCCGGCTGACCTCTGGCCCTTGAAGACGTCGGCGTGCGGCTCTTCCCCCTCTCCCGCTTACACTTGTACCTGTGCATTCATTTGAGCGCTCAGCCTAGTGCCTATTGTCCCCTTGTATGTTTGCGATGTGGCAGTTGCTTAATTGTAATGTCTCTCTGGACTAGAATGTATCCTAAATACGTAAATGTAAATACTTATTAGTGACTGTGGTGTTTCGGTGGCCCTGGGTCAGGTGGATGTGACGAAGCGTCACTCCGATGCCGTAAAACACTGTCAAATAAATGAAATGGCAGGAAGGACAGCACCTACAATTATGTGTGTGTTTTTGAGATGTGTGAATGCTAAGGGTGGGGCTGGTTTCAAACTCGTCATGATGACATTAAGGATGTTGTCCTCGAAGGTGACGACAGAGGCGTGCTGCTGTACTCTGAGTCACATTTCTTCAAGATTGTCACCAAAAATATGAGACAGATTATCACTGAATTCTTAGAGGTCTTTACAATTTTTTTAGCCGACCTGAGGAGGTCAGTGATAGTGCTGGTTTCTAGCACCTTCTGTTGAGATCAACCTGCCATTTTACACCTTTCTTATTCTATACACCAAACTCACAAAGACCACACTCACAAAGACCACACTCACAAAGACCACACTCACAAAGCTCAAAGCATTTTTCATCATATCGTTGCCCCAAGTGCTCTATTCCTCATCTTCCTCATTTCCTTGTTTGCGCTATTCCCTCGTTCACCTACCCTCCCTAGCTTGACCTATCCTTCATATTCACCCCATTCCCCCATTCCCCAGATGCCCCAGTGCTTTATACCAGTGTTTCCCAACCCAGTCCTCAGGGAACAGTCCAAGTTATTGCTCCCTTCCAGTTCCCAGCCAATCAGGAACACCGAATACTTGGTACGGGTGTGCTTGAGAGCTGAGAGGGAGCAAAAACATGGACTGTCCGGGGTTCCCTGCGGACTGGGTTGGGAAACACTGCTCTATCCCACCATAAATATCAGCCATGATGGCACACCTCTGGTTCTGGGTGAGGTTTCCAGCTTTCGCACATTTCTGTCTGCCTGACTGCAAGCACCTGGCAGGCTAATTAATTTCTCTGACGTGGAGCACCCTGATAAGGCGGCCCCACGGCCGCTCGTCGAATCATACGGCGACTCGAGTGTACGATGGCAGCCTCCCCTCAGGGACGCTTGGTGCGGTGCTCTTAGCGTATTGCGTCACTGCACAGCTTTACTGTACCTTGGCCGCTGGGTGAGCTGTGACCTCCGGGGGAGCAGTGGTGCCCAGGCGTGTCCCCATTCTGCTGCTGGAGTTCGATGCCTTGGCCCCGGGCAAACTGAAGCAGGATGTCATAATCAGCCAGACCGGTCAGACCCTGGGTCTCTTCACCCTGACCTTGAGGATACATCGTCGACCATGTGAGTGGGGGGGGAAAAAACCGTCACCGTCACATGTGCTACTTCCCCCCCCCCCCCCCTCCCACCCCACCCTGCTCACAGGGAGATTCTACTCTCTTGTTGTTTAGGAAACCCGGTTTAAGCGAGTGGGGGTGGGGGTTGATGTCATATGGTCTAAGGTTACTTGTGTTTTTGGAGAATGTTTTGAATGGTTTTTCTTTTTTGGGGGGGGGGAAGTATCCAGATCCACATTTTAAAATGGGACTTTCGTTCTCTCTAGTCCTGTACCATTACATGGCAAAGACTCCTTAAGCAGCTCTGACCAGGGTCTGTGGAAAAAAGACCCGGACTCTCAAATAAAAGAAAGCTTGCGGAGGAATCGGAGCGCCGTGGCGACCTGGGAACCGTCATGGTAACGCATCCGGGCAGCAAAAACAAAAAAAAAAAAAACACGTAGCAAAGAGCTTGGTAATGGCTCGTTAGTCAAGCGCGCCGGCGGCCTTGCAGCGCCGCCACACAGACCCCTGGCAGTCTGAGCGCAGCTGTGGTTCCGCTGAGGATCCCTCTGAAGCTGCAGGCACGTGGCCACCCATCTGAACGCTTTTATAGACTCCGTGCGGCGGGTGAGAATTGTGAGCGGTTAAACATTCTCTCGTCCCGGCTACAAGCGTCGGTAGAACAAGACGATCTCTAGGCCGCGCTGAATCCTCGATCCCACGAGACGGGTTCCGATCTCACTCGCGGGAAGTTGCTTCTTTGACGGCATGTGGGACGTCGCTATTCGGCACAAGGAGTAAATAACGAATCCAAACGCAAAGGCTACAAGATAAACCGATAACAGCTGGATGGTTTCATGTCGAATGAAGAGGCCGAGAGCGAATTATTAAAGGCTTATTGTGTTTATTCATAAGAATCATAATAGTTGATAAGAATTATCTCCTTAAAATGATTGTGGCTATGCTGCTTTAAATCTAAAAGATATTTAGCATAGGGGAATTGTATATGATTCATGTTTTCTTTGTTAGATGTGTGTGAGCAGCGTGTTTACCATAGACCAGTGAGGTCTGATCCCTCAGCGACGCCACAGCCCCATCCGTCCCATCCCTGCTGGGGGTGTCTCTCTCCTCTCCGTGCCAGTGGTGCTCTGGGCTGTGCAGGAGGGGGCTTTGTGACTCGGTGCTCTCGCCTGGCATCAGGGTGCCCTCACCCTGACCCCCAGCCTTATAGAGGTCCTGTCCTTCTGCAGCCCAGGGGACACCCTCATCTTCCCCTTCGGATCCCAGCGCGTGTATCTTATCGATACTGACTGGCAGGGGGAGAGAGAGAGAGAGAGAGAGAGAGAGAGGGAGAGAGAGAGAGAGACGGCCCTCAGTGACTCCGTGTGCCCTGCCAGTCTAAAATCACAGTATGATGTGGAAAATAATCAGCCAGCCAGTTTCTGTGGAAATGCCACCACTCTGTGACGGCACCCAGCTCCCGCCCCCACCCTCAAGATCATTAAACCTCATCTGATTTGTCTGCAATTAAAATGCTTACGGGATGATTTTCTGAAAATTACTGTACCATGTGGGCCTGTTTCCGTAAAAATATCAGTATAACTATTATTTCTGATTAGTCAATTTCACGTGTGAAACAGAAAATATGAAAGCTTGCTATTTGTTTGCAGTTCCTAAATTTGAAAACGTTTTAAAAACGGTATATATTTTCAGATGCAGCAGTGGTCTGTGAGGGGTGAGTAGTGGGTAGGCAGATCACCGTTTCCCTTCTCTCTAACCTACAGCTGTGTTTTCAAACAGGGCATCTAATTACCTTTCTCTTAGTCATGGGAGGACACGACCAAAGAATGACAGCATCTCATTTAGCCTGGATTCATCAAATAAAAAATAAACAGTCCTAAATAAAACAGAAGTTCTATGTCTTAGAATTGCAGTTAATGAAAATGAAGACTTTTCTTCAAGGTCAATAGGCCTATGATGTAACCTCACAAGCTACTTGCCGTATGTTAAATGTTTGATCAGCCAGGTAAAGTCACCTGACCTGACTTAAGAGTCAGCTGACCTTCCTACGTCACATGAATCAAGGATGGCCCTTTTTTCACTTGAACCCGGAATCCGAGGTCACCTCCCGCAAATACCCGTAATAGTGTGTGACTGTACGTTTTCATTTTTTTACGTGTGTCATCGTATCTCCCATGGTTAACTGAAACAGACGAGCCTGTTTGATGTTATAACTGTTTAGACTTCATTTTAAAAGATAATTTCAGTTAACCAGCTGTGACAAGCAGGAAACAGGGATCTCGGAAAATGTTTCGGATTAGAGAGCTGCTTCTCCGCGCTCGGACCCCGTAGCTGACGGCGTTCGT
>JABFEB020000124.1:2088476-2099870 GCA_019775895.2 Stomatorhinus ivindoensis | reverse complement strand
GACAAGAGAGGAGGCGGGGGCAGGGTGGGGTGATGGGGGGGCTGCCAGTTGGGACGGTTCTGTTGGAAATATGTTCCAGCAGGAAGGAGAGGCTGCAGAGTGAGCAGTCTGCAGTCAGCGGCCCCTCCCCCAGCTCCCCCCCCCCAGCCCTCCGTTCCAGCGCTGCTGCTCCCACCAGCCCACCCAAGAAGCGGCCCATGGGTATAAATCTGAGAGCCTGACTCACTGCAGATTTAAAACAATCCCCTCTCTCTCTCTCCCCTTCCCTCTCTTTCCTCTCCCTCTCTCTCCCTCTCCCAGCTTCCCTCTCCCACCTTCCTTCTCTCTCCCCTCTCTCTCTTTCCTTTCCCTATCTCTCCCCTTCTCCCTCTCTCTCTCTTTCCTTTCCCTATCTCTTCCCTTCTCCCTCTCCCTCTCCCCCTCTCTTTCTTTCCTTTCCCTATCTCTGCCCTTCTCCCTCTCTCTCTCTCTTTCCTTTCCTTATCTCTCCCTTTCTCCCTCTCTCTCTCCCCCTCTCTTTCTTTCCTTTCCCTATCTCTTCCCTTCTCCCTCTCTCTCTCTCTCTTTCCTTTCCCTATCTCTCCCCTTCTCCCTCTCCCTCTCACTCTCTCCCCCTCTCTTTCTTTCCTTTCCCTATCTCTCCCCGTCTCTCTCTCTCTCTCTCTCTCTCTCTCTCTTTCCTTTCCCTATCTCTCCCCTTCTCCCTCACTCTCTCTCTCCCCCTCTCTTTCTTTCCTTTCCCTCTCTCCCTCTCCCTTCTACATAATTTTCTCTATGCCAAACGATCCCAACGGCAAAAAAAACTTCTCTCTGGTCCTGCCAATGATATTATTGTTGTAAGGACTTCACTGGGATTGTCCCTGAAAGGCATCACACCACTGTATATATTTCTGTCTCTGCTTTCTACCAGAACATGATTTCTCAGCATCCGTTCATCAGGAGAAAAGTCACTGATGGTTTCAATTTGCTCCGAACTGGAGGCGTTACCGGTTAAACTGTTCCCTGCATCGCCTGAACGGTCGCTTGATCCGCAGCGATACGTTTACGGTTTCGGAAGGAACCTGAACACCACGACTGAGCTGTAAATATTAATTTGCGTGTTAATGCTCCTGTTACCCGAGTCTAGCCTGGTGTAATATTAATGCACCCCCCCATCTCTCTGTAACATCTCTCTGGCACACTTTCCTTATATCTATCAGTCAAAGCAGGACCATTTGCCCCCCCCCCTCCCCCCACACCACTTTCTGGAACGACTCAGGCAAGTTTTCACAATATTGTTTTTGGTGTATGTTTTCCTCTATAAAGTTACGAAAATGCACCAGAAAGGTATTTGAATAAACATCTGCAAAAGTCTACACTATTTTTTTTATTAATTGAGCAATACATAATTACGCAGATTAAGGTCTGAAACTCTTCTCCACTCTTCTTCCAGCCTCGGGGAAAGACAATCCGCAGTTTCCCGTTTTTTAAACACGTCTGACCCAAAGCAGGCCCTCTCACCCCTGCACCTGCTCTCACAACATCTCCGCCGCCGCGTGTAAAGATGACCTGGCCGCTGTTTCCCATCTCCTCACCCGCATGCCTCCCTCCCCGACAGAATTTGAAGGGCTGCGAGTAATTTCCGTTTTTTTCCTCCTAAGATGCTGTTTTGGTTTGTGTGGCTGGCAGGGGGCCTGACCGGCAGAGCTGGCTGGCGCGAGGATCTTTATCTCCGTGAGATAGAGTGTTTGTTGTGTTTTCGCAGCCTGTATCAGCGCACGCGATGCCTGGCCTGCTGAGGGCCCGAGTCGTCCCATTCAGACTAAAGACGAAAACAAGGACATCTCTGATAATAAATGTCAGTCTGCTGGATAACCGACCCCCCTCCCAAACCCTTGCTCTAATTAGGATACGATTTCACTGTCAGGAATGCCTAAAGGCTGGATGCTTTTACAGACTGCGGAGACTAGCCGTAGGTATGTCTGCTGTAAGTAACCCGATTTGTCTACAAACGGCAGGGAATAGACACACATACAAATGCAAGAACCCTAGCACCTTCTCACATCTAGAACCCTTCAAGGTACTTGGGAGTCCTACAGACTGGCTGTATTTCTTCTGTATTTCTCCAGGGTCATCTGACCTTCTGCAAACCAACGCTTGCAGTACTCCAGCTCACGGTCCATGATGGTTTCGATTGTGTTCTGTAACTCTATTGCCATGTTTGTCAGATGTAGAGAGAGGCCCGTTTTCTCACACGTCGCCCACATCTGTCTCACACCTCAACCTTTGACCCGGAATTATCCTGTAGCTGTAGTCAAAGACGAGCCGGGATGCTCTTCCTGATGTGTGAACATGCAGAAATATGGTGGGTCGGACCAGAATTAATGGAAATGAATGGAGATGAATGGCTGAAATGTGAGTTAAAATAAATCTGCCACAATAAGATTTCGTTCGTTATATTGTTTTTATTTAGCTGAATGGTATTTTAAGCCACCTTCTCAAATGCCGAAATGTGATCACTAAAATATTGTTCTTTTTAAAAATTCAGGGGTCAGGCACTATAAGATGAATCAAAAAGTGTGCTGTCTCATAGGCTATGTTAAAATATGTTTTTAGAAAATCCCTCCGCTGCTCACACACTTTGCCTGACGTTGCACGCTCGGGATGGGCTAAGACCTCTCACTGGCTGTGCGAGTCTCCCGCTTCTCAGCAGATGCGACAGATTCTGGGAAAGAGCCAATGCCGCCTGTAGGCACCACGTCAGCATTGCAATCAAACAAGGGGGGGGGGGGAGCTTCCGTGTGCTCAGTGCCAGCTCACACCAGCAATCGAATACCCTGTTTTGGCAAATTTGCCACCAGGGAGGCCAGGACACGTATCTGACGCACCTGGTTAATTAACAGCTCCAGAGCGTCCAACGTCATGCTTGCCTTTTCTCGCAAAGGGAAACGGGAGCCCCAAATCGTATTCTCTATTTATATTCCACAAACACGCTTGCTCATTATATTTTAAAACGGCCGGTATTAGGAGAACACTGGTAACTAGAAACCATGCCCATCTGGAATGATCTCCTTCCTCTCTGCCGGTCCCATCAAAGCTCAGTCTGCGTCCTGCCCTTTTCACTCATGCCGCTGCAGATTTGGCCCCTTGACAGCTCCACGCTTGATCTATTATCCGCCTCGCTCGTACATCGCCTTGGACAAAAGCGTGAGCTAAATAAATCATTGTAAAAGCATTAACCCACGTAGAAACAGATCTGAACAAAAGATGGCCACTCCTTTGTTGTCAGATCTAATGTACTTCTACAGGTGTTGTCACACAATCCCAGGCCCAAATAAGACATTAAACATCTACGGTAACAGCTACTTACCTTGCACTGTACCACTTAACTCCGCGGGTATGTGCTTGCGCAGAACATCAGTAGCATAATCTCTCAAAATGAATCATTTCTGGGTAGCGTGGCAGAGGATGGCTCAGCAGGACAGGATGCCGTGCCCGTGATAAGGAGATCATCTGCTCAGACCTGAGGCTCAGCAAGGTCCCTAACCCATAATAACTCCAGAGCCTGGCTTAGACTACGTTCTGAAACGTGCGCTGCTTTGGAATAAAGGCGTCTGATCAATGAAATGCACGAGACACTCTCATCTGTAGTCGGCAAGATGTCTCCCCACCCTACCAAGGTTCTCAGTGATTTAATAAACTTATTCTTTGACCAAAATATCTAAAGAATCAGTAAGACACATTCCCAGTATAAATAATAAACTGTATACTGGGAACAAGCATCTGGCATAAGATGCTGTAAGTGCGTCAAATGTGAAATAACTGGTCCTGTGTGTGTGTTTTTGGGTAAAGCAGAGAGCTTATGCTAATCTTAATGAATATTTACAAGTATGGAAGACTCTCAGCTATGGGAGACAGCAAGCATGAGGCCTGGATCGCTGGGGGGAGATGGGTGCGAAGCCCCTGCCATGCTCATCTTACGTAAAACCCCGGGACCCTCCCGTCACTGCATGTCAGGCACTTAAATAGTGCAGAAGACACCTTCTGGAAGGTTCTGTGTCACAAGCCCACTCGTTCCACCGGAGCACCTTAATCATTTCACGTACACTTAACCCGATTAGCCAACCTTTTCCCAACTGAAAGGAAGCTGTAATTTTGATGGGGGGGTGGAGGGACCCCCAGAGGCAGGGAACCCCTCCATCACACAGAGATAGTGTTTCTCCATCCCTTTGTCCCGGGATCAAACCACTCTCCCCCCCTTTTGTTTGTCGAGAAACCCTGATCAAAACCTCATTGTGATGGGTGTAAGCTGACATAACAGTGGAAAAGCGCTGCACTTGCACACGACTCCTGATTTCTTCGTCACCTGCTTCCCATTAGCAGTTGATTTCTAATGAGGCCACGAGATCCTGATTAGCCCAATACATAGCACCTGGGTGGTAGGTCCACCCACCCACCCATCTATCCATCCATCCATCCATAACCACTGCCCTAGGGAGCCTGGCTGCAGCTGGAGGCACAGGGCACCAAGCTGGGGAGATCCTGAGAAGGTGTGGGAGGGAACAGCGGACATCCAGTCACCCCACCGAACTCCATGCATGCCAGCAGTGGTGGACACACAGTCGCATGTTCCTAGTGACATGCCTGCATACACTTGCACAACTAGAAGCGTCTAACAGAACCTGTTTAAGTGCCTGGAATTGCGCTGACATTGTGTTAAGTGGTTGTTCCGAATGTGTTTTGATTTGATCGGGCAGAAGAGCATCCAATCATGGTTAATAGGCCAATTTCAGCACCTTTGATAGCAGTGTAACATTACCAGCTACCGCTTATTGGCGTAATTCCTCAATTGTTAATGCACCTGAACAGCAGCGGTTACCCACAGCTCGGGGTGATGGATAATCAGCCTAAGGCAGGTGTACGGGTGGCTCTGGAATGAGCTTGCGGTGGCTGCGCGTCATCCATTCACAAAGCAGATTGTCTGCAGCTAAATTTAGCATTATAGACAAATTCTGCCCATTTTTTTAACCTTCATGAATGAGCAGCGTGTCACACAGTGGAATTGAGTACAACAACAAACTTAATCTGAATATTAAAAAATAAATAGTTGGTTTTTGCCATTTGGTACACGGCCTATCCTGATCGCTGAAGGAAGGGCAGCTGTGACACCCCCCCCCCCCCCCACCACGGGAGCTGGGGGGGAGGGACGACATAGTGGGGTACATGCGGGTTAGCAAAGGGACTCGAGAAAAAAAGGCAAAAAGATTGAAACAGCGATGCAGTGGCGGATGAGCTCCGTAAGATGCGATGTCAGAGCAAGAGAACGAGAGAGAGAGAGAGAGAAAGAGGGTGAAAGAGAGAGGGAGCGAGAGAGAGAGAGAGGCATAAAGACGCAGGGACGGCTGAAATAGAAAAACAAAAAACAAAAAGAGAGAGAAAAGAAACAGTGGGTGTAAAGAGAGAGAGGTTGGAGTATATTGTGTGGCCCCCTAAAAACACCCCCCCCCACCCGTGCAACGGCCAAAACCTCGGTCCCTCTAACTGTCACACTGCTCAGGGCCAATTCACTGTGGACAGTCAGCCACTATTAAACCCCAATTGTTTCAGGTTCACGGGGTGTGAATGGCTCTGATTGAAGGCCTCTGATCCCAGCGAGGGTGGTCTGTGGGAGGTGTGCTGGGGGGTGGGGGGCAGTGTCACATGACTCGCTTTTTGCTGTGTGGCAGGAAAAAAAGGAATCCGGCCGCTTGTTGCTTCTTGCCTTAAACCACCCCCCCCCCCCCACCACAGTAACCCGTATGTATTTAGGACCCCCGGTCCCAAAATTGTTCTGTTTTTTTTTCAAGCTGCCTTGCTATTCCGACTGCAGCCCACCTTTCTGTGTACATGGCTCTAGAACACCGTCTAACGGTACAACAGCTGAACCCGTGTGCCGGGATTTCTCTCTTATTGCCTTATTCAATTTTTTCCCCCTGAATGTTCTTTCTTTCCCTCGTCGTCTCCCCCTCCCATCCCTCAGATCTTGGTCTCGGCGGAGCGGGGAACAGCGACGTCTGCAGGGATGCGCAGGACTGCCGCATAAATGGGGGCCGTCTCAGGAGCCACAGCTGTTAAAAACAGATAACGCAAAGGCCCTTCCTGTATGGTTTATTTGCTCAGGTCGGGCCTTCATAGGGAAGCTTTTGGCTTTAACGTGAGCCGTTGGGACGGTGATAAAGGGGGCCATGTCAGGAGGAAGCTCCCCCAGGGAGCTGTTCACACGTAGCCACCCCGCGGGACGACTGTGACGTCCGGGGCCCTCCCTGACCAGGGTTGTGATCTGTAAAGTGAGGCAGCAATGCAGTGCTATCCAGATCCTTACTAACAGGGGTGACTTCAATTCAAACATTACAGTTATATTCAGTTTGATTTGCAGAGCATCAGAAGACTTGGGAGACTATTAGAAAACTAACTTTTCCTTTCACGCTACATTATCGTGGTCGTCACTGTCCAGTGTTGGACTTTCACACTTCCTACATGTTAAGGAATTAACAGGTAGCTGCTAAAGCAGCAGTGAGGCCTGCTGATAGCCGACCCGTGACTTCCAGGTCAAATCATTGTAGGTTCCAGGTTTTCGTTTTTTTTTTTATATGAAATCAAAACAAAGGTTTGACCAAGCGACACTCTTGATTTCATAGAAGTCTTGCGCCGATTGTCCAGACTTCGCATTTCTCTTAATGCTGTAGCACATCTTTGAAAGGGATTTGCTCATTATTCTGCCTTTTTTCAGCCTTTGGGATTGTAAAATAAATATAATCCCTGTGGTCTGCGGCCCCAGAGGATCGTGGGTAGACTGATTCTCTTTTGCCCTCTTTCCCGGTGCCGCTCGTGACCTGACACACCTCTACGCCTGGATGCTGGAAAGGGCGGCGTTTTTTGTGCATAGGAGAGTTTGTCAGTTAATTAAGTCCGTGGCAACATTGTTGCTGTGTGACGTAATGGCTTTGGCTGCTTGAGGAATTAGTAAAAGGATTGTGTTTAACAAACAAATATCACACATAAAAAATGCATACACATATAAAGTTAAAGATGGGTGGCTAATCTGATTACTTTTAGCGTTAAGTGAGCTCTTAATTGGGTAATCATGAAGATTAGTAAACCTTACAGGTATTTCACTTTGAACCTGCGGCACATCTAAGGGCCCTTCTAATGTGCAGAACGAAAGTCGAACAAATTTGAGGGAGCCATTGCATCTGGGAAATGAAGTTTTATGTTCGTAAAACAAACTAACAAGTTAAATCACATTTGTTCTGCCATTCTCACACTGTCCCGTTACAGACCACGTCAGTAATAGTTTACTGCCGGTTCTGATTTACTTGGCGTCCAGCAGGAATGAATTTCGGCAGCTTGCGAAATTAACTGGCCAGTAAAATCTCTGTGAGAGCCTGCCGACACGAACAAAATGATTTTCTGTTTGTGGCAAAGGGGAGGCTCCTATTCCCAATCCCGCTTTCCAGAAGGGAAAAGGATGCTTTCATTTATTTGAAGCTAATCGGAGTCACGTTACAAAAAACAAACAAACAATCAGAAATACTCAGTGGGTAATTAACAGGCTTTGTGCATGACACTCAAAATGTCACTTTGCTGAAATCTGCCACAAGGACCAGAGGTCTATGCAGAAATTTGTCTGCAATAAGAAAAAGCAGGAGGGCTTTCGTCTGATTTGTTTACCGATAGCGACACTGTCAGTGAGGGCTGCCCATGTTTCAATCACAGTCTGCCAATTTCCTCTAGAATTCTAGAATTTTTTTTTCATGTTGGGTGGCATGCGGCTCAGAGGGTTTCTGGCCACTGAGCCTGTGATCAGAAAGTCACTGGTTCAAGTCTTAAGTCTTAAGAACAGTCATTTCACCACTAGGCCTTTGAGCGATGCCCTCCATGGACTGGCTAATCCTGCCTTCTCAAAAATGTATGTTACTTTGGATAAAAGCACATGTTATTCAAATAAGTAAAATTCACTTGTCTCTGACAGACAGGTCCTATCTCTGGGTTTGCCGCAAAAATGAGCGAGAGCTTCTTGAAACACACTAACATTGGTTACCCTTTGATAATTTACCGCTTTATGCCTTAATTGTCGGCCAAGGTGATTTAAGTGGCTTAGGGGAGACAGGCTATGAAACGCAGAGCGATCAGAGCCCCCCAGGTGCACTAAGTCTGTCCCCTTGTGCTGCATGCGGACGGGAGACATGATTTAAATTCAAATGGGTCACTCAGGTGAATCACACATAGGCTAACTCTGTCCTTACCACAGCTAAACATGCTGAACGCCTTTCTTGGTTTGCTTTTAATACAGAACATAAACAGTGTTTCCATTAGCGATGCAGACATGCTATCGGAGGGAACAGAGGCAGGCAAGTGCAACCTGATCCCCAACTCCTGCATGGGGTCCAAGAGTGACAGACAGACAGACAGACAGACAGACAGACAGATAGATACACATACACACACACACACACACAAACATAGGGGTTCATCTCCAGCAGGTGTTAGTCCTTACTTCACAAAATACTTAGCGAAGGTTGGGGAATCGTCCCTGGAGTCTATGCTAGTCAATAGTTGAATGAGTGAATGAATGAATGTTGCATCTATATAGGGCTTTTTCAAGAAACCCAAATCATGGGGAGCCACTTCTACCACCAACACTGTGTAGCCCCCACCTAGATGATGCAGCAGTTCTGCACCAGTACGCTCACCACGCAGTAGCTAAGGTGGAGAAGGGGCAGGAGGGAATTACATCGATACGTAATCATATGTTACATAAATGGCCAGTTGTGCAAAGCAAAATAAACTCACGGTAGCCTTTATGCCTTTCTCACACCCAATCCCCCCCTCGCTGTCCCCCCCCCCCCCCGCACAACATCAAGGAAGGTGCGTTTAAATAAATATTTACAAGTGTTCTGTCCACCCCACGTGTCTGAGTGAGTGAACAAGCAGGAGCGCGAGGGCTGGCCGCTCAGCTGGGCCATGCGAGGCCTCACCCCCAGTCATTCATGGATGCAGAGCGCTAACATGGCCAATCAGAGGCACAATGGCACTCTTTGAGATAGCGTTAGTGAGGACTGAAATTCATTAATGGGGTGATAACACAGAGTTCTGCTTGTGATTCATTACACCGGGAGTGTCACTGTGGGGTCACCCTCAAGAGCCTTTTGAATCTTGCTCATATGTCTGTGTATGTTGGGCCCCAGAGAGAGAAAAACTTCAAAATCTTTTTTCCTAAAAGAACGATGTGGGCAAAAAAAGTAAGAAAAAAATTAGCTTTGAAATTTTAATTAAGTTACATTTTTAATGACGACTCGTCTATTATGGCTTTACTAGGTGGAACAAACATTGCATTATATATAACTTTAGCTGTTAATTATGCAGGGTAATATTTTTACATTTTAATTAATATAAAATTGTTTAAAGATCCGCTCACGCACTGCTGTCTGACTTCCACCGGCTCCGCGTATCCGGACTCGTCTTCGTGAGACGCCGGTTTCGTCTCCTCGGGCTCGAGCCTGGGCCCGGCTCAGCGGCACGCTTTTCCCATGACGTCACGTCATCACGAAGCCTTGCACAACAGCAAACGCGATCTTGTCCTCGCGACGCGTTCGTTCCTAAATCCCTGTGCGCACACAGGAGACGTAAGAGTACGCATACAGGCCCATTCCGGTTCCTTGTTTTTATTTTACAGACAAATTTAGTCCCTACCCACCGCGTTGAGAGTAATTGCTACTTGATTACGTAATTGCTGTTTCTGGCGTGGAACTCTGGAGTCCTTTAGTTCGACAAATGGGGCTACGTTCACCGCACAGTTAAACAAAGGTCAACATTTTCTTCTGAAGCATTTAAAAGGCGTTTCAAAGAATTCAATAGGGAAATCAGGAAGCAATGCCTGTCACCTCATGGGTCACCTGCAGAAAACCTCAATATCTATCTCAGATTATCATAGTTTCTCTCCATCCAGACGTTAAATTAAAAATTACATTTTAGTCTCCTCATGATTAGACACAGAACCCCAATGCTACCCAATTAGCTATGATACCGAGATAAGATGTTACTTTAAAAAAAAAAACTTCTGTTAAAACATGTTTTATGTCCACTGTAGATTTCAAATGTGCTCTCATTTCATGTTATTCATACATAAACTGCTGAAATGTGTGTGTGCCTATATATATATATATATATATACACACACACACAATTCCTAAGATGTTTGTTTATGGCAACTAAGATAAATATTTGATTTGCAGGCTTTCAGATTAATCTGCTAGTTTCCATGAGACACAGTCCCCATATTGGAATTTTCTTGTGGACAAGGGATATTTTACCCACTTTGCAAAATCAGGTGTGAATCAGAGTCCTACGTGGGTTTTCTGAGGTCACCTGTAAGTGACGTTTTCCGGAGATGTCCAACAGAAGTTAAGTATATAAGCAAAGAACAGGACAATCTAGACATAAAAAACAAATGTCCTCCGTAGAGGACGAAAACAAAAAAAAGTGTGGTTTTAGAATAAACCTCACATACCATCTTGAAAAGTTTTCCATTGTTCAAATGTTTGGCACTAATTGCCCAGGGGTTGACGAGCTCAGCTCTGTAACATCATGTCTGATGGGATAAATGCGTGACAATGCATAGTCGTACACTTGACCAATGTACAGCTTTGAAGGGAGCTGGCATCGAAAAGCCTCTCATTTTTCATCTGAAGCATCTCTTTGGCTGGGAAACTAAACTGCACATAATTGGGTTTTATAAAATAAATAATAGACATTGACTTCACTCCCTTTGAGGTCCTCTGGAGTTGGACTGCGCCAAAGGTTCTGCAGTTTTCCTCGCGGCCCAGATGACGGGCTGGGCTTCAGGCGTTTCCAGGTCCTTCTCTTTTTAGACCAAATTCTTGGGTCACGTACAATAAACAGCACGTTGGGAAAGGAGCACCCTCCTTCACAGAACAATTAAAACGTTAATGGGAAAGCAGGCTGACGGTCTCAGAACATGCAAATTATTTGGAGGTTTTTTTTAAAAGTACTGTCAAGACCAGCACAGATCAAAAACATAGTTGCGATCTTCAAGAGCGGTATAAAATCTAGCCTTTCTGACTTTTAGGCCTAATCTAAAATGCATTCTAGCGAATCCACTCAGTGGAAACGCGCATAAAGAATTACATTAAAGTAATACAGGGCCCAGGCATTAAATAAGTGTCATTTCTGATGCCAAAATATTTTCATTTCTCAGAGGAACACCCATTCCCACTGGACAGTGGAGCTCTTTTTCATGCAATGCCATGCAGGCACCAGGACATCCTGGAAAACCTGGAATGGACCATGACTCCACTTCCAAGGGCTGCCACACAGAAAGTCGGCAGATCGCACACCTGCAGAAACCATCAAACC
>JABFEB020000124.1:2054255-2070562 GCA_019775895.2 Stomatorhinus ivindoensis | reverse complement strand
GTGTGTGTGTGTGTGTGTGTGTGTGTGTGTGTGTGTGTGTGTGTGTGTGTGTGTGTGTGTGTGTGTGTGTGTGTGTCCGGCGTAGGGTCTGGACTTCAGCAACCCTGCATTGGACAAGTTGATATGGAAAGTGGAAGGATGGATCGATGGATGGATAGTCTGTCAAGGATTAAACAATTAAGCATCACAAATGTTCTCTAAGTTTTGATAGTCAGGAAATGCGTGTACTGTCTCCTCCAAACAGTTCCTCAAATTTCCTGAGCCCACTTGATGGTCAGTAGGGTAAGAGTGTTGGAGGTGTCTTCTACTGTTGAGAAAGGACAGTGTCTACTGCCGCCTCAGGGATGTATCTCCACAACAAAGGCCGCAAAGGATCAGTTGCTTCAAAATAGACATAGCATAGGTTCTTTAAACGCTGATTGGCAGCACAGACTGGGTCATCCTGCACTGCTTCTTTGGTGTTCCCTCAAATCAGGTCAGTTAGCAGGGCAAATAAATTGAAAGAGCTGAAATTACCAATGAAGAAATGACCAAAGCCTAAAAAGATCATTGGTTGTCTTGGTTTCTGGCCATACATCCTCCCTCTAATCCTAAAACATGAAATTTTAGCCTCATGGAATTCATATTTCTCTACCTTGATGTACAGCTGATGATGCCAAAGTTGTTGCAATACATAAGGCTTATGGTGGACACGTGATGCTTGATCTGTAGAATAGATGTTATCTAAATACAAAATAAAAACTAGTTTGCTATATCCCAAAAGACTCATTCATGAATGATGGAGAAACTAATGCTGCATTCCCAAGAGCAAAAATTCATAGTGTCCCCTTGTGGAAACAAAAGGCTGTCTTAATTATCTTCTTAATTATCATAGATAAAGTCAAACACGTTAAGGAATTCCCAGTATTTTGTTGGGATTGATACAGAGATGATACTCATAGAACTCCTGAAAAAAGTAGAGCAGCAAGGGTGAGTTATAAATATATAAAGACAGAACTCGCTCTGGGAAATAAGTTCTCCCTCTCTCCATGACATTATTGTGCCATGCTGTTGTAACCAAGGGTGCCCTAACACCAGGGGATCTCTATAAGAACTGATGATAAGTATTTGTATGTTTTCAAGATACTTGACAAGATACAGTCTGCAAGAGGAGTTCCTCAGGAAGTTCCTCAAGGAGTTCCACAGGGAGTTCCTCAATTGTTCACCTGATTGATGGGCCCATGTGGCACGTGTTCCACTGATTTTTCATTGACGAAGTTTCCTGCCGCACCAGAATATATTACAGTAGAGTTCTGGACAGGCTTGAAATTAAAGCCGAAGCCTAGCTCATACCAGAGACCTTCAGACTAAACCCAACCCTGTCCGAATAGCACTAGCAAATCTAAAAGCTGTACCTTACCAGAACCAGAAAATGTATAAATATTAGTCATATATGTATAGAGTGACATTTAAGACATGTTCATTTGAGCTGAAATATTTACTTGTAGTGAATAGACAACTTATTTGTAGAAGTCCGGTTTCTCCACAATAGACACAGGAGGTTTCATTATTAGCAGGTATGTTTCTCTGGAGAGGGAGCTTGACTTAAACTTCCCTGAGAGAGAAAGAGAAGTAATCTATCAATTGAGATCTGAATATACCAAGCCAGACTGTTGGTATCTCCCCCAGAAGGTAACCTGTAACCAACATCTATTCATGTTGAGTAGAACACGTTCACTTATGAATCTGCATTTCCAGACTGATGCCCTCTGCACTGACAGACTCTGGAGAACTTGTCTGCGTTCTGAAAAGTTATTTTAAACAGTTTATAGTAAGGATGGTCTTACTTGAGGTTTGGTGTGGGAGCAGTGGTATTTTTGTCTTGAATGTGTTTCACAAGGGTGCTCATCACCAGGTTGAACAAGGTGACTGAGGTCAATGTGATGCTTAAGTAATAGTGTGTGCCATTCCAGTATTACCGACTACATCTTCCACAGAGAAGACATCTCAACCTTAGATTCCATGTTATGTCTAGGGTTTAATTTTTTTGATGGAATACAGTACATTGGTTTGCATTTTTCTATGGAGCTTGGTAAGCACCTGTTGAATCAATTGATGTCACATTACCCACCTGACAAAGAAAAGTTTAGACTGGAATCTAATTTTTGGCATCCCTACATCGTTAAAGCTGCAAAAAATATTTCTCATTGCACGCTGTGCAATGTAATTATGAATTAGATGTCAGTCTTACGGTTGTGTACAAACATATGAGTGAAATGGGATCTATTGACCAAGAAATCCTTCATGTGACAGTAGAAGGACGAATGCCTGTTTGCACGTTGTCACAACTAGGATGAAAAAGAATTGGCTTTAAAGAAACCATGAGCTGAGGAACATGACCCTCGGGGAATTCCCCATGGTCCATTAGTCAAATTATGGTGCAGTCTACACTGGGGATCTAGGCTGGATTAACTGTCTGCAGAAACACCTAGCAGATGTAAGATTGGGTTCCTTTGGGTGGTTCGGATGGTTTGGTTCTTCTATAGGGTTACCTACAATTAGTAGGAGCTGCAGGTGGAACTGATTGAAGAACCGTCACCTCCAATTAAGTGTCAAATTTCTCAATGACCATCTACTGTCAAGGAAGTGGGTGTAACAAACTGTAGGCATGTGAATGATGGGAAGGTATATGAGGACAGGCACTCTGAATAGGCACATGGAATCAGGAGAAAGCATGATCCGGCAGAGGTTTGACAGTATAAAATTCATGGAGCAGCTGCCAGAGACCAGAATCTTAAAGAGTTATGGGGGAGGACCACAACAAATGGGTAGGCTGCCATTAATTTCTTTACATACTGGGTAATTGTGTTCTTGTGAACATTAGTCTATAAAAGTCTTTAGAATTTTTTTGTCTCACCTACCGTTTTCTCTTTTCAGCTACAGAGAACACCCCCTGAGTTATTAAAAACTGATAAAGAGTGTGTGATAAAGAGTAGGAATTAGAATCACAAGATATTTTTGAAATTCTTTGTTAAAGAAGGGAATTCTTGTCTGCAGTACCTAAATTGTGCTCAATTAATAGATTGTAGTGAATGGCAATGGAACACACACAAAATAATGCATGCGATAGATGTACAAGTTGTACTAATGATATATTGTTACCAGATACTGTAAAAGTAATGGTCACAGGTATGTGCACGAAAACTTGAGGTTTATGTGTTTGTTAAATGACACTATCAAAGAGACGATTAATGTAACTGATAAAATATTGAACTCTTGCTGAGTGAATGCTGAAATGCAGCATATTTTCATATATACTCAGGGTAGGATCGTTCATAAGTACTTGCTGTAATAACATTATAATCCTTTTCTAGGGCGCATGTCGCCATCCAGTGGGTGCTTCCAGCATCACCATTTACAGTTACTTTGGTCTGAAGCAGCTAGTTAGATTCCCCTCTCACAGTATTCACAAAGAGGACATAAATGTAATTAACTCAAAATGGCATAATTGTCATTTTACTAAATTTAGGCTATATGCAAAATATATTCCTAATGCACAGTTTTAAGTCCCGTTTATAACAGCAGTGAGAATAACAACAGAGAATACTGGTCCTTTCAGGAAAATATTTATGTGTAATGAAAATGACACCAGCTCTTTATTCTGTTACATATAACAACCAATATTCTTTTCTATCACGTATAACAACCAATATTCAAGGGCCAGAAAAAAAATTATTTAGAACCTAATTTAAAATTATCATTCTCTATCACTTTCATCACACATATGTCGGTGAATTTTTGGAAATACCCTTTGGTTTGAAAAATGTGTAGGTCTGATTGGATGCCTCAATCAACTTAGTATCTGTGAATTTAAGTATTCTCTCCCGTTCTTCATTGCACATGAATTTGGTTACATTCAGATTCAGATGTCAGATTTAAGGTCATTGTTGTTTCCACATCAGCGTTTGAAAGTGCATCCTCTCCAGTGTCACAACATCACAATGGCATCTGTTTATTCATATTTGTGGGACCAGTTTTAATTTGTTAGTGTTTCTTCTCCGAGTTTGTTGGCATCTCCTCTATGGCTTGGCTGTTCTGTGTACCAGCATCTTGCTTACAGGTACCTGGTTTTAGTTGGCAGGATCTTATCTTTGGTCTCATATTCTTGGTTGGCTAGCATTTTGTTTCTTGGTTAGTCAGAGTTCCACTGCTGTTGTCTTTAGTTGCTGGAGTCTTGCTTTAGGTCTGTTTTCTTGAATTTTTTTCTTTTTGTATTTGGATCAACCACATTTCTTGGTCCATGTATCCTGGGTCTTGATCCTGGTTACTCTAGTGGTCTGTACTCGAGTCTATCAGGGACAATGTAGGTGCAATGCTTGGTTCAGCGTGTCCTGTGTGGGACAGTTGTGGAAGTCAATAAAATCTATTTTAATTGGACGCTTTGACCCCCATGTTGTAACAATTCCGGGATACTACTCTTGTTTCTTTCGGTAATTCCTTGTTGAGTTGGATGTGTACGTTGGATTGGTGTCAGGACAGATTGGTGTTACTAATTTTTTTTGTAATGATATCTTTATATGTAGGATTTTTGCTGGTCTCACTGACATCCCTTCCAGCTTGAAAGTCAGGTACGAGTAGTTTGGTGATAGGTTGTGGTGGGTTGTGCCAACGATATATTCTAGAGCCCTATAATTCAAATCACAGTCCTCGAGGTCCAAGCACTGCTGGTTTTCCAGCCTTCCTTTACCTGTCAGTCAGGTGTGAAGCCTCTGGCCAATCAGAATCAGGAATTATTAAACTAACTACCTGGGAGAACTGAGAACACGGCCTGGATTTGGAATCGAGGTCCAGATTTGAAGAGCCCTGTTCTAGAGTCATGATGAAAAAGTGAGATTTATCAGGCTGTATGAAATTTTCCCAAATTACTTCAGAACTATGTGTTTTCTAGTAAAATCATCCAAGTGGGTGATTTTGCATTTATGGCATTTTTAAATTTCACTGATTCTATGCTTGGTCTATTTGGTCTTAATGTCTGGAAAAAGACAACAGAAACATAATTTTCCTAAAATTATTGACCCAGTTTGCTTCCTTATATATTTTTATGAAGTATTGAAATAAAAATACCACATGATAGTGTGAAGTATAATAAAACAATATTATGCTGATAAGTGTAAATTTATTACTGTCTGACATTTGTTGCAGTGTGATTTGCTGTCTCACTACACTGTTAAATATGATATATTACATAAATTTTATTGTGGTAAGGTCGATATTTTGTCATTGTTTTTAGTAAAACTTTGACTTTGAAATTTCACCTGGATTTTGCACTCATAATGTGACCCCCAGCAGTATAAGTCCTTAGAAGATAGATCAGTGTTTCCCATTCCGGTCCTTGGGGACTCGCAGGCTGTCCACGTTTTTGCAAAAAGATGGATTTTCTTGCAGGGAGCTGGGAGGGAACAAAAACGTGGACCGGCTGTGGGTCCTTGAGGACTGGGTTGGGAAACACTGACATGGATGGATAGATGCATGTTTGCTGTCACATTTATTTCTGTCTGAGAGGGTGTTTATCCAACTTCTCAAATTATACGTTTCAGTTAGAGTACAGTCCAAAAGCTTATGTTGTTAGTCTAATCACCCAAGGTTGTCATTAAGTTCCTCCAAATATCAGCCTTGCCAGTCTAGCCGTAATCAGTGAGGCCATCTAGTAGAATGTACGCTTTCCTCTCCTGTGTTTGTGCATCCTCCTGCATACACTTAAGGTGTCCATTTCTCCATTCTCCGTCGTTGGCCCTGTCATTAAACACTAAAGGCAGCCTTCCACCTTTGCCAGAGTAGTGTGAAGGCCTGAGGGCGAGATCAGGCTGGCCCAGAGAAATTTCTTCAAGGTCTTACACTTGACACCTGCTACGCTCAGACATTTCCTCATCTAGCCTGGTGGATATAGTGTAGAAGACGGAGTATAAGACAATCAGAATGAGTTTTCATGCTTTTCAATACACAAAACAGTCAATGGTCTGTTGAAAGGTTGCTCATTGCCGAATTCGTGCTAGATAATTTGGCTTATAATGGCTCCCAAAGTACAACAAGCTCTTTTCATCTTTAAAGTAAAGCTTATGGTTTCATGACTGTTCTCATATAATGTTACCTTTTTGCCATCCTGGCTAGATTACATTATGTCTTTGTCAAGTTTGCTTATTGGGACAATGAGCTCTATAACAGTGAAGTCTTCTAAAAGGAAATTAGAATTAGAATTATTAATTAAAATTATTTAAATTCTAAAATTAAGAATTATTAATTAAATTTTCTTTTCTCCTAGTGCTTAAATTGAATATATCTTGTTTTGTCTGTTTCCACTGTATTCAGTTTTCCGTGGCTTCATTTGGGTGTTGTATTATTGGATGTTGTATCGTCGATTTATACACAATCGTCAACAGCTCCCAGCTGGACATTCAAAAATGCTGTGTGCTTGTAGCAAAGCTACGATACGTTACTTTTGATGATGCAACAGCTGAATAATCTCTCATCTTTTTAAAGACACAGCAATTAAGGAGTTCATCTGATCTCTTTCCAAGGTGACTGTCTGACTCATCCCGGAAATTCAGATTCTTTTTGCACATGTTGTAATACTCGTACCCCTTTCCCTTTGGCATGAAAGAAACAGGCTTGTTGGCACATTAGTTTGCTGCCAGTGACTCATGGTCTAATTGCTTCACCGGCTCATTGATTAAATGACCTGTCTCCTTGCTGCTGTCCTATGGATTTAATCTATCATCCAAACAAACCCTTTCTCTCAGACAAGAATCATGTTAACGAAACAAGGTCTGTGTTTATTCTGGGAGCACAATTGTGATCAAAATTGGGAAAACTTTATTTACGTTTTAACCTGTTCTCCAGCAGTTCAGGCAGATCGAACAGGGTCTACGTTATTATACAGATCTGGTTGTCTTTAGTTTCTAGAGTTTGGACTCATTTTGTCGGTCTTTGTGTAGGCTGAAGTGTTTAGACCGTGTGGTTTTGGCTTTTGTCGTACTGGAACATAACTCACTGTCTTTGCCTTGAAATCCACTGAAGGGAGTCACATCAAGCTGTTAGCATGAGGCTTTCGATCTCCTTGAGGGCAAAGTAAACTGGTAACTGGGTGGAGATGGGATGCCATGAACAGCTAATGTTGCAGTGTGGTTTCTAAGGTTTTCAGTACTGTGGGCATGAATGGAAACAGAAACACCAACCACGTTCTCCTAAAAATGGTATCCAAGTATCCCTTTAATTATCAGTGAGAATTCTCTCTACTAAATGATAGCTACCAGGTTCAGATGGAGAGCACTGGTAAGCTGCAGTTAAAAACCAGCTGAGCCCAAAGTTTACGGAAATAAAGAGAAGCAGAAAAAATATGTCAGGAAATAGGACGTCGCGTTGATTTCACTAGACTTTTTGATATTTATGCATTGAAAAACCCAAATTCTCATTTCTCTGTGTTTGTTAATAAATGTCCTGGAGAGAATCTCTTGTGTATAACCAGATTCTATGTTTTGATTCTGGCAACTTTTCATTTCTTGTGAAATGTTATAATGCAAAGAAAAGCACTTGACTGGGAAAAAAGTGGAGGAACAAGAAATAAGTATATAAATAGGTTGCTTCTGTTTTTGATTTATTGAGGCTTGCATTATGCTTTAGTTAGTTAATTACCTTAACTTATCATCATGTTTTATTCAGAATAAATTAAAATAGGTCAACACAGTTAAAATTCAGATTTAGCCGATTTATTTTTTTTGCTTTTTGCTTTTGGTGTAACATTTTCGTTGGCACTGTAGTCATATTTCACATTCATAGAGAAAGGTTGTTTCTGGTTATAGAAATGGCTTTATGATTTTTATGTAGCTGTGAAAGATGCTGTGAGCATTAGTGCAAGGCAGAGTTGGGTGTAAAATGTAAGAAGAAACCTTATATTTTTGGGGCCAAAAAAATTTGCTGTGGATGTCATAGAGGGGAGATATCAGGAAACTGTGTCTTAAAGGGACTGGCCTTTTTGAATATATATACACATCTTGAGTAATACATCATTCTGTAGATGTTGTGTATTTTTGTGGGGTTTTGACACAGGATTCTGTTCCCAAAACTAACACATTGTGACTTATTTGGGACAACATGTACATGTCACATCTGCAAAGCAACAAATCTGGAGAATGCTTAAATTTGCACATTCTTTTTTGCAACTTGATCAGAGTGTTTGGTGCTATTAATAGTGACCAGGACACGGAGGTGAGGTTTATTTGCACTGTTTGTGAGATTAAGCTTAGCTCAATTTCCATTCTCTGGGTTTGGTCGTTCCACTAAGTGTTTAGAGCAGGGGTGGACAATCTTATCCGCAAAGGGCCGTTGTGTGTGCAGATTTTTGGGATAACCTGTAGGTCAGCTGTTCAAACCCCGGTGTGAGGACTCTTCAGCCAATTATTCCATTAATTAGTAATCTAATTAGGGAGTTGCAGTGAAAGCCCGCACACACAGCGACCCGTTCTGGATAAGACTGCCAACCCCAGGTCTACAGGCCCCTGTTTTCACCAAACCACCACAACCTTGTGGGTTTGATTTGGGTAGCAGCAACTTAGCTGCCACGGTTCTCAGGGACCTAATGGATGTCAGGCTGTTCCTGGGTCACCTGATGTCACCCAGTTCCTGGGTTACTTAATGTGCTGAGCTCTATAATTGGGTTATTGAGTTCGGCTCGTGGATTACTGGTTACGTCAGCCACATTGTTTTGAATGATGACCACCCTTTTGAAAACACATGTTATTGTTGACCAATCAATTATGAATCTATTCCATAGCAAAGAAAAACTTTCAACAATGGATTTCAAATATTATGAACATCATATATGTTATGTATTTCACATTTTCATATGTTTAACTTCATCCATTGTCCTTTCCATCCCTGTTGTATAATGTCACGTGACTTTCTCTACAGCTTCATGCTGAAGGGTCTGGAACCCGTTGACCAGTTTCTTGTATTTAGTCCCTAATGGTGTCCTTCGATGACGAGTGAGCCTGCTTGCTGACTCCCAAGCCCTCCGGAGGGATTTGTGGGATTGAGCGAGGGCAGGATTATGGCATTAGAGATTTGTTAGCGATCACTGGGTCTGTGGGTTAGTGTGCCAGTATGTCAGTGAGTCACTGGTTTTCGCTACAATGCAACCTCCTTTCCATGAAAACCTCAACCTTTTCTGGGCTCCCACTCATTAAAGCCATAAGTGGCTGTGACCTCTCGTGTCTCCCATGCAACATGTGGTGACACTGACATCCTACACGTTAGAAACCTGCATATAAAGCCCCGATGTACAACTGAAACTACATGGATTCCCCCTGTAGATCATTGTTACATTCCCAAAATATCAGACAAACAAATCCTTATCTCACAGCAAATAGCACATGTTTGAACTGCTGTAGAAGACTTAACACTCGCTGAAATCCCGTAAGATCTGACTGATAGAGAAAGCCTTGTTTGCCAGTTGAAAAAAAAAGGCAATTATAGTTATTTATAACTCTTCATTTAAAAATCATAAAAATTCTAACCAAAAAATATGGCAGCATTCAAAGTTCTGGCCTTAAACAATCCCTAACAGTCCCTGCTCTTGGACCCTTGAGCAAGGTATGCTTTTACTTGTGCTTCTCCAGTACACATCTAGCTGTATAAACAGGTTGGGTTGCAACATTTTAATTTTCCTGCCAACCGACAACTGAACATGAGCTTTTAGCAACAACAAACAAAATTGCAAAAAAAATTCTATTTGGGCTCCACTTATTTCAGGTCCTCTTCAAGTATGTGTGTTGCATGCAGATATTCTGGTTTCCCCAGTTAAACATCATATAGGATCTCCTACTTTTTAGACAGAGACAGAACCTTACTGCTGTTTTTCATAGAGATTGATGTATTTTAATTTCATTTTCATGCAATGTGTGACTGAAGTATTTGCCAAATTGATCACATTAAAGAATATATTTGATGTATAGTGTACATAATATGCCCTGCAACCCTATATTACATAAGCAGTGATGGATGGATGGATTCATCCATCCATTTTCTATACCGCTTATCCTACTGGGTCACAGGGGGTCCAGAGTCTACGTGGAAGCAACGGGCGCAAGGCAGGGAACAACTCTGGATGGGGGGCCAGCCCATCGCAGGGCACACTCACACACCATTCACTCACACAGGCACACCTACGGGCAATTTAGCAACTCCAATCAGCCTCAGCATGTCTTTGAACTCTGGAGTGCCCGGAGGAAACCCCACGACAACACAGGGAGAACATGCAAACTCCACACACATGTAACCCCGGCGGAGACTCGAACCCAGGTCCCAGAGGGGTGAGGCAACAGTGCTAACCACTGCACCACCATGCCACCCCTGGATGGATTCAATGTACTATATTTGCAAAAAATCCATTCTGGAAATCACGAATAAAAAGCCTGAATATGAAGTTTGTGTGCATTGCTGGAATAGCAAGGAGTGAGTGCAGTGTCAGCACCAGGCAGCTGTTTTGAATTTGTGGGTCACATATTTGGTTATTTCTGGATATTGAAAGAGGGAGTTTTTATTTTTTATTTCTCAGATCTAGAGCTACACCACACCGTGTAGACAGAGCAAATTGCTGTTCTGTAAACAGATAGGTCAGGAATGTCAAATGTTTGGTTTCCAATGTAATGGCAGCAGGAGCAGTGGCGCCCTGAAGCTAGCTAGGTGTTTCTGGGCCGCATGGGGGGGTTAAGGATGTTTTCCCAGGCTGAGTGAATTTCCCCATATTTTACCTTAAATCTTTCCACGTGCCAAAACATTTTTAATTTAATGTAATGGAATACTCACACTCTTCAATATTGCTGGGGAAGTCCTGGAGTGTTTTAGCTCATCAGATTGCTTCAGTCTCACTGCTCCATCCACCTTCTGACCTGGGTCCTGTATCACAAAACTGGATCTTTGGGTTTGCACGATAACTTGTTGGATTTAAGGTAGTCTGGGCATGTAAGTGAACAGAGATTATTTAAGAAGGAGTACCTTAAATTCCACAAGGTAACCAACAACTTTGCTTCCTGGTACAGGCTCCAGGAAGTACAAGAGATTGTGATGCCAGTTCAATACAGGGCACCTAAAAGCCGGAATACCTGGGCACAACAGGGAGAAAACATGAAAAATGCTCCATATATTATTCAAACCACCAAACGTGGGGATGCAGTGCTGACGCAGTGCCGCATGTCCCCTCGAAGCCGCAACACTGCAGTGAATCTGAAAAGCACGTGAATTAATATCCCAAGGTCATACCGGAATTCACACTGTATGCCACAATCCTGTGGCCTGGTAGCACTGAAAAAGGATAGTGGAATTCGGATGTCTGTGGAACGTTCCCTGATCCCTTATGGTTAAGGGGTGGATGGAAATTAACTGGAGCTTTAGTAGATGATGTTTCATTCAGTCAGACAGTCCCAGTGTGCACAAACTTTTTAAGGGGCAGGTGTGAACACAATTAGGGGGGGGGGGGGAATTCCCCCTCACATTTTCATGATTGGGTAATAGATCTTGCATGATCATTGGTTTTCAGGCATTACCCCAGCCCCCCCTATGCCTGCAGCAATTGGGGGTAAAGGGTCTTGCTCAAGGGTCCAATGGGGAAATTACTGTACTGACTCTGGGATTTGAACTGACGACCTTCATATCACAACCACAGCATCATAACCCACTGAGTCATACAACAGTAACGAGAGGACAGTTATTTTTAGCTGCTCTGAGCAAATGTATCTCTTATATGTCAGTGGTCCAGACTGAGGATTTTATTCAGTGGGGAAGGTTTTTTGTGATTAAATGAAGTAATTTTAGAATGTTTTGGATTTTCTCATTAAATCAAATCATTGCAACAGCAGATTTCAAACTCAGTGAATTCTTTAAATTGAATAAGAGGATTGCATTTCTTCACAATAACTTTCATTTCTAATCAGTAATCTGTTATGCAGCGTAGTGTATCGAGTCTGAACAGTCATTGTGACTGCCAGGTATGTTTTTATTTGCGGCATACAGATAGGCATTTATGTGATTAGTATTCTGCAAATTTTTCTTCTCTACCTGTAGTAGGATAAAATTGTAACTGACATTAATCACCTTTTTACCTTGCTTACAGGGTACCTTATGATCTGCCAATGTGATAATTATTTAAACTTTCACTTTGTTTTTTCTTCCTCTAAAGTTCCAGCCTCTGTCATAATAAAGCAAAGGTGTTATCAATATTTTACTTGCCTTTATTTATAGGTCAGTGCAGAAATGGGAGACGTGCTCCTGCTGTACTTTGCCTCACAGCAAAACTCTTACATATTATTCCATTGGTGGCAGCAGGGGGCTCAGCGAGCAGCATCATTGGGTTCAGATCTGTCCTGTGTTTATGGAGGTGTCATCTTTTTCCCATGTCATGCACTTATAGGCTAGTTGGCAGCCATCATGGTACTTGTGTTGTGTGATTGTGTGACGGACCAGCATCTCGTTCAGGGTGGACCCCAGCCTTCTGCCCTTTGTAGCCTGGGATTGGCTCCAGCCTGGGATTGCCCCCCCCCCCCCATGACCCTGACCAGGATAAGTGGTTAGAAGATGGATGGATGTTCTCTGATAATCCAGCTTATGTAACAAAGAATGACGTGGTTCCTAATTTTTGGGTTGAACAATCTCTCCTGTTGTCGTATCGTGATGTTTAAATAATCATTATTTGTATGACTATAAAAACCCATAGATAGAGGTAAAAGGTGGGAACAGCTAGCAGAGTAGGTAAAAGCATGATGTAGCAACCCAAAAATGACTAACTCTAACCTCAAGAAATGTATATGCTGTTGTACCTTTGAAAACAAACCTGGTTGTTACATGTCACCTTATAACCTAACAATATAATAATTTAAAACAAATGTCCAAAGAAAGTGGATTATGGAACTTTTTCGTTTTGCCTCTTTTCTGTTTGCATATAAATGATTAAATTGATCAGTTTCTACCTGTTGCTACAGTAGATTGCATTCTCCCCTGCCTCCCTGCTTCAGTGGACATTCACACAGAGACCGTGCCAGTACAATTTGACAATTGTTTACAGGACAAACACAGACAGTCCATAAAAAAACACTTCAACTATTTGTCCGAGCAAATACGCTCTTTGCCTTTCAGACATTATTGATTTTTATACTTGTTGGCAATTCTGCTCCAGCACATGTGCAATTAATGCATGTTAATTTTTGGAAGTAAATTAACAGACATTATGACACTGTAATAGTCAAATTGTCACATTCTAGGAATAATTTGAATCTGTGTATAGTATATTTTCTGTGCTAACTGACATAATTAATGCCTTAGCAATGACAAAACTGATCGCTCTTATATTTAACAATTTTAAGGGAATAATTGTATTAAAATTAAATTATTTAAACCTTTCCAAACTGGAAAATTGTTTAATTTAGTTTCCTACTCTCATCTAATTGCATTTTTATTTAAATCACCTTTAATCTTGTATCTGAACTTTATATTTCAAAATCTCGTGTGCGTCATATTTGCGTCTATAAATCTGTTAACTTTTAACCTCTGATTTTGATATTAAAGAAAAAAACTTTTCTAAATCTCAAAAGCTTTTCCAATTACAAATCTTAATTTTCAGAAATGTACAGGTGGTGTTGGTGTGGTAACACATTAAAGATGTATCTCTAAACTGCCGTGTGCATGAGTCTACAACACTGCTTTTTATTTTTTTTATGATTTAATGACAAATTAAGTATCAGTATTGAGAATTTATCAGTTATAAAAATAATAATTTCGCTTCTTAATCTGACTTAGTCTTTTTAAATCAGTGACCATTTTTCAGACAGAAAAACAGAACAAATTAGTTTCCCTACATTATAGTAATAGGAATAGTAAAAATAATGAATAAAAGTTACCATAAGGTATTAACTGTGTTACATATTTTACTTAAAAATAAAACATTGTGAATTTACATATTTCCTATACATTAAATACTGAAAATGTTTGTTAAAATATTAATCCTTTGTAGATATATCCATATAAAAATTTAAAAAGATATATCTATAAAATCTATCAAATATAAAACTACAAGTTAACAAATCAGAACAAAACATAGAAGGTGGATGTAAAAAAATTGAAGTATAAGTATGGGTTGTTCACTGATTCACTGAAGTCATAAAAATATATACTCATGTTCAAATCTTTAAAGAGTAATGAAAAATATATTTTACTATAGCAAGGGTGCTATATGGAGAGAAGACAAACAATGATCACGCACAAAACTTATGAAATGGCGATAATCATCATCATCACTGTTATAATCTTTATTATTATTTTATGTTCATTATTATTATCGCCATTTTGTACGTTTTGTGCCTGACAACTGTCATCAGTCCATCCATGGCATCTCTGTGGCAAAAAAAGAAAACTATGTAGGCTGTTTTTACGTATCAGGTCTGTGGGAAAAAATGCACTTTGAGAAGAATTTCTGTCAGAATTTTCCCTGGTGTTGACTTCTGATGATGATAATAATAATAATAATTATTATTATTATTATTATTATTATTATAATAATAACAATAATGAGTGGGTATGGAAAATGACTGAATGAATTAAACAATAATAATAACAATAATAATTAGAAGGAAAAGAAGAAAAAACAATTTACAACAATTGATAGATCATTTGAAGTAGATTGTTTTATAAATGCGTATTCAGTACATATATTGATTCATATTATTAATATAGTGGTCAGTTTTGCTGAATTAAATAATCAGTGTTGTTCAATTGTGTGGTTCTTGGATTTGAAACATAAGACACTTACTGAAGTGGAAAAATATTTATTCAAAATAGAATTTTCCAGCATAACTGCAGCATACAGTACAATGGGACCCTGAATTACAATAAAGTATTACATGATTTTTTTCATAAAGTATGAAAAAATAGAGTATATTAAAAAATAGAAATTAGGTTCTTGAAGACATGTATGTTTGATTGGAAGGCTGGCTGTTTTGTTACCAGTTACAGTACAGTCGTTTATTTAATATAACTAAACAAAAAACAATAAAATATACCATTTCTGAATTTACAATTCCTACTCCTATTTAATACCTAAAATACTATTATATTATTTTATTCTACAAAATGGCCAAATAATGAAAAAAAACAGTAAATAAATAAAGTCTTGACAAATAAGTTGTTTCTGGTTGTGAGACTGACCGAGTCCTGCTTTTTAAACAACACACAGATGCTGCTTCTGTTGCGTTTCAAAAATGTTTTGCAACACGGTATAAAAATCAGAAGACGAAGCTGAAAGCTGTCTCCATTTGCTCTCCAGCATTCCCTAAAATGGTCACATCAGTAACTTGTGAGCAGGTGAACACGATGCTACTAAACTTATAATTGCAGCAATGAGACCTTATTATTCATGAATTTCCATCTCTGTTTTCAAAAATACTTTCTATGGCTAAAGTGCTTTTCAAGATCTCGCCTGCCAGTCTTCCACTGAACACAGTAATGAATAACGCAATAAATTATTAATGCAGTGCCAAAGAGAAAACAGCAAGAGGCTTCATTTCACCATATAAGATAAAAATCTGTATGCTATGCAGACACATTCTATGGATATATACGGTGTTTTCTGTATATATGCACATATGTACACAAACACCTGGACACATCAGAAAACCAACCTTAAAGGTCTATACCGGGGAGAGGAAATGTTAAGAGATGATGTGACGGTATTTTAGGGTTAGTAAGGTTAGTAGTAAGTAAGTAGTAAGGTTTCTGTAATGTCTAAGCACTGCTGGAATCCATTCTACCATGAAGCAAAACCAACAGAAACTCTTTACATCTCTCTGGAATCTGTATGCTATAATAATCCTGCCAATGTATGCATTTTGAGAGTAAACTAAAGATTGCGCCTGACTCACAAATGGTAATTAATATAGGACCTTGCATTAAGGCTATGAGAACATTGACATCACCCGCCAAACTTTAGACCTTGGAAGAGAAGAATACTGACGTGCCTCTGCAAATTGCCAATGTTCTGCTAAGCTTGAGGGACCTTCACATTTCCTGACACTGTGGCAATAGCCAAATGTTTGCATATGGCCGTTGAGTAATAACCGGGAGTCCATACTGAAAGGAGCCCATTGCCTAACCTGTAAGCTGAGCAAATATTACCATTCTGGTGCCTTTAAAATCATCTCTTTTTTAAAGTCTGCCGCTCATTATTTATTTATTCGCAAAGATCTCCGAGGAGATATTTTTGGGTAATCACTCCTGCTGCCTGTGTTACA
>JABFEB020000124.1:2037306-2054087 GCA_019775895.2 Stomatorhinus ivindoensis | reverse complement strand
GACGAAACTGATGACGTCGTGCATCTGAATGTCCTGCACCACAGGTCTCTCCGTCATCTACTGTGCAAGAGTCTTAGACAGTCTTTATCTCCATAGTAAGTGTCTATTTGCCTAGAATAAAAAACCCAATTTAACACTAGAACATATTAAGAGTAAGACAATAAAACCACCAGCACGCTCACTCAGTTAATCAAACTATGACGTATTGATTAACCATACAAGCTCTGTTGGTGGTCAAGTCAATAAAACACATGGGCGTATTGTATGGTTGCTTGAAATACTGGGGTGACTTTAGGAGAGGTTTTGAAGGGGTTAAGCTGACAGATTTTGACAGACATAAAATCATAGTTTTACATCAACATGAAGATAATTTGAACCTCATTTTATTTGACTGTGTAAGACTCTTGCACACTGTTGTAGATGCTACTGATGTATCCTTGTGCAACAGCACAGCTAATGGAGAAATAGTGTGAAATGACGAAACAGCATTTTCTATTTGAAAATGAATCAATTCTGCTTGTATGAATTTTCCTTTGTACATGATGTAGTTCCAGAGCAACATGCACGAAATGCACTGAAACATTATTCTCTGCTACTGGCTGCCTGTAAGACCAACCAGCATCGATGCCACACAAACTCGTCTCTCATTGCTTTTACTGTTTTCTTATTTTAAATGTTGATTTAAAAAAAAAAGTCAAGTGAGGGAACCACAATTGATGCAACAATGTTACAAGGCGTACGGCTTATATTTGTCATCTCTGTGTGTCTCTGAGGAGAACATCTGACAGTTCATACCCCTGGTGCCTGTTTATACATGGGTCTGGTGAACAATGGTTTCCAAAGGTAGCATGACACCATGGTTGCATTATGGTAGCCCTTGCCAAAGAAATGTAACACAGCAATTTTAGTCAGTCCCTGAGTTTTTTGGCATTATTACTAAAAATTAATGAACAATGCCTATCGAGAACAACAGCTGCATTAAAATGGAACGGTCTAGCTTTTAACATGTCCCGCATTCCTGCATTCCAGATTATCAAAGTATTAGTATTTAGTACCTAGTTGCTTATGGAATAGAGCAAAAATACGTACTAGGGTGGATGTGAGGCGAGGGTAGCTGTGGTGCTATATTTAGAAAGATGAGATCAAAGGTTACGTAGGCCTTAGAGATGTTTCAAAACGTTTAAGCTTTTTATACGCTGCCAATATAGCAGACACAGCTCATAAAACTGTTCCTGTTATTGGACGAGAGGATCCACATCTTTGCACCTGGAAACACGACAGTTAGGAGGTGCTGCGCTATATGCATTCCTGAAGGGTAAAAGCATTCGAATTCCCAAAACAGACGAACTCTGAGACAGATCAATGCCAAGTTCACATGACATCTGCAACGTAACGTGACAACTGCACGGAATATGTTTCCGTGAAGCATACACCACTACTACTATTCATTTTTTGTACACCATCTATTCGTGAAGTGTCAGTTCAGAACCTGAATGTGTATGAGCCCATAGATGGACACCACAGACAGTAAAGTATTTAGGGTTTCCATTCCCAGCCAGTAGAAAGGCACTTTGAATTCAATGTTTCTCTTTGGTTTGAGTTTTGCTGGCAAAATCTGGTGAACAGGTGATGGGGGGGGGGTTCCCCTTGATAATTTTATCACCCTGATTTCCCAAAATACTGTACTTTTTTGGTATACCGTATTACCGTAATACCGCCCAAGCCTACTCAAAGTAGGTTTCTCAATACACTTAACAGCTGCAATGGTGTCAGACCTGCAACCTGAAGACTCTCAACATAGATGTTTCCTCACAGAAACTGTAAAGTGTATTCTTAGCCAAAGCACTGCACTTCCTGTTCTCAGAAAGGCTGCATTTTGAAACTACAGCTCCTACATAAGACGTTGTCAGAAAAGTATGCAAAACGAAGAGGACCTACGTGATTAAATTAAAGACACGGAATGTTGGGTCCTGATCCTGCAGCTTTCAAAGGCTATTCTTTTGGCTTGTGTTCTGTATCACCGAAGGTGCTTTTTTAATTCACAGAGCATTGGTCTGCTTTTGTTCAGTCAATGGAAAAGGGGCCTTGGGGTTACTTAGCACATACCATGTGTGTATCTGCATGCATATGCTTGTGTGTAACACCTGTATGTCATGTGCGCATAGAGATATTGCAAGCAGTGACTGTATGACTCTTGATTCCCCAACCATCGCTAATAATATCCCACTGTCCTTTAGCCGCCCCCCCCGCCCCTCATCTCAGGTCTCCATCACGTCTACGTGCAGCCACAGGACTCCACAATCATATCCGGCACGTCGGTCTTGACGATGCTGTGCTGCGATTTGAAGTACACCATGGAGAGTGGGCGCCGCTGGATGGGCACGCAGCAGGAGGTGATGGCCGTCTCGATGCCGTTGGCCTTCAGCTGGCTGAAGACCGTGGCGTGGAAGGATGAGGCGATGCCAGGCGAGCCGGCCAGGTGGTGCGGGCACTGCCCCATGCAGTAGTTCATGTGGTAGCCCTCGGGCGCGATGATCCAGTCCTGCCACTGGATGTCCCTGAACTTGATATAGAAGTCTTTCTTGCAGCAGACGGTAACGTCGTCGCCGCACTGCAAGGAGCGCTTCTGCAGGGCGTGCCCGGATTCGTCCTTGCGCAGCCGCACCTGCGCGACCAGGAATGGCCGGTGCGAGGAAATGGCAGAGCCTTGAGCCATGCACAGGTCCCGCTCGCCCACACGGCATGCGACTTCCATCCGCAGCTCCTGCTGCCCCCTGTCTAGGAGCTCCTGCAGGGCGCGCGTGATGGCAAAGGTGTGCCAGCTGCCTCGCTGGACCTCCACCTCCTTCTGCAGCAGCAGGGTGCGCTTCCCGATGTCTTGTGCAGACAGGTAGATCTGCACCTTCACGCGGGAGTCCCTGATGGGTGTATCAGCAGAATATATGTACAGCCACAGCGAGGCCTGCAGCACCTGGATACTTTGTCCACGCTCCTGCAGAAACTGGAATGCAAGGCTTGGCTGAGAGCCACTGGAGTCTGTGTCATCTGAGCACAGGGAAAGACCCCAAATCCACAAATTAGGACAAAGGTTAACCAGCTAAACTTACGGTATCAACGTAGCTTAAACAAAGTCCGGCAAAAAGTACTACATACTTTTGAAAATTAATAGTCAACAGACTTCAGAGCCAACAGACATCACGTCTGTTTCGTGGCCAGGTAACATCATATCGAAAATTAACGTCAAAACTTGTTCTAGACCGTCAACGTGATTGGTCTCTGTATGCCGATATTTACGATGGGTCATCGGGTTTACGAGGCTCATCGGCAGTTTATGGACTGCTAGTAGTTTTTAGATTTGTGTTTCATGCCCATTCACAAATTTATAATTTAACAAGAACATTCCAAGCAAGTCGATTTCCCTGATGCAGCTTGCACAATAAATTTGATTACCACATAGTTGTAAATTTGTACGAAATACCGGAAATTAAGGTTTTCAGGGTCCATATTATCAAATATGCACATTTATTTTTATAAATCTTGACTTTAGAGATTTTCCCTTCCCTTCATTTGCACGAATAACTGGCCGCTGTTGAAATTAAGCTGAAATGGCAGGCTAGATTACTATGTAATCATTCATTATACGTTTCTTCTAACTGACATTGCTCCGTGTCAGTTATGTTGTCTTAGAGGCCAAGATAAATCAAAGTCAAGAGTCTTTATTTCCCTTTAGATTAGTATATAAGAATTATTATTAGAAATATCTCGTCCGTACTCTATCAGAAAAAAGGGGTACAAAATTGTATCTTGTCACCAGGGCTGTACGCACCCTTGTAATTATACCTTTTAAGGTACAGAAATTAACTCTGAGGAAAATGCCAAAGGTACAAACAGCATTAATGTGCCATCAGTGGTACAGACATGTTTCTTGGAGTCAATCTCTGTACCTTAAAAGGTACAATTACCTACAGCTGAGGGTAGGATTGGCAGACCCTCGAGGGTACAGCCCCAGTGACAAACAGAGGTACAAATTTTATCCTTTCTTCTGAGAGTGTAACAGGACATCCAGTAGCCTATAAAGATAAACAGAAAACTGATTTAACTTACAGGCCTAAAAGAAATGGAAGATATCCACAGATCTTGTATATTATACTATTGTGTTGTATACAACAGACAGTAGTATAATTGTAAATACTTCAGTTCACATGTCCTCGCGACGCTGTACTTAATAGGTGGTTGTAGCATAAATGGAAAGATGGTTCTCCATACAAAATGAAACAAGTGGAACTTACTCATGTCTGCAAAGCTAACTATCTCGTAGCCCTGGTCCTTGGTGTGAGCACCCAGCGGGGAGTTTTCAAGCTCCAGAGTGCCGTCCTGTCTCACGCGGCCAGCGTGCAGCTTGCGGAGCGCGGTGAGCAGCGCCGGCCGTGACACAGTCTGCGTGATGTTGGGGCGCTCTTTCAGCTGCAGTTTGTTTAAAATCTGCTGTTTGGCGATTTCGATCAGTAGCTGCTCCTCGGAACCCTTCATCATCGCATGCATGCCGCACGATGGGCAACCAGAAGTGGCAGTGGTCGCTGCGTTCAGTTCCTCCAGAAAAAGAACAGCCATCATCAGATAAATTCTTAATACCCAACAGTCGTTTAGCCTGGTCCAGTCAATCAACATTTTGGCTGTGATCTAGAGTAAAATTATAACTATTAAAATATATAATTCTGTTGGTTTTTTGTTTTCTTGTTATTTATGTTTCATTCAAATGGTTCCCCACTGGAAAAATACTGTCACAAGCAATTATGAAGTTTCGTAAGCTGATGCTGAAGCCGCTGAGATGGTTGGATCCCTACAGTAGAAGATTAGCAAATGCGGATTTGTAGCGATCTAAAAGTAATCCAGCAAAAGTTGTTACACGTTAGCGGCACGCAACAATGACCGTCTAAGGGAAATTACACATAAACACATACACGAATACAAGCGGAGAGAGAGAGGGAATCAACTGAGGCAAGCGATAACTATAGGATTAAGCAATAAGGTGATAAACTTGGCTCTACAACGTGACACGTAACCCTGCCTGTTCTAATCACTGAGGAGTGTGCTGTCCAGGTACAGTTAATAATCACCGTTCTTAAACAAAAAACGCACGTAAAATGCAATTCGTACCGTGCTATGACTCCAATATGGCAACAAGCCGAAAGTTTAGTCAGCGCTGGAATCCAAAGTACGAATGCGTTGATCTTTGTGCCACTTACCTTTCTCCTTCCTATTCTCTATCCAAAGAACCGGTTTTGGAAAGTGGAGCTCAACACGTGTATTGTAAATATGATGCAATAAAGCTGTTTGGGACGATTGACAGTCTGCCACAAGAGTCAGGGCAAAAAGGACAAATGTAGATCGTTGATCATTAATTGCTCTAATTTTGCAATTTTGCATTATTTTACATTCCCAGTGCTCCACACACAAGGGCGTGCATTAGGTTTCAGCATTGGTATGGACCAATTCAGCCCCCCGCCCCCCTAAACACATAGGTCGTGCACCCTTGGATGCCCTTGGCCATGCACTGTTGTTTTTGGACCAAAACTAAACTCGTGAGACCGAAATAAACACCTGTCAAAACTTCGTATGTATTATATTCACGTGCTTTCTATAACGCAGACAAACATGATACTGACATCGCATCGAAATCGTGTCACATCATGGACACGTTGTTGTAGCCTGAATACTTAATTCCAACAGCGCGTTCGCTTCTATAAGGAGCGGTAATGCAAAGACAGCAGTGGGCAAGCGCTCGTGCGCATCTGTTGGGGGGGGGGGTTAATACCTGACACAGTAAGAGTGCATGTAGCCAATATCCCTATAACTTGTTATTTTTGTAATAAAACAATGTTATGAGCCATTTTATATATATATCAACTCCATTTATGTACTCTAATGCAGGGGTCACAGGGAGTCCATCAAAGTGCATCACAGAATGGAAATCCAGAAATGTGGTAATTCAGTTCTTTGCACAAATCAATTCCCTCCGAATTAGTTTGGTGGCACCACACTCCGGGTGACGTATGATGCTCAAAAATGGACACAAAACACACACTGGAATCCATTTATATAGCTGGATTTTAACTGGAACAACTACCGCGTATTGCTTAAGACTCCGACAGCAGGTTTTAGAGGAGCGGAGTCCAATAAGCTGCAGTGTTGTATGCTACATATTCTACAAAGGGCAAGTTGAGGGGGGCATAAAAAGGAATTTCCCCATAGAGATAAATAAAGGATTGATTATTATTATTATTATTATCATTATTATTACATGTAGAATATTCAGACTGTGTAGCATTGTACTATAAAACAATTAGACCATACCATATTATCTCAAAAGCATTATACTGAGAAAGTTATTTCGGCTAGACTCGCTGATACGATGAAATTTAAATGAAAGCCCTCAGAAAAACTGATAGAGAAGTGCATAGAAACAATGAATGCATTTCAAATTGTTCATTAAAACTTTATGGGGTGTAGAGGTTACACGAAAAAAATAAGGCAGAGTATTACACTTTTTACATAAAGAATGTAAGGTTTTAGTATTATTAGATTCAGTAATGAATCATTGTGTTCCAACTTAAATGTAATACAAATGAAGACAGCGGCAATGATTCTCCGTTACCTTCGCCTTGGAGCGATGAGAAAGTTGTGCCTTTTTGTGTCGCTCGTAATCATTCAATGTCACTCTACCACCACCTTGTGTATACAAACTAACATGCCTCTGCTACATACAAATGTTTCAAAGCATTCATACACATATGGCCATGCTGACTTAAATGACTATGTTTCACTCCAAAATTGAAAATAGTACAATGAAAATATTTTCACGCCTAAAATGATGTCAACACGAAGTCGCTTACATTATGCTTTTGAAATCGAATTTACATTACAATAATAAACTCAAATAGTTTAGCTATTATTATTATTATTATTATTATTATGGAATACCTCAACAAAACAGTAACAACAAAACAACAATAGTAATAATAAGTGCGTTGCGCGAACACCAGTTCCAGAATACCAGATAGCTTGGGGTAATGAAATCTTACAGGAACATAAGAAACACGGTGTGAATATAGAGCGACAATGCCAATTGCAAACCAGCGACAGACATTCAGCCGGCAGATTTTTATCGTAAGATTTTACGTAGAGGTGGGAAGACGACACAACGAAATATGCTGACGTAGAGCACGAGCACACATAGGGGTGACGCGCGACACAGGAGCCCGAGACCAAAGGGGGGGAATGTTGTTAGCTAGCAATTTTTTCTTTTAGTTTAAACTCAGAGTCTTTATCCTTTCCTCGCTGTCCACTTTTTGCCCGATATCTTGCTGTTCGGTTAATTATATTGGGATTAGCCGGCTAGCTGACGTTACGTTCCCTCCCACGCGTTGTCGCGTTGTGTTTTTTTTACATGTAAGGGGTTAGCCAGTCAGCTAGTCAGTCAGCCAGCTAACTACGAGTATTATTAGCTTCCGTCAGTCGCTGGTTTGTTGCGGCTGCCGCTCAGTTCCACTACTCCTTTGAATTTGCGAGTAACTTTTGTAACGTCAACTGTTTATATTTCGCTATAAAACACCAAGTAGACAAGCTAGCCAGTCCAGTGACATAGTAGAAAAATAAGCGCTGGGACCCCGGTTAGCCTGTCGCTAACTCCAGGACCATAAGATCGGGAGTTTGCTGTCTTTGAATGAAGAGACGCTTAACCGGTGAGTGTCAGTATTAGCTTGAGTTGTTTGTATACGTTCTTTGGTCAAATTTACGTTTTAATCTGGCAACTGTTCGTCCGGTTATGTGACTTGAACGCGCATTTTGTTTAAGCCAATATTTAGTCGGTTAATACTTGTATTACGTACACCAGTCTTTCGGTCTTGCGTAGCTACACTTCTAGCAAAGAAACGTAGTATTTTTGTAATGTGAGGGAGATTGCGGGGTCGGTAAATGTTCCTAATTGTGTTTTAAATAATCCACATTTCAGGCTGGTCCGCGCTAGCTAACGGGTCCTTAAGACTCGATTTTGACTCGATAGATGAGTGTTAAAGAGTGATAAACATGAGCATATGAAATGGTGCCGCGGATCAACAGATCACACAGCGGTTACGTTTCCGATGACTGACGCGTAGTTTTCCCACGGCGAAGACTATAGACAGTGTATTGTCGCGGAGTGTGGCTGCAATTACCCAGCGAACGCTCTTCAGCTTCATTGTTGTGATTTGGGAAATCGTAAGATTTTGGTCAGATCCGCATTACTGTGTTTTAAACAGGCCACACACCTCAATTCCTTGTTGTATATCACTGTTTTCCTAGCCCCGGAGAAATTGGGCCGGCACATTTTACGCGCCGTTGCCATGCCAGAATATGGGGTTCGCAGTCGCAAAACGAGGGAGTGCTGTTTAAAAAGTAGGTGTATCTGAGTCGCCTGTTCATTTAATTAACACGGTGCTTGCTACGGTCGTAGGACATTGTTGAATGACCGATTGTTTCGCGCCCATGAGCTGTACGCCGGCTGCTCGTTACATAGTGTGCGTGAAAGACAGGGCCTCTTCTGCTGTAAGCACCGATCTGATTTCGAGCTCCCCCTTTCCCTCCTTGTGTGCAGACTGGAAGGCATTGGCAGCCATGATCGTGCCTTAAAAAAAGAAAAAGACTAGCTCCATTGACTGTGCCGTATGCATGTTTCCATCAAATACGACTAGCCTTAGTAAAGTGCGTGCCCCATGCGTGGGGGAGATATGTAGCTTCTTGAGGTAGGCAGTTTCAGGAAGATGAAGCAGGGCAGTTCCGTTTTACAGGTCCTGATTGCTTAGCCATATTCTTCTGACCATAACATTGTTGTTATGTTTTTAAAGTAATGTTATTGAGCGTTGTAAGGAGTTCCATTTTTAGCCGATGGAAACAGATGGTTGTAGAAAGTAAAACTGGAAGCCTTGATATGCTGAAACCATGTGTTGGGAAACGAAACTTTAGATGACAAGTGCAGATCGCGGACTGTAAGAATTACCGCAGCAAGGTATCGAAATAAGAGAAAAAAAGTGGCGTTCAGGGCATGTTGTACTATAGTTAATGTAATTGTACTTTTTTAGCTGCTGAAAAGTAGTTGTGGTGACTTCATTCGCCATTATAACGGCTCAATATTTTACTGAAGTAATTTAGGTGAAGCCTATACTCCAGGGTGCAATAGCAGGAGCTTAAATAGCTTAGAATCCACAATATTTGGGTTTCAAATTTATGGTCTTGCCCCCTATGCAATGTGCTGTCTTGTTATCTTGTTTAAAATTATTTAATGCAAGACGAAGTGCAGACACTCCCACACAAAAGCATGTGTATTGTTGCTGTATAAAACATGGAACCCTGTTTGCCGTTTATTTGCCCAGTTATCTTGCTGTCTGTGTTATAGCTGGTGTGTAGGAAAAGCAAGTAGGTTTTGGCTAATGTAATTTTGGAATTTACTTTGTTTGACTGCAGTGGTCAATCATTAAATGATTGTGTGCATGTG
This sequence comes from Stomatorhinus ivindoensis, assembly GCA_019775895.2. Taxonomy (NCBI): domain Eukaryota; kingdom Metazoa; phylum Chordata; class Actinopteri; order Osteoglossiformes; family Mormyridae; genus Stomatorhinus; species Stomatorhinus ivindoensis. The sequence continues at coordinate 2,044,558 of JABFEB020000124.1, read as the reverse complement.
CACACAATCAGCATTACTGGAATGATTCTTAATTACACCCTTTATTTAGCATGTAAATTTAGTGTAACGACTTGTTTTGTTGTATTTAGTTGTCTTTTGTTTCACCGGTTTTGGCAATGAATAAACCTTTTGCCGCAAACACTATAGTTATCATTTTTTGTTGTGTTGTAGTGAGTTACATTTTCAGAGACATTTTTGCTTATTTATAATAACAGGTAACATGATCTGGAATTTATAATCACATGCAACAAATAACTGCTACAAATAAGTGGATTTATGTTTAAATGGTAACATTTTTATTACCATTTATTATGTATGACTTCAGGCAAATTACCTTTTATGATAAAGCCTTTAGGGCTACATTCTTTTCCGCCACTGTTCACTTTCTGTATTGGCTGTTTATGTAATATAAATATCAGGGTGCTGGAAAACACCACTGAAGAAATATGATGTTAGCAGGAAGGCTAAAATATATACTCTTGGCAGATACTCTGAATTTTATTTGCAGCTTTAGTTTTTTTTCTTATTCTTTTAGTATTTCAGTCTTGACTGGATTATTGGCAGAGAAATTGATTTGATATGCATTGATGTATTATTCATATGTATGTAATCGATCTCGTGATCTTTGTTTTTGAGCAATGGCTAAATACTTTAGTTTCAGCACTTGGTTAATTATTTCATGAAGGTAGTACAGAAATATCTGTATTTGGATTTTTGGAAATTTTCAAAGACGGCCAAAACTACTTGAAGCTGTACTGTGCGCTGTTTATGAAACGTTTTTCTTTTCAGTTTTATGTATCAGCCTAGTGGGGATGGAATTAATGTGTGTGAAATTGCAATTTTTCAATAAATTGCCTGGGTGGTTCCTAAATCCTTTTTCCTTTTCAATAATAAAGGAAGCTTGGGCAGTAGAAACACAATTACTTTTATCTAGAAAATTGTATTTAATTTGCATCTGCAGTCCTACTGGAGTAATAAGACAAGCATGTGTACAACAGCCCTTCAACATATGCTGTCCAGGCCAGTGACGTTTACCGCCTACTGATAACAAACACATTTAAAGACTCTTTTGTGCAATTGTATTTGGTACCATTTTGTTTTTGTCATAATGTCCTGTAGCTGTAGCAGCATCCAGACATTTTCCAGTACCTCAGGTTTTTGCTTTATATTTCAGGAATCTGCTTCAAGTCCAGCTTGTCCTGTGTGTTTTTTGTCATTAAAACAAACATGGTGTCCTTTCCAGTACTGGTAGTGAACTGGTCAAAGCGGTGTCCACTATGAACATCTGCTTCCACCCCTCTGCACAAGGTGGCTCAAGAAATGTACCTTTTGTAAACTTGTGTAAAGTACTGCCATTGGGGGTGGAAGGGGGGTTCTTTCCCCTAGGCTGCTCTATAGCTCCGTCTGCTGTCTACTAGGGCTTGCAGACCTGTGGGTGGAATTCAGTGAACCGTGCTCTCCTCCATGTGTGTTGTGTTGCTCAGTGAAGCCCGGAGAGTGAAAAGAAGTGGGTGGATGACACACACTCATCAGAGGAGGTGTGTGTTCACCCTTCACCCAGTTACTGTGGGTGTCATGTGCTGTGGGGTGAGACCAATGTGAAATGGGGAAATTAGTCATTCTGGTTTTGGTGGAATCGGGAGGAAAGATCTGTACATTTAAAAAAATTTTTATTAACTAGGCATGCAGTGTTTTTGTGTAACCAAGATAGCATTTGCACTTTTCTTTTTAGATTGTGAATCTGGCTGGTGTCCCAAACTTTTGGCCTATACAATTGCATTACTATTGAATTTTGAGTTTCTCTACCTCTTCTTACATAGAAGCCCACTGGCCTTCCTCATGTTGTTCTCCAGTACCTCCAGTACCAATTAATGTATTTTCAAACGGAATACTATTTGGCACAAATCAGCAATATCTTATGCTGCCCAAGCAGTCTCTTTACATTTGCTAAATTAGTCAGTGTTACATATCACTTATTGTCCATCCCATTCTGTTTCTTTTGTGGTATTATTTTTGTAACGCATTCAATGTCTATGTTTAGACCTGTCAGAATTCAAATTTATACATAAAAGCAATTACTGAGAGGAATTTTTAAATTGTTTACATTAAGAAACTTTAACATACTGTAATACTTCTGTGTCTGTTGGTATAGATTGCATAGGATTCCCTGGGTTCTCTGGTATCCTCCCATTGTCCGCAGACATGTGGTTGCATGCCTCTGAATTGACCATAGAGTGTTCCTGTGTGAGACCATTCCCTGTGATTGACTGGCATCCTGTTCGTGGTGTCCTCTGCTTTTTGGAATAGCATGCTGGCTTGCTATACCCCTGTATTAGAGTATATGGATGAATGTTGGCAAAGTTAAACATTGAATGGAAATGAATCACTTGAGCTTTATAAAATAGAAGGCATACTAGGGACATTATTGTATTATGCTACACAGTATGGATGAGTTGATTTTTAGAAGTAAATTTTAATTTTTAAACAATCTATATTTTATGTAAACATTGATATGTCTGGTATCTTAAAGGCGTTAGACAGACCATTTACAGCAGCCATACCAGCTGCAGTTCAGAGTAGGTAATCCATCTGAAGCTAAGCAGGGCCTTGCTGGTTCTTGGATGGGAGTCCAGTTAGGAAAGTTGGGTTGTTCAGGAAGAGGTGTTATTGTGGCCAACAGGTTAGTCCATCCTTTGATCTGTGTGGATCTCAGTGCCCCAGTGCAGTGACGAGGACGCTGTGCTGTAAAAATGGTGCTGGTCCTTCTATGTGTCATACAACCGAGGTCCTGTTTCTCTGAGGTCATAAAACATCCCTGGGTATCTTTTGAAAGAGTAGGCATTGTACTTCGATGTCCTGGCTAAAACTGCTCACCGTGGCCCTATCAAATCTGGCCTCCTAATCATCCCCTATATCTAACAGGTGAATTCCCTCCTGCCCCTTCACCATCTTAGCTACTGTGTGGTGACCGTACAGGCACAGAATTGCTGCATCATCCAGGTGTGTGCTACACAATAGTGGTATTTGAAGCGGCTCTCCATTGGATCTGTAAAGCATTTTGGGTGTCTTGGAAAAAGTCCTATATAAATTCCTTCATTCATTCATTTACAGTGGTTCTGTAGATTGAGTTCATTGATCTTAACAGGGAGTCCTTTTCTTTGAGTACTCATTCTGGAAAATGAGACATGATGTACCTTTTGCAAATGACAAAACTGCTTTCTAAGTCTGTTTTGTCTTACTAATATTGTACATCGAGTGAGATGTAGGATGTTTTCCCCAATTGTTCTCTGTTGTCTCTGGAAATTAGTCAGTATGAAATGATGTAATTGAGTTTAGATGTAATGTTTGTTTCATTGAGCAGTATAACCGCAAAACCACATTACCATTCCCTTAAGCAGAGTTTCAAAGATATGGGTAGTCAACCTGAATCTTTATTTAAATTGTTATAACTAATTGCCCTGCCAGTTCTGTGCTGGGAATTGTGATGTCATGATGGGTAATAGATTTTTTTGGTTTTTGTTACACCGTGGAAAATCAGCTTTGGCCTCTTGCTACTAATGATTGCTACTGTTGCTACTGAAGTCTGTTTTTTTTCTTAGTGATGCAACAGACTTTTATGTGCCTTAAACAAAGAAATCTGTTTTATGTGGTGAAGCTGTTTATTTCCTGAATCGGCATTGGTAGAATCATCCATTCAGTAGACTAGTCCACTATTATCTACACATGGGAAAATTTGTTTTTTAAAAAATTCCTTTTCATTACTGTTAATTATTGGATGGGTTATATGATCATCACCAACCTGTATATTCATTGAATGGCATGAGGTTTATGGTTTTGATGAACAAATTGGTAAATGAACTGGCTTGTCAAGCTTTGTGCATTCCATTATGTACATGTTATGCATTATGTAGTCGCAACTGTAATTTGTATGTAATGTGAAGTGCTGTCTTGAAGTAACAAAGATATATAGATCATTTGCATTTAGTATCACTATATTAAGGGTGCATGTTGAGCTATAGATGATTCAGCCAAAGATGGAGAAGCCAGTTATGTTTTTCTTTTTAGCGACGGAATTTCCATGCAGCGATAAACTATAAAAAAAAAAATTGCCATTTGTCTTAGGTGAAGCATTTTCAGGATCACTGTCAAAATGGATGTTGCTACAAGCATAGAGTTGCTATACTGAATACATATTTCAGCTTTAAATTAGGGGTTGTTTCTTGGCTAATATTCCCCTGGGCTGTACAGCACTGGGGGTTTGCAGAAGGACTGGTTAATTTCCAAAAATATACTACATATTTTCATTTTTTATGACTTTTCACATTCGTGTGTTCACATCTGAAAAAATGGAAATGGTTAGACATGAATTTTGCAACATTATCCACTGGCACTCCTCGACTTTTACTGGTCTGTGGCATTTTTTTCATTGTGAACTGGCCTGTAAACATAAAAAGATTAGGAACCTTACTTTAAAAGGTTTTTTTTTTAATCCTGAAAGTTTATGATATTAGAAGAGTTATTTTCTATCAGTGTATGAATTATGTTGGTCCACTTACCAACCCTGTCCTGCACTGCTGTTGGATGGGTCAGTTTTCTTGTTAAAGGGAAATTTTACTATGGTGTATTTTACCTTGATTTTTCAGTTGGTTCTATTGATCATTTATTGAATGGACATGCTCAGTTTATAATGAGTTAATGGCAGCTTATTATACCATTTAGGCAGTCGCATGTCTGCCACTAATGCTGGGGTCAATTGAATTGAGGTCATAAAATATAATTAGAATCTGCTGAGCCAATGATATTCCGTGCCTCATATTTAACAGCCAGAACTGGTTTCCTGCTGTTCATTTTAAATGTATGCCATTTGGTTTGCGAAGGGTACAATCTGATTTTTATTCAGTGGTTTTTCATTCAGTCATTCCAAAGAATAAAAATCACATTAACAACAGAATCATAGTTTTGGCAGATCAGATTTTCTTATGACCGCGTATCATTTAACCTGTGTAGAAGGTCCATCCATCCATCCATGGAAAAATGTTATCCCAGTTGGCACATGGCACAAGGCTAGGATACACCTTGGACAGAATGCCAGTCCGTCGCAGGGGAACCACATTCACACTTGTTTACTACAGGCAGCCTGGCTGTGTGTCATTAGACCTCGGTAAGAAATCAGTATACCCAAAGGAAGTCCCTGCAATATGAAAGAACATGCAAACCCCATTTGTAGCTGAGGTGAGACTGAAAACCCCAGTCTTGCTGTGTGTGGTAACAGTACTACCCACTGTGGCACCCTGTTGTATAGGATGCCTTGTGATTGTCATTAATTTATTTGGATCAAATGGTGTTTCAAGTGTGTTTTTATTGGAAGTGGTTGGAATACAGATGGATGATTTAGTTAGAAAATCATTAGCCAAACTGCCTGTGTATTTGATGCAGTAACTTTTTTTTCGCTTTCCCTTTCCATAATGGGATCCTGTGAAGGCAGATTTTAAACTGCTGAAAAAAACATTGTGGTGATTTTGTAAAAGAAAAACAGGGTGGGGGTTGGGGGTGTTGTACATGCTAATTCTCTGTCCCAGTTTTACAGCAATCACTCACAATGCTGACCAGTATAGTAATGAAGTCTACTTCAGGAAGTAATTTTGTTTCCGTGACAACCCCTTGCGTTTCCTCAGCAGGTGGGTTGTAGTCACCAATGGAAATTGACCCCTAAGACACCAGGCTGCATAACATAGATGTGTGTGTTTTGTAAAGCTGCATGTATGCAGTATTTTTGTTAATTTAATCAAATAAGCAAGTAAAGTTTTATGTATAATGTTTAGGCCCCTGTCATACCTGCTTTCATGTGCTAATATGTGAAATGGAAGATTTCAGCAATTTTGAGTCAGTCAGTGTCTCTGATGTTTTTTGACCTTAGCATTTTAAATGGGAGGAATCCATATATATGCATACACTGTGTAAGGGTAGAAAATAAGACCTGCCTTAAGTGCACAAAATAAACAACAAACATATTTTTTTTGTATTTGGGTATTATTAAATCAATATTATGATTTAAAGTATCTGTCTACTCTGAAGGTTATGCTAATACAACTTTTTAAACTTTGATGCTGTCATGGATTTTAAAATCTGTCTGCTGATGCTATTAACTGTATTATTAGGTTGAATAATGTATCTCTCACTCTACTCATTTTGTTCATTTATCGAACAATACTTCTTGCATGTATCGCCGGGCTTTTAGCATGTAGTGTTTGTGGAGCAACAAGTTACCACAACACACCCTTGTATAACTTGGGCTAAGTGTTTTAGTGCCGCCAATCTTCTGGTATGGGTGCCATTGGTCCGTCTCTGTACCTATCCCAAACTGCAGAGTTTTAGTCCTTGGTGATTAAAACTTGGCTTCTCTGAAATTGTAGAGCAGTAACCTTTTTGGTCAGTTGTTCACACTTAATTTAACACCAGCCATTACTGAGGTTAAAGATTGTTTTGCAGTCTCGCAACTGTACCAAATACACCCAATAAACTGATGTTATATGATTGAGGTTGGGAATATTTACCCAGGACCAATGACTCGTCTCCTGTGGGTGAATAATTAACTCTGCAGTCATCTGCTCTAAAGTAGTTGACTCCAGAAATGATGGAAGTGCCCGATTTTGTCTAAATTAACTTACTTGCCTGCTCTTTAATGGCCATGACCATATAGGGAATTTTTAGTTCTTGGTTAACAGCACCAACCACTGGTGAACACATTGAATATTCCTTTGACCATGTTTGATCCGTGGGTGGTCATGAGGACTGTAACTATGCTAACTGTTCATGATGAATGAAAAGCTTTGCAGATGGCATGAAACTTATTGTTAAGAATGGACATAAGTCAGCAGTATCTGTGCTGATGAATAGGGAGACCCATTATTACTTTATTACAGGAGAATGTGAGAGATGACTGAGATATAGGTGGTTTTTCTCTGTGGCGTTAAGTTTGTATGCTTCAGACCTTTTTGCCATTATACCTGCTAGTGATGTTAAACAAGACTGTGTGGTGGGACTCTTGGGGTGCAGCTGAAGTGTGGTCAGTGCCACAGGCAATTTGCACCTGCTTTTTCTCTATCCCTTTTTTCTTCTGTGGCTTCGCCTGCGTCTCCCATTATCACGAATCTTAGTTTGCAGCAGCAGCAGCAGCAGCAGCAGCAGCAGCAGCAGCAGCAGAGTGAGTGTGAGAGAGTTGAGGTTCTATTTATAGGTGCTGCTGGAGAAG
>JABFEB020000124.1:1956507-1973908 GCA_019775895.2 Stomatorhinus ivindoensis | reverse complement strand
CCCCCGCCGCTCAAGGTTAAGCACCCCCACCCCCACCTTCCCAGCTCAGGGAATTCATCACAGAATAATGGCAGCCCACCTTGAGGAATATGGGATGTGACAGAGGTGAGTATGGTATCTCGTCTCGGCCAATATTCCCTGTGTTTGTCTCAGTTTGCCTTTAAATGTTTCCCATATGCGACACGTTTGGAACAATCAGTATCACAAAAAGGCCCATTTCTCTGGAGAGGAGCCCATGCCGTTGCCGGGTCGGCGTGAGAGGCGATATTGTGCCAATCCATAAACATTAACAGCAGCGCCTTAAGCACCAGCGATGGAGGAATGAGTGCGGCTATTCTGCATGTTTGAGTCACCCATCAAAACGAGCGCCAGTCTTTGTCCCTTTGTTATCGTATTGCCAGTTGGGCTATTGCTCAGAAATCGAGTTTGGAAACCTGAAGAAAGATCACAGTATGACTTGGCTGTGTGTCCACAACGACATTTTTGTTAGCAATTGTGCCATTTTTGTTGGCATGGAGACAGGGAAGTCGCACGTGGGGAATCCAGTCGTGGTGTTTTTCGAGGGTCAAAAAACAAGGGTCAGGCAGAGGTCGATCAGTAGCAATCGGGACAATGAGGACAATCCAAAAATGTGGGACAGTTAAGAGTCAGCTGAAGAGTGATATCGAAACCTCAGACCGTAACACGAAAGAAACTTCACATTGCATTGCGTCTCACCGATTTACTTATCTACTGGTTAATTATGTGCACCAGTGAGCAATCAGGCAACCAAATAGTCTAGTTAGTACTCTGGTGATGGGTAGGAATACCTTATTTGGTGAGACAAAAAGAGAACGTGTCTGAGGATCCGAGTACTAATAAGTTTTCACATTCACTGACCAATCAGGTAGTGTTTCTCTCATAAATGTTAATGAGTTTTAGTGTTCATTGGCCAATCAGGTGGTGTTTCTATTATGAATAATAATGGTTTCCCTAACCACCCAGTAAAATGAAAATTTGCATCCGAACGGGTGCCCAAAAAAGGAGACGTGTCCTGGCGTATGGTAACCCTAGTGATGGGAGATTGCTGCTGGCGCGAGTTTGGAGGTGGTGTGATGTGAAATGGGGGAATGTGTCAAACGCGGCTGAATCTCTTCTATGAGAGTTTTAGTTCCTCTCTGATTGAGAAGAAGCTAAAGTAAAAATGTCGTCTTTGAGTCCCGATGTGAACTCCTGTGCTGACAAACAGGCTTGATCTGGCTGCATTTTATCATGTCGCATTTTTTTGCTCTCATTTTGATTGGCCTTGTCATTTGAGTGCAGTCTATTCCTCAGCGCTAACCTGTCTGTCATAGATAGCAGCTTTAACCAGGCCGTAATTCCAAGTTCCCTTCTTTGCATATGCACGTTTAATCTGTCGAGAGTTTTCTAGCATTTTCTGAATCATTTCTTTAGTTGTCTAACAACAGGTGTTTCTTTTGCTAACCTGTAATTCTTTTCTTTTCTTTTGATTTACAATTCATTAACCAAAGTGCTTCACAAAGCTGCCTTCGTGATGTTTGGCTGTTTATTCATCAGCGAGAGCCCATATATTGCAGTAATATACAATCTGTCACGTCCGTCTTCTTTTGTGGCACTGTAGAGTCATATATGACTGATAATGTGTCGTGATCCTAATTTAGCCTCTCTCTGAAGCGTAAAGTTTTTGGCAGCCCGAAGATAAAAGCAACATGGGAGCATATTTCAAAATAAGAATTTACTGTTCCTGACACTTCAAACCATTATTACTGTATTGCGATAGACATGTGCCTTGTTATTTTTTGAGTATCCTGTTTCCATTTATGAAGATATTCAACTCCCACATTTCACCTGGCATCAGCTGATGATGAAACCATTATGGGAAAATTCCCATCAGCAAACTCATTTTCTGGGCTGTGAACCAGGAGCTAATTTGACGCCACGCACGATTTAGGGAGAATCTGAAGAACGGGACCCTCTGCTGGTGAAGGCGCACGCTCTGAAAACAGGTCTGAGAGGTCGCCACGGAAACAGCCTCCTCATCCACGCCTTCTAGCGGTTCTGAACGCAGTTGAACCTGCGGTCAAGCAGGCAGATTAGGGGTGGTTAGCTTCTTGTCGGGCGAGAAATGGCAATTACAGAATGCTCCGGGGGGGGGGGCGGGTACGAGGTGTGTGGGCTGGGTTGAGCAAAGAGGTCACGCTTCCTCCAGCCTCTCTGCGGATCTGACCTTTTTTTTTTCCACGACGCCAATTTATCCAGTTAGTTTTATGTCGCTGGTCTATCGGAACCCGATCGCTGGCCGTCACTTCGACTCGCCACGGACGCTTCAAAGTGACATCTTAACTAAGTCTATCTGCATTAATTAGGCTGCAAGGCTACGCAGAGCTGGCCTTGCAATCCAATCTCGGCGTGGCTGTGGGCAGAGGTGAAACGGGCGGGGGAGGGGGTTGATAAAAGGATGGGGGATGAGATAGAAGCGATCTGTATGCCGACTGGATGGATTTACATTGTCATGGCAGATAATATCCTTTTGTTTGCCTTGGGCAGAGGCCAGCTTTCAGTTCCCAACAATTTATTAATATACAAATCGTCTGAAATATTCAGTTTGCCACATTTAATTTTTTTATGCTGGAAACATTTTATATTGCTGAATATTATGAGCCTGGCAGTGGAGCGGGAGTGAATGGAGAATGGGATTAGCTCACAAAGAGCCTGTAGCGATGTAGTGATACTACTATGGGAAGGGAAAGACAGACATTGTCTGACATCTCGCTGGCACACTGACAATGTTTTTTTCTTTCTTGGCAAATGTGTGTGTATTTACATTCCAGGCTTGACCTAGATGCCTCTGGCAGAACTAGGTACATGTATTTTTAAAGAAATCATTCCAGCCTCACTCTTTCTAGCTGGGATGTGACCAGGAAAGCGCAAGCGGGTTTATCTGATGACTTGGTGAGGGCCATTCTCTGAAATGGCGCGGCTGGTCTGGAGCAGAGTGTTATTTTAAGCAGGTGCAGAATCTGGCATTTCCTGGAGCGATCAGGGGTTAAGAGTCCTGCTCAGAAACCTAATGGTGAAATTACTCTGCCAATGGTGGGATTTGAACCGGCAAACTACCATTCAAAGGACAGCATACTGACCCTCCCAGCCACACACTACCCGTGTTGTTCGTTTCCCCCCTCGGAGCATGACCTGCTTCCCATAGTAGTCAATGGGGCTGGAGACACTCTAAGCCTGGGTAGGCGACTTCGCTAATCGCTAACGCCGCCGTATTAACAACACATTTATGGCCAAAGAATGGAATGTCCTCGCAAACAAAATGCTATGGAAGAAAACAATATGAATTCTGACACCCTAATATATACTGCAGATCTAATGGGTGTTCCATCTCAATTAGCCGTGGATGTAGATGCAGTGGGTCCTCTTGAATTAGCCTCTGCTTCATCAATCTTCGCGCTGCTGTCCCGGCAACAAAGGAAAGGAAAGCAAATTGCTGCCTTTAATTAATGTACCGTCTCCCTTTTAACTGCTGTTCAGCATCTTTCCGTCTGCAAAAGACGGGAAAATAACTAATATTCGGTCACGCCGTACAATCTCGAGAAATGGGGATGGGGCATTAGCTGAATGTTGGGGGGGGGGATAGATCAACAAGGGTATATAAAGTTTGTGGCGAAAATATGATGGATTGTGACTTGTCAGCAGTGAGATCTTGTCGACGCCCCTTCCGCCATCGCACCGTCGCATGTCGTGGCAGAGGGACTGTGCAGTCCTTGGTTGTCAGCCTTTGGCGAATTAGCTTTAATCATAATCACTGAGCTGTAGCAAATGTGGCGGTAAAGTGGCCGAAAGCCTGTAATCTGTTTAAAATTGTTGCACTAAATAAATTCATATTCGCTTAATGCCTAAAAATAATGCCGCGCTGCATAGTTCATAGCTAGGTGTCTCTGTTTAAGGATGTCATTGTGCCCACTTTTCGGGGGGGTTCCTGCGGTTTCTCTGGGGTCTTTGGCTGGTTAGCCAGGCGAGCCATCGGCACACGCAGAGACTTTCGCGCTTTCGAACCGGTGACGGCTCAATTAGGACCATCTTCCGAAGAAACCTCCCCCCCGAGTAATCTGCCTGGCGTCCCTTCGATAGAGGAGGACATTACGGCCCACGGCAGAGCGGCGAGTGCTACAGCTTTCTGGGACGCTGCCATTGATGCAGCACCTGGTTCTGTGTCCATGCTGTTCCTCCATGCGCTGGGCTAAATGGCTAGTTTTCCATTACTGTTGGTTATTCGGGTTAAAAAGCGAGCTTCAGTAGTGGTCTATTTTCTCTTTTGAAAGTCAGGGGAGTTGGTATGAATCCTGCATGTCTCACTCTGGCTGTTTCCTGGGTGTTGCAACAGATTTTTTTCTCATTTCGGCTGCATATCCTCAAGCAGTCGGATGGGCTCATTCTGAGGCAGGAATCTTCTAGTCTAATGTGACCTCACACAGTCTAGTCTACTCTGCGTCCTGCAACCATGTGTTCAACCACGTTTGGAACATCCCAATGAAGTCAGTTTCTTAGGTTGGGGCAATATACTGAATTTGCTGGTGCATTTGCTGGAGTTCTCTTTCCTCGTGGTGTGGTGACACCCAGGCCCACACAGTAAATTACGTGTTTTCTTGGGTTCTAAGTTTGATTCGAGGGCTGAAGCCACCCGTGTCATGTGACTGGCTTGGTTCCACCCGTGTCATGTGACTGGCTTTGTTCCACCCGTGTCATGTGACTGGCTTGGTTCCACCCATGTCATGTGATTAGCTTTGTTCCACCCGTGTCATGTGACTGGCTTGCTTCCACCCGTGTCATGTGACTGGCTTGCTTCCACCCATGTCATTGGCTTGATTGGCTTGGTTTAATCTGATGCATTTGGACCTTCCTTACTCATAGTAAAGGATGAACCTACTGGCTTGGTGGAGAACACCTTGATTTCTTTTATCTCACCCCGGGGGGTGACATGTGTACTCCCCCCACAGAAAGATGCTCCCCAAGTCTTGCTTTCACCGCTCTATGTGTGTCTTTAAAAAACAGAATGCAAGATATGTGGAAAATAAACTCATTCCAATATACTTGTTCTCATACTTGTACAAAAAAAGCTTTGTTTCTTCCTAGCACAGTGACATCTATGTATGTAGGTATCGTTCGCTTGAAGTGGGAACAGGAGGTGGAGAGGGAAAGTGACACGAGAAAAACGGAAAAAGGAAATAATAAATACACTGGATCACCAAAGCCGGAAGAAAAGAAATATCTGTTTTAATGGTGGGAAATGAACTCAGGGTGGAACCATCTGCAGTGTTGGGGGCGTGAAGGAAGCTTTGAGGACGTCCATCTATTACCCTGAGGATCTGGCTCTCTCTGTCACGCTGTCAGAGCCACGCCGCCTCTACGCCGCCAAAAGGTCACCCCGCACTCCACCGCCATCCTGTCGGCCCCCGCGCGCCCCCATCTGTCGCCGAGCCCGGGAACGCCTGCAATTCTGTTGCACGTTTGTAGCATTCGAGGAGGACAGGTAGGAAGCCCTGGTTTGAGAGAGACGCGAAAAATAAGGCCCCCGGATTTGGGCGAAAAAAATGTCAATCTCCAAATGTTACTGAATCGTTGAAGGATGTGCAAATCTCCCAAACCTGATGCCAAACTAGATCATATGCTCTGCTGTGTTTATACACCTACCCTAGCGAGATTAAAGCCATACGCCTCACATATCAGTGTCACATGGCAGTGTTGTGATGTTATCCAGCACGCCAATGGAGGCTGATGATATCAGGGCTTGGTGGCTTGGTGGGTAGTCCTGTGGCCTGACACCTTAAGGGCTGGGGGGGTCGTTGGGGTCGTGTCCTGCCCCTGTGTGCTGGAGTTCTGCATTCTTTCCCTCTGTTGCGTGAGACTCCCCCCGCAGGTCAAAAACGAGCAGTATAAGCAGTTGGAAGATAGATGCACTGACTCATGCCGTTAAAGCATGTGAAGTCGCTTGGAAATTGCAGGAAGGATGAAACAAAGTGGTGACGGGGTGGCTCAGTGGTGCTGTTGTCTCGCACCTTCAGGGATGTGGGTTTGAATCCCACCTCTACTCTTTGTGTGTTTGATGTGTGCATACTCCTCCCCATGCTGTGGAGGCTTCCTCCCACATCCCAAAGACATTCAGTAAACTGGCATTTTGTGAGTGTCCTGTGATGGGCTGGCATCCTACCCAGGGTGTCCCCTGCTTTGTACCCTATGATGGGCTGGCATCCTACCCAGGGTGTCCCCTGCTTTGTACCCTATGATGGGCTGGCATCCTACCCAGGGTGTCCCCTGCTTTGTACCCTATGATGGGCTGGCATCCTGTCCAGGGTGTCCCCTGCTTTGTACCCTATGATGGGCTGGCATCCTACCCAGGGTGTACTCCAGCCCTGTGCTGCCTGGGTAGACTCTAGGCCCCCCATGACCCTGCACTCGGTCAGCAGTTGGAAGAGTAATATAATCGTTTTTTTTTTTATTATTAATACACTCCCCACAGCATTAGTTACATTGTTCTCTGGTTGGGTATGCGACTAAGAATGGCTTTTTTCCTTCGTTTTTGTATGCTGGACACCATCTGTCTGCTTGCTCATGATTTTCTAACCAGTACAACAAGAGGGACTTTGACTCCATGCAGTACTGTGCACAGCGTGCAGGCTGATCGATTGAATTTCCTGCTGACATTTGTTTTTTGGTTTGACACCCAAATTGTGGAGGTATCTGAGACCAGTATTTAAAACAGCAAAAAAGAGAAGTGTAATTGATGTGCTGGCGGCAACTGCAGAAAAATGTGATGGAGCGCTGCAAATTTAATATTGAATGTTTCTGGGTTAGGTGCCTGCATTCCAGTGCATGGAAACACGTCACGGCGGGGCTTGTGTCACACACTCTGAATTTAAATTGACAGGTTTTTGCAGTTTTGCTGTGGATCAGCCCAAAGGAAAGGCGTGTTACAGCCTTTACTACCCGTCTCCCATAGCGATCCCCCACCGCGAGCCCTGTTTATGTGGCATAACGGCTAATTATGACGGTAATGTTAACGGAACTGCAGATTCAGCACGGATCCGCTTGCGTGATACCTGGAACCAGAACCTGAAAGATTCCCCTTGCCGGGCCAACAAACAGAGCGGTGTGGCACAGAGAGGTGCAGCGAACTGGTCTGCTTTATTGATTTGATTTCCACCTGAGGGATAGGGGGCAAATATAAGGCAAGACAGAGCAGAGAAACAGAGAGGGACACCGTTTAGCGATAACACCAGCTCTCGCTTCTGTTTCCTCTTTGCTTTCCTGCTTCACGTCTGGAAAAAAACAACAGATGCACTAATATATGTAAGCAGCAGAAAGGCTGGGTGCCAGGTGAGAAGGTGTACTGCCAGGGGTGGGAATTGCACTCTTCATCAATCAACAATTACCCAAGAGCAGACAAAAAGATACTCGTAGAATAAAAGATGCTCCTTCACCTAACCCAAACAAAAAGAAAATAAAAGTTTACTAAAACTTACCTATCTCCCTAACTAGCTTCAGAAGAGTGAGAAAATGTAATCATAGCAAAATGGCGCCACATTCTTTATTCCCCAGCCACACACATTGAACGCAGTATTTACAGATTATTTACTGGCTATTTACTGATGCGAAAGTAATCAAATCCAAAACGGGCCAAGAAAAATCAATGGTCAAACAGCATCAGGGGTCAAGCACAATGAATATCAGCAACACAAGAAGTACAAAGTAAATTCCAAGGCAACGGCCTGCTGGTCTTGTCCGGGCAGGTCTTATAAAGGAAGTGATGAAAGGAAGACAGAAGGAAGCAGCCAATCAAAATGGAGAGGTATGAAATGTAATAATGGGTGGAACCAGGAACAGAATGACACACCTCAAAGAAACATCCACCCAATATGTAGAGTAAACTACACTTGGGGTGACACTGAACAGAGAGCACACTGCCCCCTCAGGAGGGCATACAGGGCAGAAGGACAGCCATGGCTTTATCCACATGGCCCAGATTTGGTTCCCCCATCTAGGTGAAATCCTTGAGGGACCCAGCCAGAGATGTCAAGTAGGAAACGAACCCGCAGCAGTAGAGAGTCCCGAAATGGATTTTACACGTCTTGATGATTCAGGGATGCACCTGTCACCTGGATCCCTGAACCACCCTTCGCATAATGGTATACTTCGCCAGCTTTGCAGTAAAAGCCCCAGCTGATCTTGACAATTTCAGGGCACTCCTTACATATTGCAGATAATTGCACCGACCACGACAGGTTGGCTTAGCAAAGTGAAGCTGAAAGATTCTGCCCACCAGTTGGATATCAGGGTCCTATACCGTAAGAAAGAGTGTAAAAATTGTAAATTGTAAACTGTAAATCTGAACAATGGAGAACAATTTTCCAGTGCACGTAGCCTATTGGCAGGATTTTTTTATTGCCTTTGGTTAAACCCAGCGTTGAATAATAGAGAGCCATGTCTAATTTATGTAGCAGCTGACTGATATGGGGGCAACTAAGCAGTATACGCCTCAAGCAGAGCTGCGCTTGGGTGTGAAAGGTTTATGAGAAATAGCCAAGGACAGCAGATGAGGGAGTTGTTTGGGTTTGTAGTTCCTCCGGAGTCCCTTTGTTAAAGCAGATAGTGTCATGGTTTTTGGACAGCCGGGTAGCAGCCATCAGAGTGACACCTGAGCCATTCCAAGGAGGCCTACTTGGCGCCTGGGAAAAATTGTTCCACTTCCAGCACATCTGCAAGGTCATCTGAGGAGCTACCGTCTAGTGGGGGACGTCGTCTGTAAGAGTTCTGCAGCAAGAATGACTGTCTGCAGTAGCAGGAGGGACAAGTAGCATAAAGAAACCATTCCAGGTTCCAGAATCATCTGTTCTCTCCCTACAAGCCGTGTTCTCAGACCCAGACCGATGCCAGTGACTCCATTGTGTCTGCGGTTGAGGCTCCTCAAGGGCACCTCCTTTTATTTTGGAATCTCCAGCCATGTGACACAGGGGTGGTGTCATGATCCAGTCTATTTTATTGACTGTTATATTTCCAAGGAATGGGAAACACTCATAAGGAGGAAAAAATAAGGAGGTACAAGAAAGGACAGGTGAAGCAAACAAAACTACTGAGAAAGACTGCTGTTGTTTGTCCACGGGTGATGAATATGACTTCTGCTTGCTTTCTGCCCAGCTATAGAAATCTAGAGCAGATGCATACTTATATATAGACCCAGGTGGAGCTGAAGGGCAGGTTACAATAATTAATAACACTGGTATACAGTGATTTTGGTGCCAACGATCTCTGAATGGTTTTATATTACGTTTATGGTGCTGATTAAGAATATGACTCCGGTTTTGCCAGATTTGCTCTAGTTTCTGAGATATTTAATACTTAATTAATTAATTAAAGCAACACGTTTGAAAAGCATTCAGAATTCCAAGAATATTTTTATTTTTAGTTACAGCTAGTAAGTAAACAGTCTAACATCATACAAAAATGAAATTAGAAATAGCTAAGTGACAGGAAAAAATGATGAACGATTTCATTAAATAATACAGTATTGATTAGTTATTAATTATTATTAATGTCAACGCTTAAAAAAAAACAGTACCGTGGTTGGTTGAAATAGACGACTAATGTCTACGAAGCGCGATGCGACCTTTGTAAAAAAGTCATCAAACTAGCATCAATGGGCTCTAAAGCCACTGACTCACATATGAGTGAAGAGAAGCACAAGCGTTTTGTGGACAGTCGGACAAAAACTCTCCCCATTCAGTTGTTTGCCAGTCCTGCAAGAACACCCCCTTCAGACTGGCCTACAGGCTACACCCGCTTTGGCAGTGTCTCCAGATCCCCCAACAAGCAATGCCTTCAGTACATTCTCCTCAACTGAAACATTGAAAGCAGAAGTGCTATGGGCTTTGCAAACGGTTAGCCGACATCACTCCTATATGTACAATGATGACATTCACACTGTGGTGAGCAATTTGCTGGGACACAGTTAGTAATTGTAGGAAGTTGTGGCCCACATACCCTTCACAGCTCATTCAAGACTGCTTTTGAAGTGTGGATGGTGGAGAAAATGCCCAAAACACTATATCTTCTTTTCCACTCTGGACCGGCCAGAAGAGAGGACTTCACAGCCGCAACATCATCCTCAGGATTCCCTCTACCTTTCTAACTTCACTCTAATTTCATTTTCAGACTCTCCTTCAATGCGTCATCGTTCATTTCATTACCTAAGACACTGTTAAAGAGTCAAAAGACAGACCAAAAGCTATCACACTATTTGTTATGACACACAAGTCGCATTAAGGGAATGCATTATTTTCATGGATGTCAGTTATCTCAAAAACTAGAACCAATTCAGCAAAAGTAATGTGATTTTTTTATTCAGCACCCTCAAAATACCCTAAATCCATTCAAAAAACCTTGGCACTGGGCGTATTTTTTTGTACACCTGTGTCATTAACGCAAGGGCTGGCTTTGCTGCTTGACTGTCTCTTCGAGGATATATAGGTTCGATTTTGTGAATATAAACCAGCAACGGTTAATCTCAATATGTTCTTTTCTTTTCATTAGTACCTTTCAGCACCATGCGGTACTTTGTTATCAGTGACCACAAGGCTCGTGTCTTGACTTCAGCTTGGTTACATGGTGTGCTAAAGTCACTCATTGAGTCTACATGCTTTCCTGATTGAAGTCATCACTTAGAGGTGTCTGCTGTGGGCAGACTGTCCATCATAAGGACTCTCCAAAGAATTCTACAAAACCAGCCCAGATTGTCTACATTTGTTTTCTGGACATCAGAACAGAATCAGAGTCCTAACTGAATTAAACAAAGCAAGAGAATGAAAAATTTTGATTCTGATTCTTTATCAAATGTTGCGTGTCCCCCCTCCCCCTTTACTCCCTGCTGTGGCTCGTTTCCCTCACAATCTGGCTCCACGCTCACAAGTGCTTGGGGTGGGGGATGCTGGTGTTGTCAAGACCAGATGTGCTTCATTAGAGAACACAGATTCGTGCCATTTTACTTAAGCTACAGTGCTGAAATTAGCCGTGAAAGCCAGCCGTTGTTCTTAAGACTCTTAAACTTAAGGGCAAACTGAACCAAATCCTGTCACATCTTCGATGTTAACCCTGTTGCCACGGATGCTACAGACACCCACCCTGGCCCGGCCTGGACTTGTTGCTTTGGCGACGGCGCAGGGAGGTGAGGATGCCTCGATTTCGACATGGAGCACCCAGCACAGTGAGCATCCGAGCTGGGGTGTGACATGAGATGGGGGCAGGCAAAGCATGATGGGATGGGTCAGCCGCCATATAAAACAGTCGAGGCTTGCGCAGTATGGATGAGGGACCAGTGCTGGGTATGTGGACGACATCAGGCAGATATTAAAATGACGAGGTTGAACCCGCTCCCCCATGTAGCCCAGCAGTAATATCACAAGTGTGAATCCCCTTTAAATTCTGTTCGGCCCCCAGATCAGCAAAATCCATTGAGGAGTAACCACCCCAAAGTTAGGGGTTCACCTATGGTGTAACCTAGGCGATGAGTGCATCTGTGCGTATTATGGGCTGGTAGGGAGGGCCACACAGGAGAAAAACAACGTGTTCTCTTTCCCTGCAGGTTCCCTGCGACCGATCGAAAAACTGTTTTTCCATCTGGAGAGGGAGATTATTTGCTGCGAGACTTTGGAAGTCAGGAAACTCCTAGGCAAATGAGCATCTCGGGTTTGTTACAACAGTAGAGAAAATGTGATGTGTTAATGCAATTGTGACGTTATAAAAAAA
Organism: Stomatorhinus ivindoensis; assembly: GCA_019775895.2. Lineage (NCBI taxonomy): Eukaryota > Metazoa > Chordata > Actinopteri > Osteoglossiformes > Mormyridae > Stomatorhinus > Stomatorhinus ivindoensis. Next base: position 1,962,106 of record JABFEB020000124.1, on the reverse strand, counting down.
AAAAAAAGTGCCTTAATGATTAATGGAAACTCTGCCGGTGTCGTTTTTAACCTGCGCTTAAGTGCATTACGCAGTAATATGCCGCAACAGTAGCATAACTTATGCTGGGTGAAGAGCATCAGGCAGATAAATGAAATGTGAGGTAAATACCATTACATCTGTGTTCAATTAATGCTGCACACATTCCTCAAGGGCCGTTTGAGGTCTATTGTCGCCAACGTGCCACGATTCATTGAAAACCTGCATGAAAGAAAATGGGTTTGACGAAACATCATCAGTTGACAGATGCCAGTTTCTCTTCGAATCGTCCAGCTAGTAAAGCTTGTATATTTAGTTTGAGGTATATTTGACTCAGGGGTGGCCAATCTTATCCGCAAAGGGCTTTTAGGCATTGGGATTTTGCTGCAACTCCCTAATTAAGCTACCAATTAGAGGATTAATTGACAAGTCCTCACACCGGGGTTTGAACAGCTGACCTACAGGTTATCCCAAAAACCTACATACACACTGGCCCTTTGTGGATAAGATTTGCCCCTACCTATTTAACACATTTATCTGTTGCTTTTTCCTAAAGTGGGTTACAGTGGTGGAAAAGTGTTATTGTTTATGTCTGTGTCCTAGGTTTAGAACCCATGAGCTTCAGTTGCTGGCATTATGCGCTACTTGTTGAGCTCTAGGGATGCCTGTGTGAGTAGCCTGTAGTGTGTGCAACTGTTAACAAAAAAGTAAAATGCTAGAGCAGTAAGGAGCAGGAAGCCAGTCTGGACACTCAGCTGTGTAAAAATCGCCTGGGGAGAGTAGGCTTTGTGAAGGAAAAAGGTTAGAGCTGGAAGGTCTGTGCTGGAGACCCAATATAGCACCCAAAAGTCTGTAGTGGCACCACTAGGTAGGTGACAGCAGTGACAATGACAAGCAAATGCTGACCGTCATAAGAGAATGCTGTCGTATGCATCAGCCTGGAAGATCATGTGACTAACGACCATTTGAGTGACTCCACATTATCTCATAACCGTCCTTCTTCCGTATCCATTTATCCAGTAGAGGGCTGCAGTCAGCCAGAACGCATATCCCAGGAAGCGTAAGGCAGGGTGCATAACAAACAACATTCCGGTGCACGGATGTACAATCGCACACAAGTCCCTGATGCTATTCCTCCTAAATGCATGTCTGTTGAGCTGCGGAAGGAGACTTACACTCGCAGGGGGGGGACATGCAGACTCCGCACGCACACACAGCGAGGCTGAGGCTTGAGCAGCGTGGAGGCGTGAAGCAATGTAACCCTCTGAACCTCCACAGATCTTTATTACCTTGTACATATGATATAATACAGTGCCTTGTGCTGTGTAAGTGAATAAATTAGCACGGCATAGAGGGCCCACTTTGTGCATATGGCATCGTGTGAGGCTCCCCTTTGTTTTCATTGATCCCACAAGCGGCAGATGTGGCACGTTGCTGTTTGCTTAGCTTTTAGCTGTTTGGCCTCACAGGCTGGAGCTGAGGCATCTGTGTTTTCATCTCACCAATGTTTACATCTCTGCCACCACCGCCACCCCCCCTCCCGCCACCCCCCCAAGTGCTGACATCACCCTCCTGGCGCCCGGTTACCACTGCCATGTCTTCCACCCTTTTCTCAATATGAGAGGGCGAACCAGAGATGCTTCTTAATCAGATTGTCTAGTTGCTTAGTTGGTGCTTTTATCCAGAAAAAGATTTACAGTCAATGTGGCCGCTTATATTGATGAAGTGATTTAGGTCAGGCACCCTCCCCCCCCCCATCAACTGGTCCCCCTGTTGGGAATTGAGCCAACAACCTTCAGGCTATAAACGCATGCCCTTAATCACTTTTACTATCTGCTGCCCCTGGCCGTGTTCTGTGGTCCTCAAATTGAAGTACGTTGCTTTCAGTAACCCTGGAATTCTTGGCTTTGTCTTTTGTGCTGTGATAACAGCACAGTGACAGGCTCTGCCCACACCGTTCTGCTGATACCCTCGGAATGTTCTCTGGAAGGACACCCAGAAGCGTGCGGGCCATCGCAGGAAGGATGATCAAGAGCGGCCAGATGAAGGACGTCGGCTGATTGCGTAGGTACGGCCACTCCTGCTGGTCGCCGACAAGGCTGCGGAAGCATGCGGCGCTGAAGCGATTCATCACGGAGATGCTGATAGGAAACTGTGGATGGGGTCAGCGTCCTCTGCGTCACCCTGTATCACCCTGCGTCACCCTGAGCTCAACCATTCTGGTTAAGAACCACTTGGATTCCAGCAGCCGTTTGCATTTGTATTCTGCTGTGCCTGCATAGAGGTTAGGAAGGCATGTGTGTGTGCGAACGAAGAAACGGTTGTCATTGTCAGGGATAAGAGTGGAACGTGTTTTCCAGGTAGATTGGTATATTCATATCGGAGTGTTGAGAAATACGTAAAGTCTGTAATAGTCCTGTTTCGTTCTCTTGCTGTCACTGGTTAAACCAGGTCTTTGTATTTTGACTTCTTGAGAAGAATTATGGATGTGAATTCACAAATCAAATATATTGCATTAAGTGGTATGAATGTAAATATAATAAAGCTTGATATCCTCATCCTATTTGCTACCAGCTGTGTTGGGCATTTCAGGCCCAGAAGTTAGAAATCCAGACCAGGATTTTGTTTGTACCGACCGGCTGACCATACAGTCATAGAGTACTCAACTGGTTGGTACTCAACAAAATCCTGGACCTGAAATGCCCAACACTGGCTACCAGGTTAGTCTACCTGCATGATCCGGAATATTTGGTTTCTAGTGCCTCTTAGCAGCCAAGCGCTCAGGAGTCCCAGGGAAGAGCCAGGATTGCTCAGCTGGATCCTTCAGCCTGAGCTTCTTCTGCAGATGGTGAGATGGTGAAACCTCTCTGAGGGCAGCTGGTTTGTTCTATTTGTTATTTCTCTCTTGGTCAACACGTGAACTCATCGACACAACAAGCATCTCCTTTTTATGCTTTGACTCTCAGAAAAGAAGGATGTTTCATTAAGCTTGTCCTAGTGGTAATTTCAGCTGCAGACAAATTCTGAGTTACTGTTTGGGTTCTGCCATCTGTACATAAGATTCAAGAAACCCTTCTCAGGGCACTGGTGCCACTCTCATCTCGTGCGTTCAGTGCCACATGAACTGGCCGCACCTGTGAACAGTCAGTGTCATCATTTAGCATCTGAAGGTGAGATTCTGATGTCCATGTGGATGAACTAGTAAGATAGGGCTGCCAAGAAAGAAACTGAAGTTGCATGTAACTGAGCCTGTCTACTGGTTTGGAGTTTAGCTGCTCTTACTGTTGGCTGTCTGAGTAACTCTGTCATCTTGCACCTCCATGACTGTGGGTTTGGATCTCATGTCCTCTCCATGTGTTCATATGGAGTTTGTATGTTCTTCCTGCTCACTGTAGGAATCCTCTGCATATTTCTGTTCCCTGCTGGAATCCAAAAACATATGGTTAGGCAAACTGGCATCTTTAAGTTGCCCACTGGGAGTGTAGGTGTGCAGGGACCGCAGCTCAGCTACCATGCTGTACAGCGGCCAGATGATTGTGTTTCCTAAGGAAGTTCTGTATTAGGCAAGTGCTGTTATCTTTTGGCAATTTAACACAGGCAGCTGTTAGCGCAGAAGCAGCAAACTAAGGACAAAGTCACCGCAGAACTTGCAGTTTTCCTGCAGCACTCCATTTACACCAGCCTTAGTTCAAGGTTCTCACCTCTTAATAGGCTGCAACACAAATGTCTACTAGCCTTAGCAGCCGGCTTTACAAGCCTAAACCTTCTTTAATTATGCCATGGCTGAAGCAAGCTAGTGGGAGAAAGCAGCATCGGAATCCATGGTATCACAGGGAAGTTTCATTCACTCTGAGGAGAACCTTGACCCTCCGGGGAGATGAACTGGAAGATCATTACCTACTAGCTAGATACCTAGCACAACTGAAAGCTCAGTATAAGGCCCTGAATACCAAACATTATTATTGCATAAGAGCCGTCGTATGAAATGTATGGAAATGGGATTGGGTGGTATAATCATGGTGGGGCTGAAGCCCAGAGAAAGGGTCGCGTCCTGGATTTTCACTTGCATTGACGTTTGATCCCCTGCAATGTTAATGGTGCGATTCTTGTTTCTTTTAATGAGGCTACAGATGTTGCCAATTCAGGTTTCTATGTGCTCAGTCTATATAATTCTGACATTTTCACTGGCAATTTGAACACATCATTTGGGACATCCATTGCACTGACTGGTCGCACTGTGCAAAGGGCTCCTGTCATACAGAAACTCTTACATAGTGGGAGTTTTACTCCTGAGTATGTAACTGCATAAGTATGTAACTACATCTATGAAGTCTGAGGAATGTATCTCATTAACAGAATTTCAAGGTGGTCATTAACCGTCTCTGGATGAGTGGAAAGTTAGTATGGGGACTAACTCAATTAAGAGTTACAGGAAACTCACCATGGTCAAGATTACTGTTCGTCACATGCTGGTTTGACCCAATGGGAGCCAATAAAGTAGCCAGTGGGAAATGGGTAAAACCAGCAAGTGATTGACGGTAGTAGTGAAACCCCAACTGTGGTGTTTGAAGTTGTGTCTCTCCCATCACTACCAATTAGTGAGTGGAGTGTGCTATCCTGGAGTGACTGAGCTAATACCAAAGACAAAAGAACGGAATAAAACAATTTTCCTTCAGTTTAATTCCATATGCTGTTTATGAAAAGCAGTGTATTTCTGCAAGTATATAAATAGTTTGTTTTCTTTACCTGTGGGTGTCCGTGTCAGAAGGTGCTATCCAGGTTGTAATAAATTGAAGGCAATTAGGCTGCCTAAAAATACACAAGGCGTTTAATTGCTCTGGCTGTGCTTTTCGGGACGTCTGCGATTCGGCAGGCAGCAGATGCACACAGATGGGATCCAGGTGCAGAAGACCTTCGCATGAGAGGACGTTCAGGGCAAAGAGCTTGTAAGCAAGGGGGTCTGTAAACACTTCAACGAATCGAGAGGGGACCGGCATAGATTTGCTGGAGAACCAGAGGGAAGATAAGTGTGTAAAGGAATAGGTGACACATCCCTCAGTCATTCAGTTGTTGTTTCAGGTACTTTGCATGCTACTATGCTAATCTGAGAGTCAGCTTGCACCCTTTTAGTAATCCTCATCCTTAAATGCAATGATTATGCCATTACATAGGTAAACTGCTCTGCTACCGTAATGATTGTACGAGATGAGCAGTATCAACACAGCTGAACTGTTTAACGACCAATATACGATCTGGAAAATGGGCTGCCGTTATGCAGCCTGTTACAAGCTTGTTATTGGTTACTGCCACATACTGGTCTCTTGTCGTATGTATGTATGTATGTGTTCAGCTAAGTTTCACGTGTATTAATCGTTGTTTTAATAATTTCGCCCAGTGTGTTTTTTTTTTTTAAAGAAAAATAAGGAATCGGGAAACGTGACGAGAAGTGAACTTGGCGGATAAATTAGGCAGGAAAAATGGGAAATGAGGTAGAAGCAGCCCGGTGGTGGCAAGAATGTGCTTAATAATGTGCGGAGAAAACTCGCCCTGACAAGCCCCGGCTGCTGCTTTTCAACACCTC
>JABFEB020000124.1:1916206-1934873 GCA_019775895.2 Stomatorhinus ivindoensis | reverse complement strand
TCCTGCCTTAGACCGGCCTGCCATGCAGGGTGCTTCCTGCCTTAGACCGGCCTGCCATGCAGGATGCTTCCTGCCTTGGACCGGCCTGCCATGCAGGGTGCTTCCTGCCTTGTTCCCAGCGCCTCCTGGGACAGGCTCCAGGCTTACCGTGGCTTGGAGCTAGATTGGTGGTTCTGGAAGATGGATGGATGGGTTAACATCTTCAGAAGGAGTCCCTCTTGGGGGTCTCTATTAAAAGACAACAGCAGTGTTTTGACCTCCTTTAGATGGACTGCTAGTCTTCAGGAATTGGAAATGTTTCTGAAATGTCTTTACAAAAACCAAGAGGAGGCCTGAGGAATCTGCATGTGAGGAGAAGACAGGAGGCAGCTGGTCTAAATTCAACTGTCACATTTGATGTCTGTCACTGATTACACATTAAACCCGCTTCCATAGCCCAAATAGTCCAGATTGGGAAATTCACAGTCATGACAACGAGTGTTTCGATGCCAAAAAAAAAAATAGATCACACTGGTGAGATGTGAAAGCAAAATATAGAACAGGCATTTAACTGCTTGTGTTCTGTTATACATCAGGCACAGAGAAAAAAAATGCCTGCACATTTGTACGTGAATACAAAGCGAAATGACTCGTGGCAGGACCGTGTGCATGCGGCAGCAATGCAACTGAAAATGCATCATGCATGCACTGCAGCCATATTGTGGAAATGCTGAAAAATTGCCCTGACTGCGAATAGCCCTCTGGCTTAGTGTTAGGGGTTTCTCCAGGCACTCTGGTGTCCTACCACTCTCCGGGGGAAGGGGTGTCTCTAATTAGCCCATAGTGTATGCGACTGTGTCAATGAATGTGTGCCCTGTTATGGATTGGCTTCCCATCCAGGGTGTCCCCCATTTTATTCCCTGTGGTTTCTGCCACAGGCTCCAAGTGCACCATGGCGCTCCTCTAGATAAGAGGCTACAGAAAATGGAAGTGTGCTCTCAAACACTGCAAACCTAACAGACACCTTTAAATATTAACATGTCAGTGAAATCCTGATAATTATATTTTATTTTGAAATTACATTTTGTATTATACATGCCTCAGATGGCATACATCTGTTATATAAACAGGAGACATTTTCAAAACAATTCATAGGAATTAATCCTGAAGCAATTGTACATAGGACTATTCTCACCAATGCCACAATAGGCATCAGCATGAACCCCCCACCCCATATTCAACCAGGAACTGTATTTTAACACTGATCATTTACCTTATGCTGAAGCGGAAAAGCCCATTGGCTCAGAAGATAAGGAATGTCTGGTAATCCCTCATTGTTCTGGAAAATAAACAGAAGGATGGGATTATGAATGACTATGACCATTATTCACCTTTTACCTGTATAATTATGCACCTTTTTCCATTTATGAAGCTGTAAGGCCACAATGAAGCTTATGTAGTTTTTATCCAGAAAACATCAATGTTTAGTAGCCTCACAGAGGGAAGGGGTTGTCTACAAATTTCCATTTTTTTTAAACAACAGTTTAAATAACATGCAAGTTATTATAATGTGAATTCCAAATGTTCCAGAAAGGAAGCCCAAGTACGATGGCGATTTGGGTCTTGCTAATTACAGCAGGTGTGTTTCACCAGTACATGCTTCACAGAGTTTCACCATTCCTACCCTGTCTGCTAAAATAAATCCTCACCATCAGTTTGTCCTTAGTAATATATTCCGCCTGCCTCTATCTTGAACAAATATAATACTTGTTTTTCTGTGCAGAAATACTCCCACAAGTTATTGCGATTTGGTTTTAGAATGGAGAATGTCATTCAGACAAATGCTTGAGTGTCCTGATTAATCTTCGGGGAGTGCTTCAGAACTTTGTTTAGTATAAGAATACAACCGATTAACTGTTAATCAAATACCTTTCCAATAGTTACAGAGATTATATTTTCAAACCATTGGATGAATGAACAATTCTCACTCTCCATCATTTATTCTCTTGCCATATTGCATGTGCCTTCCTTTCCTCAAGGGGGCGCTAAAATGCTGTAATTTCACAGCACTTAGACCATATGGAATGTAACTGCAGGTCCAGTGGGGCATAGGGTGGGTATGACTCAGCCCTGCACCAAAACCTCCCTCGACTCATGGTCCTGTGTCACTCACCTTCTGTGCCACCCCGGGGGTTGGGGTTAGGGGGTCCAATCACAGCTAGCCATGCCTGGGGCCTCGTATGCCGAGAGTAACGGACCTGAGGCGAACACAGCAGGCCCAAAAAACTCCCTAAAAACATCAACACTTAGTAACTAAAAAGGTGGCACAGGTCTAAGAGGGTTCGGAGAAACTAGTTCAACAGAATATTCCGATATTCCAAATGGGAAACTATCAGAGTCGCACGCTTCTTATTAAGTATGTCTACGTGGGGAAGAAAAGGGACAATGGCTTCATTTCTCAGTCGGGATGTTCAGATGGACGCGGTGAGAAGCAGGGAATTTGTGGCATTCATTCAGCCGCAACCAGTTATTAATTGCTAATCTATTATGAAACGAAGTCTGTTTTTGGTTGTGGTGTCGTGAGAGTGAGAGAGACAGCAAAGGTTACAGGCGTCCCTGGATGCCATGTTTACCCCCTGCGATCCATCTCTCATGCTTCCGCGACTCTGGATGTCCTCCTCTTTTAGCACTGAAACAGCTGCCTTGCATGTTCTCCCAGTTTGCTAAATCTCTCCAATCCCATCTTCCCTCAGATCACATGGATATTTTGGCCTTTCTCACGGAATCATATTTGACATCTCTTTACAGCCAACAATTAAAATAAAACATCTTGTGTATGCTTCTAGCTGCACCTCCCTTGACCTATTTTCTGAGAAATAACTGAAAAACAAATAATGGATATTTTATCCCATCAGGTTTTAAATGCATGTGATGTAACCTTATGCGGGTGCGAGTTTATGAAATCTCAGTTGTATGGTGCAATTGCAGGAGGTAGACATACCTGTCTCATTATTTATGTCCTTCTTTATGTTATTTATAATGTCAAAAAAGGTTACGATTTTGGATGAATTTGTCTATTTCTCTGCTGTATATTACACTGCTGTATGTTAATTGGCACCACTGGTAACTTATTCAAGAATTCACTGTATTTAAAATTCTGGCAAAGGTTGTGTTGAATGAAAGAAATATAACAATGTACAAATCAAACTAAATTTAATATATGTAACCAAAATGATTGTATTTTTTTTTGGGGGGGGGAGCCCAAAATAGTGGTAAATCTAAAGCATAGATGAAAATAAATCTTGAAGCTACTTTGTACTTAGTGATATAACCTCTATTGACTGTATTTTCATTGAAAATCCATGCTATGGCTCCTCTGTAGGGAATATCTTGTCCCACACATTTATGTTCAAAAACAATCCTGCTCCTAACCAATTAGACAGAAGTTTATACATTTTTAATTAACTGAATCACAGTAAACACTTATGCCGCTTATCAACTAGAAGCAAGTCTGAGGGAATCACCTTTGTCATCATTTTAGAAAGGTACCATTTCTATTAGGCCATGAAAACCGCCATGCTGGTCAGCCTCTGCCGATAAGATACTGTCTTCCGCACTACTTATCGGTGACAGAGCGCTATGTGATGCCTTAGCTGACAGGTCTACATGCTGAGCAGGACCAAATGCAAATGCCAGGCCCGCGGTGATGTTATGAATCGGTTTCCAAGTCTTCAGACATACGGCGTCTGGAATGACACGCGGCGTGCATTTTTTTGTGTTTGTACGTTGGTTTCTCATTTGCCGAAACGCGGCGTAAGAATGGAACATTGAAAGAGCGCAATAATTCTTGATCTGAAAAATGGTTTTCCTTTTTTTGTGGCAAAGTGCATTTCTTTTACCGAGCATCTGAAAGGCGCCCAGTGAACGCTGACTAAATTGAGAACGGGACGGCAGACTGATTTTTTTTTTCATGTCGCACATAGTAAAATGTTTGCTCCAGGCTGTTGAGAATATTGTCATTTGCATCAGCTAATTGTCTGACTCTTTTTCATGTCGAAAGCATAACGCAGAAATGGAAGCAGCATTGATCTAGATTATTATTAAACGCTTGGCGGGTCGCGGTGCTGTGAAGGTGCTCATGTTTCTCGTGGCTGCTTCCTGACATCACGGACGCCACGGGCGGCGGCCCTCTCTCTCTCTGCGACTGCGGTGGTCCTTCCTGCTCGGTGACGGGTCTGTTGACATCGTCTGAGTGAAATTCCTGCCTCTCTGTTTGTATTGTTGTGGAGCCATGATACCTTGCTAGGAAAGAGGCGGCTTTCAGCTCTGACAAAGGAGCAGCACCGGGGAGCAGAAGTTATGAGCATCACCCTTTATCCCCAGAAGCACAGTTGGTAGTTTTTCTGCTGAGATCTTTGCTGAAACAGTGTGAACAGGCTGCAAAAAAAACCAAAAAACCTTCAGTAGCCAGTTAGGAAGGCCTTTTACGTGAATCTCATAGGTAAAATACTTCTGCATTTCCATTCCTGTTCAAGTACGACTTAATATTGATGGCCGCCTCCACTATTTGCATACTATAAAACAGCCTATATACATCAATTTTACCATGTGTAAGGTTTTAGTTTATGAGTTTACTTCATGCATTATTTTATATGTAGATTTTAATTTTAATTTTAAAATGCTGTTCTGAAACCTGCTATGAATATACCAATTTGTTCATGAAATGTGAATTGTAATATGTTACTGCAGGGAGATATATTTGAATAGTTGTGATTAGTAAATTGCTTGTCCCAAGACGTTTTAAAAATGTTAGAGGTGAATTATATCCCATAATGCAGTGGGGTCCGATCTAAATAGGAAGGATCGGCTCGTGCCCTCTGATAGCGAGCCGACTGGCGAACATGTGATTACTGTCATCGCTGTCAGGCCACACGGTCGACGCGGCCAGCCCTCCCGCCTTGTGTTATCTTTCCTGCGTTGCCCTCGGTGATGGACCAGCGAGAGCCCTGGCTCGCTGACAGACGCCACTTTCCAGGGCCCCTACATGTGGATGAGATGCACCTGAATGATGGCCACACAGGGCGTAACGGCATTCATCAACCAAATGCATTATCATTGTACATACATGAGCAGCGCCCAAACAGAACAGAACAGCAGACATGATGGTATTAACAAATCTATCCACTAGACATGCTGTTTTTCCCCCTCCCATTCCGTTTAGTTTAATAACTATAATTTAAAAGCAGCGATTAAAGGTCAGATATTAATTATTGGGAAATTTAAGGTTACAGCTTGTGATAATAATGGCGAAAAGTGCCCAGAAATAGCAATACTTCAGGGAGCAGGGGGGCAAACGGGGGTGTCGCTGACAGCTGTAGGTGTAGCTGGATGCATGGTGGCGATGCCTTGAATCCCTGCCAGCGCTACAGCCGTGCTGTACATAGCGATAAATACCCCATAATAAGACTCTCCTTGTGATACCCACCCATAATGTAAAGCGATTTTCCTCAGTGGTGTTTTAAAATGCGGCATTTAAAGAGTATTATAATCAACTAGTCAACAGGCAACTGCTAGCTGCCAGTGATGAGGCGGGGGGGGGACACTATACAGGCACGGCGGACATCAAAACGTGCTGTGGTCTCACGTCTGACGAGGCAGTTCGAAGCCCATTTCTATGCATTATTCTGCAAATAAATTATACAAATGACTGACCACAGGACAGCTCCACGCTATAGTTGGCGGCGATAATATCGTCATCATTGCTGATTGGTTTTGTAATATTTCCAGTCGGATTAGAGTCGGGCTCTTTTACCCCGGACCCGCCGTGTCGCACTCTCTGCTGGGCCGCATCCGTCTCCTGCTTCAGCTTCAGTCCAGGTGTAAATTAACAAACACAGACAAGCAATTCGGCAGCTTAGCTTCGGGATGGTTTTCAGAAACCAAAAGAAGAAGAAAAAAACATAAAGTTCAAAATAATGAAGAAATTTGGTTATAAAAGATCCAGAATCTAGAATGTGTCATTTTGTAGACAGGTAATATGTTGCATTTTTCACAAATATCTCATGTGTTAATTGATGATACTGAAACATGCCTGTTGTTGCCCCTTTTCAAGTTATAAAACACTTGCCTACACTCTCCTGGTTTGAAAAGAAACCCTAAAATTTGTATGAAATTTTCATCAAAACAACTTTCATCAAACTGCTAGGAACCGCAAAATAGAGTTTTCGTAGTATTTGCATAATGGTATTAGCTAAATTTTGTCTCCTTTATCCTATTAACAACGAGGTACAGCGAATATGACCGCTCAAATCCGGGAAAATTTGTATGAATTTAGCGATGTCAATATTCGCATGAACAAATCTCGCCGAAAGTAATTATTTGCTCAATTCGCTTGCTCTCGGATAGTTTTGTATCCGGTCCTCTAAGATTTGCTGTTTTTATAGTTTTTTATTGGCGACGTCTTCCTACGCGAAAATAGTTAGATAAAAATGTGCAAAAAAAAAAAACAAAGGAAGAAAGTAGACGCCAAAATTTCCTTTTTGGTGCGGAATGAAACAGAAAATATCCCCAGGAAAAAAAGTACATGTCTGGCAAGCAAATTTAACCTCCACGCTGTGAGTGGTGCTTCATTTTTAGAAGTAAATTTAATGCATCAAAACACCCACCCATAGCACACCGTTTACTAATATGAATGTCTAAGAAATGCGCACTTCTATTTTTTTGTCCAAATTCATACGCTCAACGTGGAGAAACGAAACGAACGAAAAGTGTGAGAGAGCGTAAGAGAGAGGGAGAGCGCGAGGGTGAAAGAGAGAGAGAGAAAGATAGGGAGGGGGAGAGGGAACAGTAAAACAACGAAGGTGAAAAGGCACTTGCTTTTAAACCAGGAGTAGCCGACGGACTGGTGGAGGACATTAGAGCTGCTCTTGATCCTCTGTTAGATCTCACCAGCGTTTCCCCGACTTCTCTCCATCCCTGAACTTCATGACTCCACACGCTGCAGAGAAAAATACCCATGGATCTGTTTTATTTCCCAATGACGGACTTTAGAAGCTGAACAGACTCTTTATTTCCTAAACCGAGACATCCGTAAATAGACTCTAAAATACATTTCCCACTTATTTTTTTTAACCCTGACTCTTGGATTGTTTGTGATCCCTGACTTTCCTTCTGTCTGTATATGTTAACCCAGGGAGATTAATAGCCTCAGGGAGGTTTGCTGTTCGGGAGGTGCGATGAAGGTGCTCTACTGGACCTTCGCGATCCTCGGCCAGTGGATTCTGCGAAAGGTAAGAAGTCAAACCCGCACCGAACCAACAGCCTTCATCAGGCCATTACCGTGCATTCTTCGGCTCTGCCGCTTGGTATCTTATTACGTTTAGAATAACTTAGCTTAACTTAGTGAACGGAAGTTTCTCATCCATGTGAAAGTATCTGGATTCCGCTTACATCCAGAAATGTTTACATCCAGAGATGTTTACAGTTTGACAGACATCATGACGGTCGTTTCGCACAAGTGTAAACAGATTTTTGAGTGCCCTTTTTATCTTATTTCCATTCTTGAACGATGTGCGGTTATCAGGTGGAATTGACGATACAAGGGCGTGTAATTAAATATCTCACGGTCAAACTTTCCCCGGTCACAAATCTGCAAGTTCTCATGCAAAATCGCATTCAGACGTGTCGAGGAAGGACACTCTTGTGCTGAGGAGAAATCCAATTTTAGTCTCAGAAAGGAACTCTGGAGTTCAACGTGCTCGCTAATGCACTTGCTTTTACTTGCATCTTGCTGGACACCTTTTTGTGTAATTGGATCGTCCAGCTTTCAGCTTCTCTTCCTGCTTACACAGAAACAGATTTAAGCCTCACGTTTGCTTATCGCAAAGATTTCAACATTGTCGCTTATTAACGTGTTAGTGCAATCAGCGGTGCATGAAGATTTTGCAAGAAAGCGGGTTATTTACTTGCCGCAGGCGTATTACACTTATCGCCACCAGCACGATATTTATTTATAATCAAGTACATTTCGTAAGAGGTGTGTGTGTGTGTGTGTGTGTGTGTGTGTGTGAGAGAGAGAGAGAGAGAGAGAGTGAGAGAGAGAGTGAGAGAGAGAGTGAGAGAGAGAGAATGAATCAAATTTCATACTTCTCCCGAAGGTACTGGAAACTTTTTAGGAACTAATTCAAGATAAAATTAGGTCCCTTCTATGTTTGCATGTTTGTATGTTTACTGCTATGACTGTTATAGGGAGTGGTAGTAAAAACACATCAACATTATTTATTCACCGATCCGGATTTGATTAATCGCTTCGACTGTAAAGCATTAAAGCTGATGTCGAACGCAGCTGGTTCTTGCAATCTCCGTGCCCCAGCAAAACTTTAACCGTGAAAAGAGGTTGAATTCCCGCGTCTCCTCCTGCCACCCAGTCGGCCGTGAATAACTGAGCGGATTTAGCCGCGCTGTCGCTCTGTTCAATATGCAGTAAGTCTCATTGGACCTTGCAAATGAGAAAGAAACAGGATCCGGTGTTATTACTTTCTTCGTGAACATTTTTAATGAAAACACCACTCCCTGAATGTTTTCTTCAGCAATCGACCTACCACGGGGCTCAGTTCTTTCTCACGGTCGGTGAATGTCGTTTTGCCCTTTGGGTTTATTCGAACAGCCGTTGATTGTATTCATTACGTGTCCTTTATAATTTAGTCTGGCCATTGTTTGCGTGAGTGTGGTGGCGCCAGCATGTGTATATGTTTTCCTGTGTCTTTTTCCTGTTTCGGTCCATAGCCTAATTAACTTGAGTTTAAACGCGCTCAATGAATTTTATGCCAACAGGGTCCTGCTAGACAAGAACTATTTTTAAATAGCACAGTACATATTTCAAATAATGATACCGTATGTGGTAATGATATAAACCGTTTACTTAATAGTTATTTTGGTGGTTCTTGTTATTTTGCATCACGGCGTCCTAGAACTGACCGCTAACGAAAGATATACAAGAAACATCACATAATCCCTTTGTACCTGCCGGATGTGCTTGTGGGTGACAGGTAACGTGAAGTTGCACACTTGATATAACCTGCCTATAAATATGCATAAAAAAGCCTAACATCTCACATTTGGACGTTTTTTATTAATCATTCCCAGTTTATAATTTTTGATTTGCACGGGAAACATGAATGCTATATGTATTTATACGATGCTTAATATCTCGAGGAACCCCATTCTGGACTGGGCGTTATTGTAACTGAACCGTGTATTCAGGGCAAGGAATTATTTTCTATTAATAAACGATGTATTCATTTCTGTAAATGATGTTGGGGAAAAGACATCGCAAATGATGCCTATTATGTTCTTAAGGGATGCTTCCTTCCAAATCACGTTGTGGTCATGGTGAGACGGGAAGTCCGGCGCTGTCCAAGTGCCACGGTGCTGAATGTTTAAAGTGAGAGAGAAAGGGAGCCGAGCGGGAGGAGGGCCGGCGCGGGGGGAGCGCCGGGTCCTGGCGTGCGGGAAAGCCACAGCACCAGGGGACGACGATTAAAAACCCGCCACGGTGGTTTCAACATAAGTCTTTTCAGTAATGAGTCATACAAATCACCCCTGTAAACTCCTTTAGGTGTTACGTCACTTATTTAACATCGATGCCCGTTTGCGTGCGAAGTGTCTTTTTTAGTGCTTGATGTTATTCGCATAGCGGATGGTACGGTTATTTTGCAATATATAATGGACCCCATACAGATAGAAAGACATAGAGATTGTAAAGCAATGAAACAAGAAAGGGAAATACTTAATTCCATTTGAACATACTGCGGCCAGCGACTGGTATTTCAATCGCACTTCGGATGGTCCGCGCCGCCGCTTTAGAAAATGGATCCCCTAAGTTAAGTTATTCATTCGACGTCTGCAGCAGAAGATACGCAAAGGCAAAACCACGTGAACTCCATATACTCATAATATACACAGTTACATCGCATGGCTTTCATTATTCGTATTTTAAAAATCATCATAAATGCTACATTATAAATCATATGAACGTTTAAAATGTGATATTTAGATTACTTAAAAACGACCTCGATCGGCAAGTGTGCGGAGTCACCCCACCCTAACAATGCTGCAAGTGCTTCATAAAGACGCTTTATTTCAAAGTCCTCTCCAAATTTTATTGTTTAATGTTCCAGCGTTTACTGGGGGAGTGGCAGAATGAAAACGAGGACGGTCTGCGGGCTATAACTAAACACTATGAAAGCGAGCGCTTTGGTCTCTGAAATCCTCTTATCATGCAGTTAAAAAAAATCTATCTACACCCCTGCAGCATAGCAGGGATTGAATCATATTGAATCAAACTAATTACTCCGTTTATGGCATTTTTAGAACTTTATTTATACACTCCGTTATATCCCTTGTCTATATTTAGGCTATACACTAATATACAGTATGCATGCGCGTTCATGCGTTTATGCATGTGCACGTGGAGCCGTTTGTCTGTGTATGCGGGCTCTTAGGTAACACGCCCGGATCGCGGCGCGAGGCGGGCTCTTTTTACTACGAAGTGATGGGAGGCGAGGGGGGGGGGTGGGCAAGCGTAGACGAAATTTACGTTTAGATGTGATCATGGCTGGTGAGCTCGTCACTCTACAAAAGAAGTCCTCGTGCTATTAAAAGGCTGATAAAGTTAACAGTCAGCACTTAGCACCGTAGAGAGAGGATGGCCCATGACATAAATTTTTAAGTCCTACGGGGCAGAGAGGGAGCTGTGGCACGAGTTGCTTAACCTGAATTTCTACGGCACTATAACCAAGCTTACAAATACGGAAGACTGTGACTCACTCTGAAGAACAGCTTCAGATTAGCAGCTAAATGCAACGTGACCAGGATATTTGCAAGGATATGTTGCTTTCAGGATCCCTCATTGTGTGGTTAATGTCTACTGTGCTACATTGTTGGTTTGATCCAGAGGTGCTGATGTGCTTAAATAGTGTCCATGCCTGTTGACTGAT
This sequence comes from Stomatorhinus ivindoensis, assembly GCA_019775895.2. Lineage (NCBI taxonomy): Eukaryota > Metazoa > Chordata > Actinopteri > Osteoglossiformes > Mormyridae > Stomatorhinus > Stomatorhinus ivindoensis. The sequence continues at coordinate 1,923,897 of JABFEB020000124.1, read as the reverse complement.
GAGCTTATAAAGTCCTAACACGTTTAATGCCACTCTGAGGTTACGTTGTGTGATATATGCAAGCTGCAATTTCCACTTGGTTTTTGTTTACATTTTCCCCCAAATTTGTTCTACTTTCATGTGGGTGAAAGATGTACTTTAGGGAAACACGAAGGGTCTTCTCTTTGTGTAGGGTACATTTTTGTAAGAGTAGACTATAGATGTGTTAAACAAATTATTTAAAAATTTGGTCAGTTGGACAAAAGATAGATAATGTTTGCTGCTGATTGTTCTTCTCTCTGCTTGGTCTGGGTGGAGCTGTTTTCTAAGCTAATTACAGATGTGGACCTATCCAGTGAGCCACCTCTGACATCACCTCGAATTACCGCCGAACGAGTCCAAGTATTGTTTCCAAGTGGTAATATTTCTTTTTAACGATACTGAAACTGCCCCGCAAAGCTGGGCTTGAACACTCACTGGTGTGAAAGTTTTCAAGAAGCTTTGCTTAATGGTCCACACCATTGACAGCTATGTTCAAAGTGAAATAATCTGAAACTTTTTATAGACAAGCCCAAGAAATAATACAGTACTTCCTAGCAGTTAGTTTACCCAGATATAGTTAATACAGAATGCTTTATAAATTACACGCTAAGCACATGGTGGTCAATTTGCTTTTGTGCAATAACAGTCATTCCTGGAACAGTGGATGCGAGTTGATTCTGGGTTTTTTTAATACGTTACAATATATCTTCAGAGGAATGGGCATCCCAGTTTAAAAATTCAGGCTCATTGGTTTGCACCAGCAGCAACCTAACACCAGTCAGAAGATAAGTCCCTAAGCCTGATTCAGCCATCCGTTTGGCTGTCTTTGAGAGAGCGATATAGGGATGACTAAATACTCCTACTCACACTGCTCTCATTGACAGGCTGACACTCTCTGCCCGTGTTCTTGACTTACATTTCATGGACTTCCCGTCTTCTGCCTGACTCCGGCAGATCATTCATTTTGGCGACGCTTTGCATCTGCCTAGCAAAGTAACAGGGCCAGCTAGACCCAGGGCAGCAATATGGCTGATGTAAGTGAATGTAAATGCTAAATGCCAAGCGTTTAGTCTTGTGGACGTTCTGTTTCTGTTATTGGAAGGGGTGATGTTCCTTTTTCACTTGATTGAAGTCCCTTTTCTTAGGAACCAGTGTGTCAAATATAATTGTTGAATTGTCATTCAAAACAAAAAGCAAATCAGAGGCATTTTAGGACGGAGATTGATGCAAACAACTCAGTTAATTCTGCCTTGGGATACTACGAAGGTTTGTCAGTTATTAAATACTTTTCTGAGAGACCCTTTCTGTGAGTTTCTTGTTCCGAGACAGTTTGAACTCATAGCCCCCAAACTGCGGTATAGACTTCTCAGCCTGCCAGAGAGAGCAGAGTTAGCATATAAGCTGTGAGCAGCAAGAAATGACATAAAAATGGGCAACTCAAAAGAACCAGCACCCCCTCCTAAGCATCGCGACATCTTGCGTAAAAGCTTGGATAATACGTCAGTCGGCGCGTGACCAATCGCATGGCCATGCTACAGGGGCGACGGCCACTTTAGAGCCCAACCAATCAAACGGTGCCTTCCCACCGGGCAGAGAGGAGGAGCCTACGCAAACAGATGTGTTCTTTTTCGGAAGTAGACCACTGCTCCCTAGGTGGGAGAAGAGGCGTGAGGGCATGGGGCTTGGCATAGGAAACCCAGGCAGGGTGCCAGGCTGCCCTGGAGGAGCCCGCTGACAGATGCTGCCTGACTCCGCAAGGACGTCCGCGTGGCCAACCAGCCACTGAAGCCATATCCTCCCTCTGTACTAAGTCCAGTCTGGAAGATATGTAGGAATACATGGAGCCGAGCACATGGTGACTCAGAAGGCTTAGATCAAGATGCTCGCGATGCGTTATTACAATTCGATGGGCGCCGTTAACTCGATTTAAGCCAAGGCCGTACCAGATTTCTATAGGTGTATCATGTGTCGGGCTGCCACTTTGAGAATGGCGTCCCAAAGAAAATTGCACCAGGGAAAATATTACAGCACATTATGTGGCGTAAAAAGGAATCAGATGGAAAACATCCCCATCGAAAATAGGGACTCTGCGTGCTGCATAATGTGGCGGATAAGCTGTACACCGCAGTACAGGGTGGCGGGAATGAAAAGGCCATGAAGAGATGTGCAGTTAAATGATGGAAATGAGTGCTGAATACACCAGAGTTTTCTGGCGGAAGACTTTATTTATGAGGGTACAGTCCTGAGCTCTAGTGGCAGAGAGGACAAGAACACAGCTCTAGTGGCAGAGAGGACAAGAACACAGCTCTAGAGCCAATAAAGGGCGTTTGCTGTGGGATCCACAGGACCTGGCAAGCATCAAGGCTTCCTGTCACCTCGCGTCTGGCCCCCCGGACTGCCAGCAGATCGCTTAGAAGTGTCAAAAATCTCCTCATTAGGCCTCCAACCCTCGTATTTAGTGAGGGATTCTTCGCTTTTCCCTTCTTAGCGTTTGCTAATGAACCCAAGGGGTAGCCGAAGGAGTCGGCAGCCCTACTTCAGCTAGCTCGGGCGTTCCAGTTTGAGCAGTCCCCAGCCGTCGGTTGGACATGAGCGGTAAATAAATGTGGGTTGTGTTCCCTGGTGTTGCTCTGAAAAGCAACAGGAAATGCATCATGTCTGGGGGGGGGGGATGGGGGGGGGCAGGTCACACCTGATCACGTATCTCATCATTAATAGGATGCCGAATATATCCGTGTTGTGTGGTCTCTTGTATTTACCCAAAATGCTGTGCGGTCCTTCAATGAATAGTTGTGTGCTTTTGTCAGATGAAAGGAACAACAGAATGTCTGTACTTGCGAGTGTCTCTGGTGCGAGCACATGGGTATATGAACACATGTACAAATGTATTACATGTGTGCATCTATGCATTTATGTGTGCAGTCATGCAATGGTGTTTAAGGGCATTTTTGTGTATCTACTGCATCCTTCCAAATTGAAACTGTGCGTGTATGTGTGGCACATTGCTTGACTTATTAGACAGCCTTGGTTTTTACAGTGTTGTGTGTGATTAATAGAGGCACACCTGGGAGAGATATATAGAGTAGGATTTTGTGCATGTAATGAAATATTAAAGTGTAATCCAAGAGACACCAAATATCATAACTCACGGTGCGGACGAGTGGGATCACTTAGGGTCAATCAGTACGAGTGCATCTCCAGATGTGACTGGGGTGGGATTAATTTTATTTGTTCATTTTATTTTAAAACATTTTTCATCTCTCTGTTGTGGCTTGTAATGCAGAAATGTACAACATAGGAAGAAAAGACAAGCCCTCACTTGGAATAATGAACCATGAAAGCTCGGTAAATTCCACCTTCAACAGTAAAATAATAAAAAGAATAAAAATCCACTGGAATCTGCCCCCAAGGCTTTCCTTGCAATTTTAATATTAAATCTCAAGCAGCTTCTTAAATTAAATCACAGACTGTAAGTTCAGAAAAAAAACAACAACATGGGCAAAGTAATGAAGAGTCAATATACCTTGGAAAAAAAAATCTCATCTTCAAATGACAGACCTGATGCACTTTATTGACTCGTATAGACGGGGGCTGTTCATGCTCGGGAAGCTTTGGGATCTCACAAAGGACACCTCCTCTGATCTTCCAGAGGGACCCATCATATGAGGCACTATCTCTTCTGGTTCCCCCATCTCTTGTCTTCATCCGCCAGCGCCTTACTCTTCCTCATCTCCTTCCCCTTGCATCATACCTTGCCGTCAGCAGCTTTCTACAGCTTTGCAAGCAAAGCTGATTAAAATTTAGCCCGTGTCAAAATAATGTACGTGAGACATCCCCCACATTTCAAAAGTGGCTCTATACTCTTTTCCAAGCTGTGGGCTCATTTTAACTTTTTCCTCTCCTAGACTTGTTCACTGGCTTCAGTTGGCTCTGTTGAAAGCCTCTCTGGGATCTGCTGGATTGGAGATGCCTGGCTGCAGTCCTGAATAATATACCATCTTAGCATGGCCTTTCATTAATTAGACCTAATCTAGGGGAGAGGGTTGGGGACATGGGGTGTGTGTGGGTAGGGAACTAGATTCCGAGTCCTTCAACTTGGTCCAAGTTCACTCAGAGGAGTTTGCTGGAGGTTGGGTAGAGTGTCGACATATGAAGAGCCAAGCAAAGTAATCGAAGATGAAGATTTATTACAGTCAGGACTAAAGGTTTCACACTGATATTGATGGTGGGAGGCAACAATATTACTTAAACTTCACCTCCACATACGTGTCCTTCAGCGATACCCGAACGTCGAGCGTGACCTAAATTGATGTGCGTGATCTCTGTTTGTTGTGGGAAGAATAGAGCTTCTTCTTCAGCACTTTCATTCGAGAGACATTTTCCGCAGGGTCTGTGAATTAATGTGACTGATTCCGTTTTCGTTGTTTTGTTTGTCGATTTGCTCGCTTCTTTGGGGGTTTTATCACTCCCCCCCCCATCCCCCCCCCGCGGGATCAGCCTGAAAAGTGGGCCAAGCTCTCTAACTTGGGGTTTTTCCATTGGGGCTTTGCGCCGGAATCTCGAAACGGCGCTTGATGCCACGGCCGTAACCGCGAGGACCGCACACGTGTGTCATGTGGGCCGTATGCCTGTTTATGGCTGAGGAACTGGGTCATTTGGTGGATTGCACAGAAAGGTGAGTCGGGAAAGGAGACTTTTTCATGAGAGGCCAGATTGGAGGAGGACTGAGTCAGACTCACTGTAATGTGTTGAACGCTGACCACATTTGACCAGAGACCTATACTTATGTACACTCCAAGTCCATAATTAACAACCCTATGTTTACATTGATCTTCTGGCTAAGTCATGGAGACCATTTTTAAATCGTAGTAAGATTCATAGGAACAGAGACATAATGATATAATTAAGAAAGTAATTAACATAAGGAATGAAAGGGGAGGCAGATAGAGATGTGTATCTTGAAAGTAGTTAAAGGAAGCTGTAAATGGGTTTTAAAGGAAGATAATTAAAGGGCTGTTTACCACCACTGGCAAACACAGAAGGTTACATGTGACATGAAGCATTTAAAATGAAGCAGGTCGTGATAAATGTACAGTTTACAGAAGGTACCGGCTGAGAGGAGCTTCTGGTGGCGACCTTGCAGATGATGGGTATCTGGTAGCTGGGCCAGATGTGCACGTGCTGGGACCATGTAATGCCGATAGGTGCCAGGAAGCATCTGGGGTGACGAAGGGCAGGTGGTGAGTGCAGTGCGGCTGGACCGGTACTCTGCTGTGGACAGTGTGACGGAGGGACATTAATCACAAGATAGACGGAGAGATCCAAATGGAGTTGGGGGGGGGGGGGGGGAGAAAGATTAAAAAAAAATATATGTGCGAGATTAACTGCCGTGTTACCTTGTAAACCAGAATTACCCGGGGGAAAAAAAATACAGTGTCACCCCTAGGAACCTTGAATCAGAAATCATTAACTACAAGTACAGCATGGCCTTGAAGGAAATATATTTATGTCAATGAACCTGAAATGACTCAGAATTATGGTGAAAATACAAAAAAAAAAAAACGTGGAAATACCATTAACATCCTGAAAGCATTGTAGTGTGACCATCAATTCTGCGGTTCTGCTGGAACATTGTGGAACACCATGTAGTTCTAAAATACAGTGTGTCACCACATAAGCTCTTTTGAGGGTTCTGCCACATTACTGAAGAGTAAGAGCAGAAGAAACAGGGTGTAATTTACGTGACGTTTTTCCATTTTAAAAGAAGCTTTCAGGTATTCAGGACTGTGGAATAATAGTATTTTCATAGAAGGGACCGGGTATGTCTTTGTGTTTGGGCTGCATTTCTTAATGTCGCTGTGTCTGTAACCTGCAGACCAGCACTGAAATTCCAGTATGATTGTAGTACTCCGGCATGCCGTTAACTGTGCAAGAGATCGTGGTACAACACAGCAAGCCATTAAAAGCGCTATGTCACTTCATCAATATCTGAACAGCCTCTGAACAGGCAATTCCACTCTGATGGAAGTTACCTGCTCCCCGCGGCAATGCTCTTGAATGGAATATAAATCCTGGGCATCAATCAAATTATATGTTCCGATTTACTGTATTTAAACATAAAAACTTGGTGAAGTTTGAGCGCACTGCTCTCTGACCCAGCCAGTCACATCCAACAAAATTCTTCTGCTTTAAAATGTGTCTCCGGGAATTCCAGATATATTTTTCTGAGCTGCAAAGGGATAATCGTTTCTAAACTAACATAAAACTGAAGGTTTAGTCTTCACTGTTACGTGAAGGAGCAGCGAATTTTGTGTGTGAGGGAGACTCTGCCATTTGCGAAGATGCTGCTTGCACTGGCCTTTGACTTCTTGGGTTAGATAAATTAACCAGATTGAATTAACGAGGGATGTAAGGAGAGGGATTTCACTGGTGTTGCGTCTTGCTGTCTAGACCCGGGTAAAAATGTCAGGAATGGCAGATGTCCTCCTCGGAATGACGGTGATGCCATGCGTGATGGGGTCAGCGGTGAGGGTTTGGAGGAGGGGGGGGGGTCTGATGTGGCAGCAGCCATCTTGCGGCTCCTTGCCAGGCAACAATAAAAGGCGTCTGAGGCGCTTGGCTCTGTCACCGGGAACAGAAAGGAGAATGTAAAATGAATCTTTTTCTCCTTTTTTTTTGCATCCTCAACCAGGTGGTGTCCAGGGGATGGGATCATGGTCATTTTCCAACAGAGCTAGGAGAAAAAAAAAGATAAATCACATAGATGGTCACTTAGGATGATAACCCGGGCAGCTAAAAAAAAGCATCATTGAAATGAGGAGGTTATGTCAGGTGAAGGTGCCTCATATCATTACGGGGCTGTCAAAACACATGACTGTTAAAGCCCGAGCGCTCGTGCTGTCAGCTCCTCTGTGCTGTCACCACTTCCGCGTGCGCTGATTTGCGGAGGAGCCGGCACAGCGGCCTTTGATTGCGTCATGCCTTCCCTGCTCGGCAACTTTTGGCGCCCGTAGATAGAGACGCTGTTTATGTATAGCTCCGCTGTGTGAAGTTTACCTCTCAAGAGTTTACGACAATGCGGGACAGTTTGACTCGCATTGTATGCTGGAACGCCACTCTTCGCATTCCGCTGCATGCATCCCGAGAGGCTAACATGCCAACATGCCCCCCCCCCGCCCTGAAACAAGTCTTGGGACAAGAGAGTAAATTTCCAAACTTTGGTCCCCGCTGTACCCGACGAGTAAACATCAGGACTGAATGAAGTACCCTTTGCCGACAGCAGTGACGTTCCTGCACTGACCTGACCGTTGAGTAAATGTGCCGAACTCTGCGTGTGAAACATCCATTTTAACAATGTCATGGGCCCCTGACTGACCTGCTCGATGCTGGATGAATTCTTTGAGCCATTCAATGTCCCTGGATTCCAATAATCATGCATGTGTACTGCAGGAAAATGGCACAGAAACCCTCTCATTTGTATAAATCTCTATGTGGGGGGCGGGGGTGACCAGCTACAGCCCAGATCAGCTCCAGTTGGGGGCTGTGCTCTCTGCCCACCTGCTGGCAGTGCCAGAAGGATCCCAGCGGGTGACGCCCGTTAGGACGGGCGAGTGGGCAGTAACAAAGTCAAACCACAACCTCTCGCAAAAGGTCGGACTGGGTGGCCAGGG
>JABFEB020000124.1:1895247-1909309 GCA_019775895.2 Stomatorhinus ivindoensis | reverse complement strand
CAGGTGCATTACAGTGAAGCCACTCAGCCTCTCAAATCTTTCAGGAGCTAAATCAATTACGCCAATGGATTCCAGCCCAGAAATATCAGCGAACACCGTTACACCTGTATGGGAGGCTCTTGAAACCTTAACACTACTGCTATGATTAATGCTCCCAGGTACTATTTTAAATATACAGCAAAGAAGCATCTTTTTATCCCCCTGGATGAAATCTAATCTCCTCTTTCCACTAGGATGTCTCATGACTTTCATGCCAAGTGCAACGCCTTGCTGCCTGGCTTGATTGCTCATTTGAGAACACGGCGCCACGCTTCGTCCTTTGCAGACTTTCTGGGTGTATCGGCTGTGAGAGAGACTGTCATTACTGTGGTATTTCTGCTCAGCGCCCTTGGATTTAGGCAGTGTCCCTCGGAGATCAAAGATTTTACTGGTGAACTTTCAAATCCCTCGTAAAAAATTACCTTTAGCACATTTGAAATGTCTTTCAACTTTCAAAGCTCCGCAGTGTTGCTTCCTGATGAAGATATTTGTGGTTGGATTACGTCTTAGGTGGAAGATCTGACAGCACGAGGGCCCAGTGGGTAGCACTGGTTGAAAGCCGGTCCTCTGTGTGTGTGGTGTTTGTAAGTTCTCTGTATCGGTTGGGATTCCTCTGGTCTTCCCATTCCCTTCCCACAGTCCAAAGACAGGCAGTTGGGCTGACTGGCCTCTTCAGATTGCCCACCGTGTCCGTTCCAGGGGGTATGTGAGGTCTGTCCCCAATTTGCATTAAATAGGCTCCTCCAAGAACCCCAATCAAGATAATCAGTTAGAATATGGATGGAGAACAGGAAAATTCCACCTCCGGTCTATAATTCTATAAATGTCAGCTTAAAAGAGTGGATTTTGGGCTGTGGATTTGTTTCTTGGTTTGGTCAGCCTGGGAGCCACACAAGACTGTCCTCTCTGGCCCGTCCTGCTCAGTCAGTACTCTACAGCTGGACTAAAAGATGTCTGAACAACTCAGATTACTGAAGTACAGGAGCTCTCCCCATGGGTAAAATGGGGGAATGTATATATATCTCCCCCAAAATCTTTTTCTTCTAATTTGCTAAACAAGACAGAGGAAGTCATGGATTCATGGATTCTACCTTCAGTTCTACATGGGGTGCAACATAAAATTATGACTGCAAAAACAAAACAATGACATTAAACAGCCGAGCATTTAATAAGACGTGTCACATTAGTTGGTTTCCGTTTTTGACTTGGTGTATTGAGTCTACTTTAACACACATCTTTTTCACTGGACAATTAATTAGTAAGGATACAGACAATATTAATTGCATTATTAATCATGTTCACATAGAAATATGTCAAACTCCATTACATATTTAATTAGTTACACTGACTTCATTATTTGATTGGCTAATGTGCCTTACCTTGTACTCCCAAAACAGCATTGATTTAATATTAATAAAAATGTAGTACTTTTAGTAATTTGATACTATGCAGTTTAATGATAAAAACTGAAATATTTCAGAAAATATGTAAAAACAAGTTATGTGGCATCATGGTTAATACCAAAATTGTAAAAAGATGAATATGAATCTGACTACTTGAAAAGAACTTCTACTGGTGCAGCTGAAAGACCTGGAGGCCTTGATGTCGGAGGTGTTAAACTAAAATAACAGAAATGCTTCTTTTTATAATCAATACATGCTGAGAATAGTCTTATGGCGTGACATATTTAAATAGATTTTTGTCTAAATAATGAAATTTCTTGAATTTCCTTCATCTTTATGTAAAACAAACAGAATACATCATTTTCTGCAGTCATACATTTTTTTCCACATAAATATAATCAGTTACTATTGAATATGTAATACCCAAAGCTGATGTATTAATTTGTTAATATGGCATAAACAAAAATATAATATTTTATTGGGTCATAACTACCCTGTAAAATATAGACATTTTAATTCAATTCAGTGTGATAATATTCACGATGTAATGTTATTAGTGTGATTTCATACCTGTTATTTGATGCATTTTTATAGTAATTACACACCTGAACGTAATAAACTGGTTCTTAATTCGCAGCGATCTCTGCTCACCCACATCTCTGTTGCTCATTTTTCTTGCGTTTCCTCTCTTGACTTCGTCTCACCACACTTGCTCTCTCTCACTCCGTATCATGTCTCCTGGCTTTTCTCTCTCCCTTGTACATCTCTTTCCCCTGTTTCCCCCTCACTGTGTAATCGGACGGGTTTCCATTTCCTCACTCTCCGAATCGCTGCCTTTCTCATGATAATTCAACAATGGCACTGAACTGCGAAATCGCTTTTACTGTTTTTAGTCTCCTGATTTTTTCCCCTTTCCCCTCAGTTTATCGTCTTTCCTTTGGGCGTTATTTTGCTCCCTGTAATTAAATGTCATTTTACTTAATGCTCTTTTTTTAAATGAAAGTCATTTTTTTCTTGTTGTAATTGAAAAAGAACATGTTTCAGCCGTGTTACAGTGTTCTTTCACAAAAAAGATCATCAACAACACTGTGATAACACGAGACACACACACACACAGCCTTGTAATTCTATTTTTGTGGGGACTCTGTATTCATTTTCTAATTCCAACATGACGGCCTTAACCCCTAACCACCCCTAACCTTAACCATAAGAAACCATACAAAATATGGGACTTTTGGCATTTTTAGTTTTTGGATTGCATTCACTGCTCTTTGTGGGGACATGAAAAATTCCCCCCACAATGTCAAAATAACAGGCTTTTATTACATTGTGGGGAACATTTGGTCTCAACAATGTAAAATAAACATAATACATAATGCGGATTACGCAACACTTTCACATAGGTTAATCATGTTACCCCTAATGAGTGTCTGGAGTGCCTTAACCAAGAGACAAGGCGCTGTATTTGCAACAAGCGTTAAACAAATGTAATTCGAGGAAAGCTTGGTAATGTAATTGATATAAGGGCAAAAACGTTCCGAGCGTAACTACGAAAGCTGGCTTGAGTACCGGCGTTTGAATCGCCCCATGACAGCTGATCAATGCCTCAAAGAACCAATGTCCCGGATGCCCACGATAAGATGGGAAGTGGAATTGATTGCTGCAAATAAAACTCCAATTAGACAAATAAAGAGCTTACAAGTGCACACGGACCGGCTGCCCGGGTGTATAAATCGTCCCTTGAGAAATGACCCCCCACCAAGGTAAATCTTTCTTAAACGTATACGAATAGAAACTGCATCAGGAAATCAGTGGCGGGAGACAGGACTCCACTCTCTTTAAAAATACATTTGTTACCTCCCTGTTTGGTGAATCGGATGGTAAAACAGGCATCATGCTTACAAAGCAGAAATCAGGAATTGCGTACATTTGACACTTACGTCTGAAACCTGGCGATTGGACTGGGAAGCGCTGTCTGCCCCCTGAAATCTGATTGGTTCCCCTAGTTGCCCCCCCCAGTTTTTATTGGTCGTTAATGAACAATCAAAGAACAACACGCTCAGTTTTCTAAGATGCATGCTCCATAGCCAGATAGTAAAATGATGGGCTTCGAACCCCCCCCCCACCCAAGGGGGGTGCTTAAACTCCCCAGTCATTTGGACAGATCTACCAAGGGGGATCCAGACAGACCACAAAATAATAATTCTGGTTACAGGCCTGCATAGATATTATTTTAGTGGTGCATGTGATTGCATAAATGTACACTAATTATAGGCATAATTATTGTGTATTTTTTGCATTATTTTATGCATTTAGCAGAAAGAAGTCAGTGACAGCTTTTTCTCCTTTGGTTACCTCCCCTCCCCTGACAATAATATGGAGCCACCACTGCTGCACCTGTTAAGGCTGCCTGCTTTCTGCAGCCTGCGCTGTGTACCAGTGCTTTTCTAGTGAAATATACTGTTCAGTCTTTCGGCTCTTTCTCACATGAAGTAAATTGCATGCTTTTCGCTCCTAGACAGGCAAATTAAATTAAAGATTATTGCTTCAAGTTCTTAAAAACACATGCTCTCCTCTCCTCTTCCATAATCTCTCCTCTTACCTGTAATATCATTTCCCTTTGCTTATGATCAATAATCTGCTTTGTCTCTGTATTAGATTTCCTGCACTGTACCTATCTATACAAAATCTGACTGGGTTGAAGTCTTCAGTCCTGCATGGTGTATGTAAAAATCAGTATAAAAAATAATGCAGCTGATTTCACTGTTAAACAAAAATCTTAGCACTAGATTATAGGGACAGTACGATTCATTGATTCACATTGGTGCACTGGTACAAAGGTTTGTGATGTGATTGTCTCAATTAAACAAGTGTGCACTGAATGCAATTTGGGTTAAACTAGGGATTTGTGGTTTCTAACATATTTGCATCAGTAAAATTTGATTTATTAATGTAGAACAGTGAGTTAAATCATTCTGCTTTATTAATTTGTCATTTGTCACCTCCGGACTGTATTCACCATTCCCCCCCCTTCCCGTCATATTGCTCTCCCCGCTGGGTCAGAACACCTGAAGTCAGGCTGTCACTGTGGTTACGGCCCGCGCTGTTCCTGGGCCTCCACATCCCTCATCGCGTCACATCACCAACACACTATAACGCAACACAGACGGTCCTGGGCCCGGCCTGCTCTGTCCACTGGAGTTATCCAGACAGAGGCAGCACACGGCAGGCGTTACATAAAGATAGCATTTTTAGTTGAGGCCCTTCATTACTTAGAAATGTGACCAATTTTTATTTCTCAAATACACTCTCATCTGCTTTTTTCCACTGCTGTCAGTGGCCAGTTCTTTGCAAGTCTCTCAGCCAAGTCTTGCACGGGTTGGAAGATTATCCAGCCTATCATGTCAAATTGCACCGCATCGCAAAAGGGGTAAATCGTATCGTATTGCAATAGTAGTTGCTTTATGGGTATCGTTAATGTAATGCATTGAGATGTGTATTGCATCGCCTCAGCAGTGGATGCACATCCCTACTATATTAACTTAGTACTTTGTTGAAGATACTAAACTTAGAACTGGGGTAAGAGATGAAACCTGGGGCCATGTGAATACTTCTTTACCTCCTAATAGGCAGTCTAATACAGAAGTCCACTATAGTGCAAATTTTTGAAGGGTCATTCTGGGGCTAGTCAATCCAATAGGTGACTCAGACAGCTGCCTTGAGCACTGCACTGATTCGCCAGCTGATTTGACTTTGCTTTGGATGTGCAGCTACCAGCGGTGATGCTAACCTAGGGCACCACATCGGCTAGGACCAGTACTGGATCATTTTGTGAGGTCAATTGACAAAATGATCTATCCTTTCAATAACCATATCCTGTAGGCATGAATAGAAAAAAAAGGAATTAGTCATGCCTCTGTTGTTCCAGTGTTACATTTTGACTGTGGGTCTGTTTGCCTGTATATCGCACTGGATTGGGAAGATCTATGTCCCTTTGCATCTGCACAGTGTCGGGTGTAAAAAAATCAGTAGGTGAAATCGGCACGGGGGGAGGCTAATCTGTACAATGGTGGTTAAAACATCTCAGCTAAACAAACCATTCTGGGCTCATTCAGATCCATTCGGGACTAGTTCAGATTCATTCAGGAATTCAGTCTCGAATGCCTCAGGCTTGCGATGCATCTGGGTGTGATTCTTAGTGCAATACTGGGTCCTGCTTCTTTAAAATCCAGTTTAAAAACCTGTTGCTGGATGAACTGCTTTAGTATATGCGAAATAGCACAGACCCCTGAAGCAGAAACCCTTTTCTCGACATAGACCATATGGCTGATTCAGTAGTCGATAATCCTGAATGTATTCAATTTATTTTTAAAAGCATAACTCACATTTCAAATTAAATTAACTTTTTTCGTTGGTCGTAGTTGCTTCAATTGACCTTATCGGACACTTTGAAAATGAATTAAGGAATGACTGAGTACCATATCAATGCTATTGACAAATGTTTGGATAAATGACTTTGTATGACTTTGTAATTGATGAGTACAGGCAGTGGCTGCACCACACTCACTCAGAACCAGTGAAGTAGGTATAAGTTACACTATTTGCCATTTTTAAAATGATCTTGTTGCCGTGCTTCTCCTCTGAAAATCAAATCTGTGATTAATCGGTTGTCATTTGTAGGGAAACACTTGTCTATTATGGGAATTTGTGTACTTATAGCTAACATTTGGGTACGTGAGTGAGAGATTAAAAAGTGGTGAAGCAAGAGGTAGAGACAGAATGATGTATTATGAATATTAGGCCTAATCCTTCTAATGTGTATGTCACTGATGTTTCCTTTACAGTAAACCTGTGGGTTTGCATGCTTTTCTTTATAATTGCATGGTTTTGCTCTGTCCACCGTTTCCTCCTACAGGTGAATTGGTATTTATGTATTATCTTTAATGTGTTGCTTGTGTGTGTGTGTGTGTGTGTTATGTTCATATTACATTGTGGGGACCAAATGCTTTCCACATACTGTAGAAATGAATGGAGAGTCCCCGCAAAGATATGACTACAGATCTGTGTGTGTGTGGATTAGGTTTATATTACATTTTGAGGACCAAGTGTCCCCCACAATGTAATAAAAACCTGTTTTTTACGGCTGGGTAGGGGTTAAGGTCGCCGTGGTGGGATTAGAGTTTTCCCCATAGAAATGAATGGAGAGTCCCCATTGTATGGATGGATGGAAATTCAGTGGGAAGATACAGAAATGTGACTGCTTTAGGAATTAAATTAATGTGTACCCTGATACGGGACATACTGGATGCAGATGAACGTCAAATGGTAAATAAAACTGACACACAGCGACACAAGTCTAGAGCTATACACCCACAAAGGGCCACTGAAAAACAATAAAACACACATTTGTAAATTAAAGCATGTATTGATTTCAGTGTCTTGTAACATGAAGCTGATTGAGCGGCTGTTCTGGGGAGTATTAACCAGCACATGACCAATGCCAGTGCTACATTTAAGGCCTTGTAATGTAAATCGCACGAGTAATTTTCATGGATGTTGTTGCTGCAATATAACAGGACAGTATTGTCATAAATATTTCAGTCCTTGCTGACCGAGGAACAGATTTGACATGCTGGGTAGTGGATATCACACTAGTGTGAGGAAGTGTTCAGGCCAGGAAGCATAAGAGCATACAGGAGATCTCTGGACATCATCTCTATGCGGTGGCAATTTATTATTATTTTTTTCTTTCCTTGAGTTTTAGGTCAGGACTAATTTCATAATGCCTGTTGCAGAAGGATCTCTGTTCAATGCATTGCTAGGCAAAAGTTTACATTAATTCAGAATTTTATTAATTACAAATCCCGTCATCTTTCTGTTGGCTTGATAGAAGGTTGTTTCATTACATATTATTGGAAAATGAGTTAAACACTCTGTTATGTTTTGATACTATTAGAATAAGGCCAATGTGCTCAGTGTAATACAGTTAAGGAAGAATTGCATTATGGTTTCTGAGTCTCTCTCTCCCTTGTGCCTTCCATATCCTCAGGTGCAAGGACTGGAGAAACAAGTGACCAAGTCCTTGGATTACCTGGAATTGGGGCCAGCTGGCTCCATGATGAAAACCATTCCCTATGGTATGGGCAGAGTGGGGGAAGGGGAAGGGGTAAAAGCCATAGGAGTGAAGCCACCGTACCAGACATCTGGAATCTTCTCCACTATGGACAGCACCCCCTTGAAGTCCAAACCCCCTAGCTACAGCTTTCTGAACCCATATGACTTGGCCCGGAACCAGTCGCTCCACTTGGACCAGACAGGCTATCGCTCCAAGCGCAAACCTTTACTGAAGACAGGTCTGAAATCCAAGAAGATCTTTGGCTGGGGGGACTTCTACTTAAACATCAAGACAATGAAGTTCAGCCTTATAGTGACGGGCAAGATAGTGGACCACGTCAACGGCACATTCGGCGTCTATTTCCGCCACAACTCCTCCAGCTTGGCCAATGTGTCCATCAGCATTGTCCCGCCCTCAAAAGTGGTGGAGTTTGACGTGCTCCACCCACAGCAGCTCCATCCTGATCTCCAACTCCAGCAGCAGCAGCAATCCACCATTGACCCCAAAGAGATAAAGACCTTCAACTGCCGGGTGGAACACCAAAAGACCGACCACAAAGTAAAACCCAAGCCCTGCCTATACAACCCTTCTGAAAACTGCTACACAGAACATACGGAGTCACAGGCAACCTGGGTATGTGCCAAACCTTTCAAGGTCATTTGCATCTTCATCTCCTTCTGCGGTAAAGATTACAAGCTGGTACAGAAGGTATGTCCGGACTACAACTTCCAGAATGACCACCCCTACTTTGGATGAAGGCTGATGGGTAAGAGAGGCTGGCAAAAACAAAAGGAGCTGTGTAGTCTTCTCACCTCTCTAAAATTACGTGGGATAAAAAAAAACAAGGTTAAGAGCTGCAAGGACAACATTTCAACTTATTTCTAAAATGACTCAATTATTTGTATCGCTTTCATTTGGATTATTTTCTGTATATCAGCTCAGCTTTTAGAAGTTATTCATTAATATTGTTGGTATTTGAGGAATTTGAAAGAAAGAGGCATTAAAATGGAATCAATCTTCACTGTAGCCTCTCACCTTGGAAATCCTTTGTTTTTTTTCTCAATTAAGAAAAACTTTACCATGTGTGGCATTAAAATAGTGAGAAGTGTTTTGGTTTAGTGATTTTCGCCATCCTTGTTTCACTCTTGAGTTCCAGAAAGGAGCGGCGAGAGAC
Organism: Stomatorhinus ivindoensis; assembly: GCA_019775895.2. Taxonomy (NCBI): domain Eukaryota; kingdom Metazoa; phylum Chordata; class Actinopteri; order Osteoglossiformes; family Mormyridae; genus Stomatorhinus; species Stomatorhinus ivindoensis. Next base: position 1,900,578 of record JABFEB020000124.1, on the reverse strand, counting down.
TATGACAACTCACAGCTGGAAAATAATGCTACTGTTGCTATTATGTGTAGAAAATAATAAAGACAGGATATGCATATATGAAAATGCCCATTAAAATGTATTAAACTGTTGGCTTTGGGTCTTTGTCCAAGTTAACTGGCGACTTAGCATGCGGTTTTGAAATAAATGTCTCAGCACTAAGCGATGTCATTGCACACCCATTAATGGCACATGGAAATGGAAGCGAATGCAAGCTGTTTAAAATGAATATGTTTCCAAAGACACTATTAAAGAGACTGTAAAAAAAAAACTACTGTTAGTAATGAGCCAGCTGATAGATTATATGGACTGGTGGACAGCGCTGAGTGGTTTGAAATAAAGAGAGAACTGATCTTATGTCAGATTCAAATAAAATATGTCTGATTTATGGATTTCTTGTAAAATATACTGTGAAATGAAATGTATTTTTGAATAATAATCAACTTTATTTCACTACTACTGATTTTAATGCATGCTTTGGATCCATTTCTCTTAATCACAAGAATTAAGATTAAAGACCATACAAAATGCATATTTATTTATGAATATATACCATTCACAAATGATATTTTAATTGAAAAACAGAAACAGTATCACTGTCCACTTGTGAAATCAAGTCATTTTAACATCATTATTAATTATTAACACGTGGCAGTTTTAAGTATTGTTAATAAAGTGATTATTTGCTTTCTTTACCTACCTACCTTTCTACAAAGTCATTTATAAGTACGTTTTCTTGTGTTGGATAATGTTTTATTAAGTAACCCAGTTATTGTTCAGTTGAATCCTCTTTTCTTCATTTATTATTTGATTGACACCCCTAGATCTCAAACCCCGGAGCTCTGTTGCAGTGCAGTCCCCTCGCAACACCCTGATATTGCTACACTTTCTCTCCCGTCTGGAAAATACTTAGACTGTCAGATTCAACTTCTCATGTCTGCTACCAGGAGGGGGACTAAAGGCTAGAATTGGGGGTGGGAGCCTTTAAGATGTGCCTGGTATTGCGTGTGTGCTGAATTTTAAAGTGATCTGCAACCGTTTATCTGGAAGTTCGCAGTTAACAAAGGGTATTGACTAATTCACGAAATAAAATGGAAAAATATTAATTCTCATTCTGTTATTATTGTCAAAAATGTTCAACCAACTATAATGCCATGCTCCGTGTTAAAAATGCAGATAGTCCTACGCGTAATATATGGCTTACACGTACAGATTATTATTTCAAAACTTTGCATAATCTAAAATGAAACACAAAAAAACAAAAAGTCATAAAGACGACATCCCTATCTTTTAAATTGTGAATGATCTTATTGCTCAGCTACGACAGAATCGTGCACTTTCATTTGTGCCATTGTTATCAGAGAAAGCTGCACTTTTGAAGTGCAAAAAATACATTAATAAGAATAAATTATTTAAAAGAGTCAGGAAAATGTGGAAAATAATTCTGTAAAACATGCTCACCCAAGACAAGGAAAATAAATGGCGTGTTTTATATTTATCGGTTATCGTCTATTGCACCCATTCTGTTTGTACAGTTGGTTTAAAAAGTTGTACATATATAGGTTAAATATTGTGCTACATATTTATCAGGTTTGAATACGCCGCTGACCACAGATACAGCTATATTGCTGTATAATGTTGAGAATGGCTTGTCCGGGTACGGGTGTTACCTCCGCTCAGATGCGTTCCCTCTATATTGTCAAACTGGATGTCTAATAACGTTTATTTCAGTTAAGTCACATTGTTCTGAGATCATGTGACATTCTTTAGTTTAAGAGGATTAAATAAGTTAATATTACATAATATTACATACTATTATGGTATTTTCTTCTACAGTACTCCGGTATCAGTTGTGAACAAACAGGTATTGTAAAGGATCTTATCTTCGCTGTGTCCCGGCACCGAACTGGTTAATTAAAATAATCGACTGAGCAGAAAATGCCATCATCCGAGTAATAAGTTTAACATTATCTGTATTAAAACCTTCACATTTCAGGTCGTATTTTTTTCCTCCAAAATATCATACATTATCAGGGCACGCGGTGTAGACATATTCAACGTGCCATTTTCGGAAGTGAAGGCGATTAGTAAATGTTATTTTTCTTCCAGTCATGCGTTTTCCAAACACTTGCCTTGGTATCGGAAGGACGCCTGGATCAGATAACCGGGAGCACGCCGCACACGCCTGCAGTGCCGCTGGACGGAATGCCGTCCATCCTGGGGCACATATACAGGCACATAGATCCGCACATAACCGAACACTAGGGGCAATTTACAGATGCTACTCAGTCTAGTTTCCGAACTTTGTATGCAGCGGAAACTCTATAATAACTCTATAATAATCACGGGAGAATATGTGCACTCCATACAACTACATACACAAATGCGGAGTGCACTATTTACTTTAAAACGTCCTCAAATTCAGAGGATTTTATACTTTAACATTTCAGGTGCTTAATTTTCTGTTCCATGAGATGATCTTATAGCGTGTGGGTGGTCTCCGTATAACAAAATGTACACTTTATATGGTCACTTAAATATAAGGCACATATATATGGCACAAATTTTAGTTAGCGCCCAAATGTTGGTTTTTAAAACTACATATCCCATGTAACCTTGCGCGACACTGTGCATGTGCCCGGTAGTTCCTGAATAATCTGGTTTTCCACGTTGAGCGTTTTTTTTTTACGTTCAGCACTTGTCTTGATTCTGTCGCTTCTTCGTACCTGACGGCATGCTGTCATTAACGTTACGACAACTTGTACGGGTAAGTATCGACATTTTCATTTGCGTTTCCACGCATTTTTGCAGACCCAGATCAGTAGACATTTGGTAAATATGGCCATTCACTCAGATGCACATGCTGAGTAGCCGTATGTTGTGAACAAAATGAAGACCACGTTGTATTTTCAGTAAGCGGATAATTACCGTTAGTACCTTATATTAGATACTAAATCGATATATGCAAAAGATGAGTTTAAACGAAGTGACACGGGCTTCCTCTCCATTTTAGTGCCACAAATTCAACTGCTGGCCTCATAAATATAGGTTGGAAGTTATTTGCTGAATACACAAGTTAGGTTGTCAATGAATGTGAACAGGGCGATTTGTATCAATTTCGCAGCTTCTTAACTACTTTCCGCTACTTTTTAAAAGTCCTTTTTGCAGACGAAGGCGTTCATGCAGGACTCGGTGCAGTCCTGTACGTCTGCCAGCTCCACTTATCTTACTATATGTCCCATATCACATGCAACTTCCAAATCTGCCCTTTTTTAACCGAGAAAAGTTTCTTCTGTGTTTGGCCAACTTTGTAGCCACTGCAGTACATTGTTCCATTAAGAATGCATACGAAAGAAACAATATCTACTTATTGTGGTACGTAAATGGGGGTCCGGTGTGCAGATGATGCAATTGCGTTTGGGAGGTTTCATCATGTGTGTGTCCATGTGGCAAGTTCATGCTGCCAGTTTTATGCATTATTTTCTGGGTCTTGAAATATTTCTTTTACATTTACATCATGTTTACATTTTAATTAATGGCTAAATTGTTAGTTTAAGCACATCGTCAATACAGTTAATTTGTATGTAACTGATGCCTATTTGACGTAGTTTGTTCCGAGAATAATCCACATATGCAAGCAAAAATATAAAGTGTATGACTACTGGTGTATACCAGGGCAAAGTACGTCTGGCGCTTAATACAAAGAAGTACTCATCTACTGTACGTAATAAACCCACAGTTTATGTGTCAGCATAAATCGCAAACACTGTCGGTTGCGGAATAACGCCTTGCGTTAATTTGTCTCGAAAATTATAATTATACCTTCAGAAGACTGACACTACCCAGTGTGTGTTTTGTGTGAGTAGTCTCATGCAGAGATTTGTGTAGTGTTTAGTGGGTGTCGTTTTTTACATTGCAGGTAAAAATCGTACCCAGATAAATTAGGAAGGCTTCCATTACATAAACAATGGATTGTTTTTTCCCTCCTGTCTGCAGAGTTCAGTTCCACAAATGTTTGCAGAAATGAATTCGAAGAGGTCAACTAGTCAGGTGATTCTGAGCTGTACAAAAAGTTGCCACGTTCTGGAAATAATCTACAGTTCCATGTGGGGTTTAGGTATTTTTCTGATCAGTGACCTGAGTTGATTCATTTTGTTAAGCACGGCTGGACTGGGATTACAAAATCAGCCCTGGGGCCTGTACTACGAAACTGGGTTACTGGTTTATCGGGGTGACTCGTCAGGGTAACCCTGCTTTGTGGTACTGGCCACTGGACATTAGGGTCCTCTATGGTAAATAGGTCCCCTTGACAGATTATTGCCAGTGGTTGCATAGGGGTTGTAAATTTACAGAAACTTTCTGTTCCATGGGAAGTTAAGCTGGGGAATTTTGGAAGTATTCCAAGTTGGAAACTTTCCATGGGAATTGCCAGGTAATATATGGGTTGGTGTTAAGGACCCACAGATATGGCTCTTCTCCTGAGGTTAGGGTCAAACCGGCAACCTTCTGATCGCAGGCATAACCCGCTGTGCCTCACATTACACCCTAAATAAGCATCCCGTACTACCAGTCACATGAAAGTATAGCATGCACAATTATCTACAAAACATAAGCTATAACGGTAATAAACAGCTGTTATTGATTTATTTATTCACTATCCATTTTATTTATGCTATCCCGTATAGCCTAGGTGCCCTGGCTCTGCCAATTTGTGTGAGCACACTCTAAGATGTTGTGCAACGTTGCACAATGACGAAATCACCTGACAGCATATTTCTCAGAATGTATCCTCCTCATTAAGTGACGCTTGACTGTATAAACAGAAAAGCAAAGCCGTCAGATGCTGATGAGAGTCACTGCACTTCACAAACACATAGGCCGCTGCCGTCCTTGTTGTGGTGCCCATGGAATATAATTGGCTGGCGTGTTTGCATACTCCTTAGAGGTAATCAGTTTAGCATGCTGTGTAATGTAATTTAAAATTGCATGAGTGTCTGTGGTGGGTTGGGGGGGCAGTGCCTGTCCTTGATCTGTCTTTCCAGACAGGTTTATTCCTTTGTGGTCTCAGTTAGTGTGGGCTAATCACTTGCAATGAAGTTTCACGGCTTTTGAAAGATGCCACGCTACTGTCCGCAGACGATGCTTTGGATGTGTCTGTTGTCACAGTGCAGAATGGTGCAAATTGCATAGAATAGCTGCTATGTATTAGTGCCGACAGGGAGTGTGTCGCGCACGTGCCGGTAGGTAGCATAGTTCATGTGACATCTGTGGGGGGGGGGGGGGGGGGGGGGGGGGGGGGGGGGGGGGGGGGGG
>JABFEB020000124.1:1869273-1884540 GCA_019775895.2 Stomatorhinus ivindoensis | reverse complement strand
CTGCTCTGCCCTACCCCACTATCCACGTGACAGAATTTCTGCAGCCAAGCCGCCCTCGAGGCCCTGGGGTCGTGCCTGAACAACAAGTACTCAGAAGGCTATCCCGGGAAGAGGTGAGGTCCGTCCGGACGTTCAGAGTGTTTTCAGTGTATGAGAAACGGCTTTCCATTACCCACAGCACATCCATACTGACAGCAGCAAACCCGGAGGGTGTAGCCACTACCTGTGTGACGTTTATGGAGGCCCACACAGGGTCGTCCTCTTAGACAGAGTGCCGGCGTCCGGGTGGCAAACAGCATTTACGCGTTTACCTTAAACACGATTTCCCCTCCGCTGGAGAATTACAGATAAAAACGCTGAAGGGCCCCTCTGTAGATACTGCTGGGTGGCTTTAAGCAGCCGTGAGATTTCCCAGAAATCCTGCACTGGGCGATTAATATGAAGCGTATAAAGATTGACTGTGTCTGTAAAGCTATTCTCAGCTGCTGTGGTCAGGCAGCACTCCAGGTTTAATGCTTTTAGGCCAGTATCTTTTTATTAACATGAGTAGTGGCTCAGCAGGTCAAGGTGCTGCGCCTGTGACCAGAAGGTTGCCGGTTCAAATCCCAGGGTTCATTTCACCATTAAGCTCCTGAAAAAGACCCTTAGCCCCTAGTTGCTCCTGAGACTGGCTGGTCCTGCTTTCTCAGATATGTATGTTGCTTTGGGTAAAACCATCTGCTAGACAAATAAATCCAAGCCTTATTTTTCACGCAAAATAGTTCTGCGGAGATTTTAAGTAGAAACCGTGGATGACGTCACAGATTTTAGGGGCGGTCGTTGGAAATGGGTGACTGTTTCCTTGGGTCAGAAATATAAATATATTTTTGCATTTCTTCCTGGGGTTTAAGAAATGTTTGTAGGTGTTTTATGCAGTTCATGCTTGTTTGGGACACTGCATTAATGGGGGGGCGGGGGGCAGAACTCCCCAGAAGGTCAACAAGGCCTCCTCCTAGGGGCTGGCTGTGGGACAACTTCTTTAGGGCCTGCAGATGGAGTTTGTCTTGTCAGGAGACAACCCAGCGCTGAGTGACGGCCTTGGTCGCATGTCCGATGGACTCCAGCCAAGGCAATGAACCCCTGGGCTCACCGCACCACAGAAACACATCCCAGGCACAAGGAGCTCTTTTTGAATCGTGTCTCCTTGCACAGGTACTATGGTGGTGCGGAGGTGGTGGACCAGATCGAGCTGCTGTGTCAGAAACGGTCCCTGGAGGCTTTCAGCCTCGACCCGGCAGTCTGGGGCGTCAACGTGCAGCCGTACTCCGGGTCGCCGGCCAACTTCGCCGCCTACACCTCCGTGCTGCAGCCGCACGACCGCCTCATGGGGCTGGACCTGCCCGACGGAGGACAGTCAGTATCCACCCGGCCGTCGCCTTGCTCCGCCCCCGTCTGCTTTGGCCCTTATGGGTACCCGTAGATGGGTCATAGGTCACATGGCACCGCTTTTTTTAAAAGCTAATCACCATTGAATATCAGAGACTGTGAGAAATGGCGTTTCCCTCGTGCGTGTCAGTGTGATACGCCGCTCACTCTAACCTGAATGATAGTGATGAGCGTTCACACGTGTCCGCAGCCTGACTCACGGCTACATGTCTGACGTGAAGCGGATCTCCGCCACCTCCATCTACTTCGAGTCGATGCCCTACAAGCTGAACGTGAGTACCCCCTCCTCCTGTGACGTCACGCGTGCGGGGTGCTTCCTGCTGCTTCCGCCCGGTGATCGGTGTTGTCCTAGGCTCGAGGGTCACTTTTTTTTTTTTTTTTGATCAATGGCCCCCTGCCACCACCCCGCCCCCTCCCCCTTCCTGGTGCTGCTCTCCACGTCCAGCCACTCACGGGTGGTGATTGATGGGCCGGCCGTCTCCCGCAGCGGGAGAGATAATGGGAAATCGACAGGCCGAGCCCGGCACTCTGTCCTCGGAATGAGCGCCTTGATGGAGTGAGCGGCACTCCCGAGACACACTCCCGAGATGGGAGATCATTTGCCTGTCTAAATAAAGATTTCTGCTCCAGCAAAGTGTCAGTGGATGCATGGGCTTTGGGGGGGAAATTAGCACATACCAGTCTCAGTCTGAGTCCACCCTCCCCCCAAGCTGTGCTGGTTTATTAGTGTTTTTTCCATTGTGTTACATACTTCCCACATTCCAAGTGGGAGAAAATAAACTGAGAAAAGAAAGCTGAAATGCAGATTGTGTCTTCTGGTAAATGCATTTCCCAGCTGATGCTGTTCATTTTGTGTCATATCTGAGTAATAATGCATCCATGTGACCATCCAGGCTCCCTGTAACAGCTGCGGTAGGTTAAGGGCTTCCCCCCCGGAGCCCAACGGTGCATCACCCTGGGTCCGGCAACCTTCTGATCACAGGCACTGACCCTCTGAGCCGCGCGCCGTCCATTCTGACAGCCTGCTTCTGTCCGTCCCTCAGCCCAAATCGGGTCTCATCGACTATGACCAGATGGAGATTACAGCCCGCCTATTCCGTCCCAAGCTGATTATCGCTGGGACCAGCGCCTACGCCCGGCTCATCGACTACGCTCGCATGAAGAAGGTGGCTCCGCCTCCTCGCCCCCTGCTCCCCTTCCTCTTCTGCTGCCCCCTGCGCTTGTGCTCCCTCCTTCCCTTCTCTCTCACTCTCACTCCATCCTGCAGCTGCTCCCTCTGTCTGTGTCATTCTCGGGAAACGCGTAACTCGAACATCTGCACTTTAACAAGGACCTGAAATACAGGCTTATCTGTTGGAAGCTGGAATGTTCCCAAATAATTGGCATAATTTCTTGGTGTGATTCTTGGTTGCATTGAAGACATGTTACGAAATGAACTTAATAGCCAACTTTGCATTTTACTGCAGACTGCTAAACAAAGCTCAGAATGTTTCGGGTCAACCATGGGCTGTTTTTAGTGGTGAGATGTAGTGCCTTTCGTTTATCTTGTAGTAACCGCATCCCATAAGCTGCAGCTCTGCTTCGCGTCGGACATCGTCAGGGGGTTCGCAAACACCAGCACTGTGTTTTGGTTTTTTTTTTTGACCCCCCCTGACATTACACCCCCTAGGTGTAAATGATTTGTTTTCAGGCTGGTAAATGCAGAACTTTTCAGCAGACCACAGCCAGCTAACAGATATTGTATCTTAGTGGGAAATGAGTAAAATTTTACACCAATGCTCCATTAACAAGTTCTGGAGTAGGAAATGTGATCTTTAAAATGAACAATAGTTCTTAAAAGCTGGCACATTTAACTTACATGGCCAAAGTAATTAAACAGCAGACTTGACTTTTGAAGATTTTGTCTTAAGCGCTCAAAATTATCATTAATTTAACAACTTTTCAAGACCTGAAAATTAAACATGGTTGATTTAACTTAACTGGTTTAACTTACTAATGTCATGAGTTCTTCACCCTTCCCCCAAAAAACTGAAGGAGCTTGCTAGTGTCTGTTAACTGTTAGTAACTTATTCATCAAATAGTTTGTTTTTTTTTAGATTAGGTTAGATAGTAGGTAAGTTATAGATGGATTATCGTTAGGCGTGCACTTGATTTTTTTGTTAACATACATTTTATTTTTGTTTAAATTGTTTATATGTAGTGACAGAATTATAAAACAAACGTCACTAGCAAAACTAGCAGGACAGACTTTTTAATGCGAATGATATATTTTAGCCATTTCCGTTGCCAGATCACCCTGCATGAGGTTGAATTTTATCTCCCTTTGAATGGGCTGGGTGTTTGTGTGCGGCAGATCGTGGTTAAACATTTTCACGGCTGCCTGTGAAGTTGGGATCCAGCCATTGAGCCGCTCTGCTCCCCAGCACTTAATTGACAACTAGTTTCTTCCATTGGTGATTGTTTTCTGTAGGGTTAGGGTTACACAGAGACTGTGCATCCTCTTCCCCATATACTGTTAGGTTTAGGGTTACACAGAGACTGTGCATCCTCTTCCCCATATACTGTTAGGGTTAGGGTTACACAGAGACTGTGCATCCTCTTCCCCATATACTGTTAGGGTTAGGGTTACACAGAGACTGTGCATCCTCTTCCCCATATACTGTTAGGTTTAGGGTTACACAGAGACTGTGCATCCTCTTCCCCATGTACTGTTAGGGTTAGGGTTACACAGAGACTGTGCATCCTCTTCCCCGTATACTGTTAGTCACAGCCCTGGGTAATTTTGACATGCAGAAGATTTAGAGAATGTTTGGGAAAGCACCCCTGAAGTTTGGCTGGTGAGAAAATGAAGGAAAATGCCTGGTTTAAGGTTCCTTTCTTGACACGTGTGTGTAAAGTGAAACAATGGCTTCCCTAACATGGGGATGGGAATATGGTGAGAATGGATGTAAAAGCTTTCTGATGGTGCACCCATCCTAATCAGTGACTTTACAAGCAGAGTTTCCTGAACTCTGGGTATTTGGAGAGCAAACGGTGGGTTTGTAACTTTGGCATTTGTCCGTGTTTTTTTATTTTTTATTTTCTTGTGAACGCATTCCCAGAATTAAAATCAAACAACCGACCCAAGGTTGCTTGAGCTGAGTGTCATCGACATCTCATGAGCAGTTTGTCAAAGGGTTTGGCCAGACATACTTTGTCATGTGGTGAGTCCTGTCACTCTGGGGCAAAATAAATTGAAGTCCCTTTGAAAAAAATTAAGTGCTATTCTTGGCTTGATGTTCACCACAAAATCTCTTTAAATCTCAAAGCGCGATAATTCTAGACATTTCCATATTGCGATTTTACCTTAGTGTTTACCGGTAATGACCAGATAATCTGCCCGCTCGGTCTCAAAAATCCCGTTTGCTCCAGCACGATCAGAAGTCCTGGTTCTGCCTCGTAAATGTTCAGAATCGTTGAAGCTTTCCCTAACCCCCACCCTTTCCCGTGGATCACACTTTTAGGGAGCGTCTGATATGATATTATGGCTGTGATGCACAGACTATGCAGTTTTACGCTTCAGAGACTTTTCACTCGGACTTCTGTTACGGTCTCTCTGCCTCGGGGGAAGCCTAATGAATGTCTTGGGATACCCAGGAAGATCTCTCTGCCTTTCCGCCTATATGAATTGTTTTCTCGCCCCCCCCCCCCACGCCGTAGCTGTGCACGGAGCTCAATGCCTACCTGCTGGCCGACATGGCCCACATCAGCGGCCTGGTGGCCGCCGGCGCCATCCCATCCCCCTTTGACCACGCGGACCTGGTCACCACCACCACACACAAGTCGCTCAGGGGGGCCAGGTGGGTGAACGGGAAGGTACCATTCATGTGTGGGGGTGGGCATTCCTGGCTCCTGTAGGCGGGGCTTTTGGGCATCCATCAAGACGAGCAGAGGATTATACAGTAGCAAGATACATAAAGTGCGCAGACAGGAGCCAACCCATCTTTCTAATAATACAAATCCAGTGCTATCTGTATTATTCTCATTAATTTATCTGTAATTAGTCTAACTTATTTCTGCAATGCCACAAGGTTTTGTTCAGGATAATCTATATGTGTACTTTTTAAATCCGCACGTATACCGCATGCGCTTATCTGCAGTATGAGGAGACTCTGCTGGGCGCTGTACGCATGTTCCTCAGTTCCCGCACTACGTTCTTGCTGCTGCAGGCACTAGGAATCAGTAAAGTCAATTTTTATCTTAATCGTGATACAGTGAAAAGCAAAACATATAGGCAGCACTACTCATACTGCAGCCAGGCGAGCAGAAGTCCCCATGAAGACCATGCCCTGCAAATGGAGTATTGTTTAAATGCACGTAAATATAAATGAGATGCTTTGCTGACATCAGGAGAATGTCCTGTACGTCGGCTTTGCTGCTTTTCTACTTTATAATATAATCCCGTGTGTATAAAAATGCAGCGTTTCTCGCGTGCATGTTGGCGTAGCCAGTCGTCGGCCCTGACCTCCTGCATTTGCCCGAAATCGTGGAGAGCTTACTGCCGATTCTGCTTCCCAGAGCTGGCCTGATCTTCTTCCGGAAGGGGGTGCGCTCAGTCGACAAGAAGGGCAGAGAGGTCCACTATGACCTGGAAGACAGGGTCAACTTCTCAGTCTTCCCCTCCCTGCAAGGGGGCCCCCACAATCACGCCATCGCCGCGGTGGCCATCGCCCTCCGACAGGTCAGTTCACACCCCCTGCCTCGTTGCGCAGGTGCTGTTACTGTGAAGGCGTGCAGCGCGGGGGGGGGGAGGGGCATGATTAGCCTGCAATATTAGACACTAATGATAACACTTTTATATTCAGATAGAATTGCAAATTACTGTATGTTTTGCTGGTTTTTATTGCCTAATGTTTTTCCATCAGTCATTTACTAACCAGTTTAGCACATATTAAGTTGTCATTAATAAGCCACAACTACTTGTGTCGCTGTGCAACAACCTTCATCTGTTTCTGCTACTTGTTTTACCTTTGGTGGAGGAAGCTGGAGATGCATTGTAGTGACTGTCGAATTTGCAGATTAAACACAAAGCCTGGTCAGGATTTGTGGTGGTGTCTTCTTACATATATAGTAACTTTATCAGTTCATCTGAGTGTGATAGTATGAACTGTACCCAAGTTATGATCAGTTATTATGCTCTAAATGAGATAAGGGACATAACTGGGGAATATAGAAATATGTGTGCATCCAGCATGGGTTCAGTTCACACAATCGCACATATTTCTTGCTTATATACTGAACCCTCTGCCTTTTCTATAATAGACTTGCTTTCAGTACATGAGTAAAGTCAGTTCGTCGGATCATGAGTGTCAGCATTTACGTCTTCTGCGAGAGCCTCAGTGGTTCTTACAGAGCGAGATACATTTTTCCCTTGTACTTTCCTCCCTCATCACGACGGTGGTGCTGCCATTCATTATGGCTCTATGCTGCCCTTGGACTCAATCCATCTGTGGGATGGTGTTCTGCCAAGCCATCCAGGGACAGCCGTCAGAGGCAAGCTGATAGGTGCTTTCATATCAAGGTCCAAGAAATGACCGCGCCGTCCTGATCCGGCAGTGACGGGATCCTGATGGATGTTGGCCGGACGTCCAGGCGTGAACCATGTCTGGGCCACGGCCTAAACGTGGTGCAGTGTATTGTGGAACCGTCATGGTCGGCTTGGCGATATCCAATTTTTTATGCCCTTATACTGTCCTGGCATTATACCACGGTATATGGTATTTTGATAATAATTTGAAAAATGGCGTTATTCCAGGATTTTTTCTGGACATTTCCCCCAAAGACACAATGTGGGGTATCACCACCGCAGTACAGTATTTTTTTCACCAAGATTTAAAAATATCATGGTATGCTCAACGTACCACGATAACACATCGGTATTACGGGTATAATCGCCCAAGCCTAATTCAGCCGCATAGGTCCGCCTACACCAGGTCAACGATCATCCAACCATCCATCCATCCATCTTCTGGCTTTTTAATCTGGTTGTAGCCATGGTAGCGACATGCTGAGCAGGCCACACCAAACCTTTTCCCAAGAACATACTCATTCTGGGGGATGCCCAGGCATTCTCAAGTCAGCCAGAAGATGTAATGTGTCCTCAGTTTTATCTTTTTGTCATTTTTGACTTCAGGCGACAACGCCAATGTTTAAGGAGTACATAGCCCAAGTCATCCGCAATGCAAAGGCCATGGCGAGTGCACTTCTGAAGAGGGGATACACTTTAGTGTCAGGTGAGTCTCCATAACCAAAGTGACCAAGGGCAAACCCATTTTAGGCCCATCGTGTGGAGCTCTTCCTGAGGAACACCTTGAGAGTGGCATCTGAATGGTCTCCTGGTCATGGTTCTCCTGTCTTTGCAGGGGGCACTGACAATCACCTTGTCCTGGTGGACCTGAGGCCTCAGGGCATGGACGGGGCTCGGGCCGAGCGAGTGCTGGAGCTGGTGTCAATCACCGCCAACAAGAACACCTGCCCCGGCGACAAGAGCGCCCTCACACCTGGGGGTCTCAGGCTAGGTACAGGAGGATCTCTGGGATGGTATTGTTTTGTGGGTAGTGCTAAATTTTGGTATTTATTCTTACCTGGCTACCCCTCTGCTTGCCAGGAGCACCTGCCCTGACCTCCAGACAGTTCAAGGAGGCGGACTTTGAGAAAGTGGTGGAATTCATGGACGAGGGGTTCAAGATTGCCCTGGATGTGAAGAAGACGACCAGTAAGTGGAAGGGATAGTTGGCGTGGGGTAGGTGATGTGAGCTTCAAAGAAGACCTGGGAGCTCCAGTCCAGGGGAGCAGGTCACTCAGTGGGAGAAAATATCTGTTCAAAAGCCATAGTTCATAGAGTTCATAGAGTGTAACATTAATGGTCGCTCAGAAATTGACACACTAGCAAGCACTGTGTAAAGTTATGCTTCTTGGTTTGATGAATCAGCACTTTAAAAAGACGTCAGAGGAAACGGCACAGGAACCACAGTGCAGGTGAAGAACTGTACGTCGCTCAGAAGCCTGAAAAGCTCCCATGTCTTCTCCCTTCCAGCAAAGCTGCAGGACTTCAGGTCCTACTTGCTGCAGGACCCCAAGACGGTGGCCAGGATCGCCGACCTGCGGCAGCGTGTGGAGGCCTTCGCACGCCCGTTCCCCATGCCCGGGTTCCCTGATCACTAAACCCAGCGTGTGGAGGCCTTTGCACGCCCGTTCCCCATGCCCGGGTTCCCTGATCACTAAACCCAGCGTGTGGAGGCCTTTGCACGCCCGTTCCCCATGCCCGGGTTCCCGATCACTAAAACCAGCGTGTGGAGGCCTTTGCACGCCCCTTCCCCATGCCCGGGTTCCCTGATCACTAAAACCAGCGTGTGGAGGCCTTTGCACGCCCGTTGCCCATGCCCGGGTTCATCGATCACTAAACCCAGCAGGGGGGGTGGCTTTAGCTGTGAGTGAGGGAGGGGTGAGGGCATACTGTGAATCCAGCACTGAATTGCCAAGTCAGTCTTTCTAAATCCCACACAACCTATCTGAATCCTTCCTTTGGGTGGGGAGCAGATATGCCCAGGTTTCTGGTCTGCAGAGAGGGACAGTCATCTTGTCCTTGTTGCATGATGTATTTTTTCTTACTTTTCAAAATGTAGAGTACAAATGAAGCTTGAAAGAAGATGTGGGTGTTCGAGTCCCTGCTCTTCTGCTGTCCACCTTCACACTCTGGTTTAGCGTTAGATAATGCCACCTGCCCAGGTTCAACATCCATGAAACTAATTGTTGAATATTTTTAGAGTATAATACCATTAGGTATTAATAACAATATAATGAACAATGTATCAATGGAAAAAATGTTTACAGATATCATTAGAACAAATGCCCACAAAATATCTAAATGTACAATTTTTGTTGTTTTAATATATAGTTTTATGTATTAGCATATGGCTATGATTAAAATTCTCTCATTTGTTAACATGAACATCGTGGAACTTTCTAAATAAAGCTTGTAATATCTGTAATATATTTTCGGCATAATTCTGGGATTCTCGAATACTAATCACTGCATCAGTGAACAATCTGAGGTTATCTCCGTCGGGGAGCGGATGCTGTTACAGAGTGAGAGAGAACAGCTTGTGGTGTGGCGTCATTTCTGATGGTCGGCTTGTCCAAATAGTGCTGAAATAAAGTGAAATTTAATTCCAATGACAGCCCCCTGGAGCTGTGAAGCTGAGAAGTTTTGTCCGTTTTGAGACTGATGTGAGATGTTCCTTTTAGTCACATGGTGTACGTTTGCCACATGTGGAGTGTGTTATTAATTCTATCCTCTGCCCTCACTACATCGGATAAGTTGTGGGCATTTATTTATAAACTCTGTCTGTGTGTTTGTGTGTGTGTTTGTGTGCGTGTTTGTGCACGCGTGTACGTGTGAAGCTATGCCCTTTTATCAGACCTTGTCTCTCGGCCTGTCAGTTGACTGACACTGGGGCCGTTTGATTTATACTCGTTGTCTGGAAGGGCTTCTCGTGTTTTGTTCCAGAATGTTCTGCACGTTCCCTTCAGGCTTTCTAAATTTTAAAGGTTTTGATTGCAAGGTCTGCACGCAAGGTGTGCGCACGATCCACACTGATCATGCATGTTGTTTTACTGCTCGTTCCAATGCTTACATATAATCTTATTTTCAAGTATTTATTTATGTAATGTTCAGCAATATGGTTAAGACCTAGCTCCCTTTTCAGGACCTTGGATTGCAAAATCCTTACAATGAAGTTTTTTCCCCACCTACTACCAAGACTGCGGTATCTGTCTACAAGCAGCCTGTCCCTATGATAAATAGATCCCCTGGTGGCCGTGACTTGTAACTGCAAGAAGCAGCAGCCCTGCTACAGTTGCATTAAATTAAGCGGCAAATGGCAGAAGTTCCACCTATTCCCAGTGAAAGCCCTCGCTGGGTTTTAGGTCCGAAACACCCAATGGGATCCCTGAGAGAGAGAGAAGCGTGCCACACATCAATTAGCACCTTGGGAGCCGTACCAGAGGCGACGAAACGGAATAAAGGCGTGGATTCCGCACAGTTGACACTTAGTGTTGCCGGCAATTGGGATGCTGTGCGATACAACACACTCTGCGCGCACATGGATCACATTTGGGGACCAAAATGTCCCCAAAGTGTGGTAAAACCTGTGAAAATCTGTGAACGTAATAAAAATAAATGGCTTGTGTATTGTATTTTGTTTAGTTACTTATGGTTAAGATTAGTGGTTGAGTGTGTCTGGATTGGGATTAGTGTTTTCCCCATAGAAGCGAATGGAAGGTCCCCATTTAGATAGGTAAATGTGTGCGCGTGCGAGTCAGAGAGAGAATGCCTGATCAAGATTAATGGTGTGCATCTGGTGTCGGCACAGCCTTCGAAAGGAACCAAAGCTTCCCTAAAACCTGCCCTCCAGCCCCATGGGAACTCCGACGCTCCCCCCCCCCAGTCTGTGATACTGCGTTTAGCGCCAATGTCGCTGTGCCTCTCCTGGGATTCCAGCGGAGCGGCAGAAACGCGGGCAGCTGTGTGGAGCAGGAATAGCTTTCAGCGCCTCCACACTGGGCTTGGCGCTCTCTGCTTCTCCGGTACTTTCTCTGCCTTCAATTCGCCGCCTTTGTGTTCGTTTTCATTTTTTTTTTTCCATTTTTATTTATTTCATTGCACGTGTGCCCCCCCCCGTTTTCCTCTCCATTTAAATTCACTGTTGTCTAAAAATAATTTCTCCCTGTTGCTGTTCTCAACTGAAATGGACTTTTATGGGTGGTGATGTAGTACTGTGAGTAGAGTATACTTATGAGAGGAGTACACTTCTAAGTCCAGTTCCTCAGTCAAGTGCCCCCTTCCCCGTGTAAGCTGGGCATAAGGTAGGTGAGGTCATGCTCGTGTCTGACATACTGCTTATCGATCGATGGGTACAGAGATGTCAATTAAAAATGGGAACAAGCAATCAGTTTTTACCTTCATTGAAGGCCTGCAGTCTGACCCCCACCAAGCAGCTGTCGTCAGTCTGCGCTGATTCAGTGGCTCTCCAGAAAGTTCCACGACAGCCATTGTAGACTAACAGTTAACCTCTGGAAGGTTGTGGCACATTGAAACGTAGATGATCTGTATCAACTTACGATGTCGGCAGCTGTGAGGCGGGGAAGGCCATGTTGCTCCATATATTTCCACAGGGCCACAGAGCGATTTCAGTTATCAAAGGGGCCTTATTTTAAATACAACAAAACAGTGCGTTCCCATTTACCAACACCCTTTCAAAGGGTGTCACAACCATTATTTTGTTTTTTGTTTTTGTTTTTTGGTTGAGATATATCAAGCAGTTTTTACTATTTAATGTGCAGCTAGTTTGCTTGATACTTCTAAGCTCATGATGTTCAGCCATTACTGGTTAGCCTAGAAAATATGTTCCAGTTATTTACAACTAATTGCTCAATTTGCATATTTAAAGGAATACCACCTTTTTTTTAAACCACTCATTCATATACTAATTAAACAGTAATCACTACTTCAATAGATTGGGGGGACACTATTCTTCAGTAATTATTATCCATATTTGAATAAAACAACAATATGACATTGCTGGGCATGGTCTTTTACTCATGTACATTTTGTAACTTATCAGTGTCTCACTTGTGTCAAACGAATTCTAAATACATACAAAATTATGTGACAGCGTTAACATTTTGTGTAGCTGATACACAGTGCTACAGAAACCCAGTTACATGTCACAGCTAAGAGTCTGACATCTGGGGTGTCTGTTCCCCAAGGTGACAAGAAAGGACACAAATGCTCTGTATCTAAATGTAGACGTGTCATCATAATAGACTCTACCAGGAGCGCTTTGCGTGTGAGGACTGGGAAGTACGAAGCTGCCACGTCTTTAGCACTTAATGCCTGATGCGTTTGATGTTGGATGGAGCTGACAGGACTGAATGCTTTTTAGTTCACCTCTTTATAAGAAATACATTTACAGTTTCTGCTGAGCTATAATTTAACAAGTATTTTTAGTGTTTTGTGTTTTTTTTTTAAAAAAGATTGAAGTATGATTTGGGATCATAGCATTGACATTTAATGTAACGATGGGAAAAGTGTGGATTCTTAGTGGGTGGGACTACTGTGTGCTGTCAATCACTTCCTGGTTTAATCCAATAAGAGTCAATAAATTAATGAAGTAACATGCTTGGTTAAGAAGCTCTGAATTTCCAAAGAGCCAAAAATCAACTTCAATTTCAGGGATTTTTTTCTCATTGGGGGGATCTGATCTGAGTTGACATGAACTCATTTACAAGTTTTTAGCAAGTTATGACATCTGCATTAATAGTTTTAATGTGGCCTTGCACTCAAATTATGCAGTGCCACCTCCTGTTTCAGGTTATATTCTATCTTTTTTGAAAGGTTTGACAGCTGTATTTTTTCCAAAGATTTGTACAGTCTACAGCTGTCTGCAGTCTAAATCTGAAGATGGAAAAATTATATAATTGCCTTAAGAATGACAACAATTCCAAAAAGCGCCATACCTGTCTAAATTTCAAAGGGAACACCTTTAAACTTGCACTAAAACTTGCATGTTTGCACTTGTCCGTAGGCGTCTCAGGATCCTGCCCGCCTGAGTGTGTCTGACGCGCCCTGGCATCCCGTTTGAGAGCCATGCTCTGTCCTACCCTACGCCTGCTGGGATTTGGGTCCCGGCCACCATGACCCCACAGGGAGCCACTTATCGAGGACAGCTGGAAGTGCTCGTTTATGCTGAAATGATTACCGTGACTCAGCAGTGCTTTTAAATTGCTCAAATAGCAATAATGCAATAATTGTCGTAATTGCTTGTTTACTTAGTACATTTATACATTCATTACCTAGGTCTTTGTATTAATGCCTGGTATTATGAGCTTCCCAGTGGCAATGCGTTTCATTACAGAAACATTATAGATCCGTATTTGTGCTGTTTATAAGGATTGTTCCTCAATGACAGGTGAAAGTATTCAAGGTCAGGAAGAGACTGGATGTTTTTGTGCTTGTTGAAGAGAGTGTACACCATGACGAAAGCCAAACGGGGTTCTCGGGTGGATTTCCACTGGGCGAGGATGCGTCCAAAATACGTCTTTTGAACATCTTGACATACAAAGAGGAGCCAGAATGAACATTTTAATAAAATCTTTTTATGACTGTGTCTTCTGAACGTCTAATATTGGGTCCTGCTCATCCACAGACGTCCAAAAATAAATCTCCTAGTCAGACCTTCAAGTATTGAACTGTGTATCTATATGCAAAAGGGCTCGTAGACAGACATCTGATTATTGAGCCTGATTTTGATACAGATCATGCAGAAATACAGATACGGTCCTGGACCGACTGACGCAATATGGGCATAATCTACACATCTGGCGCATGTCTTATGTTTGCTGGGTTCAGTCTCCCATGTTCCTGATTCTCGTCCCCCCAGCCCTTTCATGAGCGTGGAGTGTAAATCTTCACAGGAAGAGCGGCAATACAAACAGGAAATAGAGAAAATACAAGCAGGCCGGCTGGTGCGTGTCCCGTCCAGGTAGATAATGACCAGCCTGGTTGGTCTGTGGACCCGGTGATTACATCCGCTGCAATGCCCCGACCCGCATGATTGCTTGTCAGTGGGTGTCGCGACCGCCAACGGGTGCACCGTGGTGAGGCAACTGATCGCCAGCGACACGGAGACGGGCGCCAGCATCTGAATGCGCCGTTGCCGTGGAAGCCCCTTCCCCCCCCCCCGCACTGCCTGGTTGCTATTACTTTCCTCTAAGGGAATGCGAGACGAGGTGGCGTGCTTGAAAGGGAGATTCCATCTAGGCACTGGCAAGCCACAGCGGGGTGACGTCTAGCTTCTATATTTCATGAATTAGCCGTGGATCACGGATACAGCTCTCCAATCATCTCTCCAAATTCCCAGAGAAGTACCACTGCAGGTGTAAGCACAGCAAATGCTTCAAGGGGTCATGAACATATTTATTTTTGCTGAAAGTGAAATTGCATCGCACGGGGCGCCATCTTACCCATTAATAGTAATTTTCCATTCTAAGTGGGTGTGATTCATTAAATCAGCATACATTAGTATTATTCCCCATTAGATGAGATAGTAGTAAATACCAAAGTTTCTCCTCCCTGGTTCCTATGTTCCACTTTGCAGCATGTGCTCATAATTAGCCTTAATTCCTATTTATTTTTAAACATGTTCTTTAATTCTGCCATCCTTTAATGAATTTATTAATTAGCAACAGAGATGGACCAAAAGGGGCAGAGATGCTTCAAGCTGTCTATTTACAGTTAAGTATAACAAATATACAGTCAGACTCGTCTGCTATAAGCTCTTATTGAGTGTTTTCACAGCAGTGTCAGTGAGGACAGGATGACCAACCGAAGCAGGTGACCCTGGAGCAACATCAAAGACCTTCACAAGTCGGGGTCTTCGTTTCTCACGGCCTGGTAGTCCATGCTGACGGCCACCAACTGGATAGGAATACATTTGAATATGATTTGCCTAAATTAATTTCACTGGCGTGTCTCGAGGAGAGCAAGCGCTCACACTGCCCGTTTCCACCTAGCTTATTTAGCATGAGCCTTCATGGGGGGGGGGGGGGGGTTCACTTTTTTTCCCGCTTTTTCTTGGCTAGCTACTCGGCGGCGTGCTTTGCATATGTCATGTAGCTCTCGCACCTCCGCCTGCCCGTGACAGAGAACACGTTTTCCACTCCTATGCTGCTTCTTGGGGGGGGGGGGGGGGGGGGGGGGGGGGGGGGGGGGGGGGGGGGGGGGGGGGGGGGGGGGGGGGG
>JABFEB020000124.1:1845695-1862918 GCA_019775895.2 Stomatorhinus ivindoensis | reverse complement strand
GTGGGGGGCATCGACTAGGCAAGTATCAGCAGTCATATACTACCATTCGACAATTTTGTTAATTTATTATTTTTTTTGTGACACCAGCAGATGTAAATAAAATTGTTTGCTAATCCTCTACCTCAAAGTCTTACATTTCACATTCAGATAAAATCCTGGCTCCATTGTCTCTGAAATGGCATTACGTATTTCATATATATGTGTTTATATATTATCATGGCAAATTTGCATTGCCGGGTTAGGGTAATTTCTGAGTAGGAATGGGGCAGACTCTTAAGCAAGCATCCCTACAGTATGATAAGTGAGATCTCAGTTTACGCAACACTTTATAAATCTGACTTCTGCTTTTCGTACGAACGTTTCCTCTTTCGCAAGAATGTACGAACATCTTTTTAAATAAATGAGCCTCTCGATTACTGTGTTTAGTTACTCCACAACTGGGTCTTTTGAAAACAAACAAAAACATCTTAATTTGGTTTTAGGCAGATTAGCAATGCTCAATATTTTCTATAAAGTGTTAAATGTTCAACCTTAAATCAAAAGCACGTGTGAGATATAACTATAATTATTCTCATGTCCCCTGTGAGATGCTGAAATTCTGTGCAACGTCACAACTAAACCTGTCCGATCCTCTTAATTTGTTTGTTAGTTGATTGTGTAATGACAGGAAGGAAGGACAAACCACATGCAGCTTTCGAATGAACTGAAGAGGTTTTATTATCCAATAAAATATATACACAACTAGAAACAGAAGGACTACAAGGGGTCAAAACGGGAGGTCAGATGGAACAAACAGGAAGGTTCAGTACTAACCTAACATGGGGACAATGTTCAGGGCAACTAGGCAGAGGGAACACTAACTATGAAGGGAGACGGATCTGCAGCGCCAACACTAACCTCGCAATGACCAACATTTCCAATGACTGAACTAGGGTACATCACAGAGGTGGGTACCTGTATACAGGAGTAATGAGGACCAAACAAGGGACAGGTGCGATTGAGTAGGAAAAAAGGGGAAGGAAACAGAATGGGTAGCAGAGACCTCTGCTGGCCAAGCAAGAACATGACAGGACAGACAGACAAATTGTACCTTAACAGGCAAAAACTATAAATGTACTAATTTCAGTTTTTGGTATGACGCTTGTCTCTGCAAAATCTGGGTAATTTTCAGTGTTTGTATCAAACTAGACGTTTAACATACTGCAGATTAACATGTAAAAAGTGTAGCAATAATTTGCTTTGCTGTACACAGATTGCATTTCTGCTGTTGAAAAAAGATTTATATTTGCAGCCTTTGTTTTATGATATACTTTTTCTGGATTGATCTATTCAATCTCTTGCAAGCGCTGCTAAAACACGTTTTTCATATGTGCCACACTTAGGGCATAATACAGTCTAGCAAATCAATACCAAACAAACAGTTTAATAACACACATCAATAACTGAACAATGTTACCTAAATCTGAGATGAAGTTCATGCTGACATACAGTTCCCAGATTCTAACTGCTTACATGTATGATATATAAAGCACAGGGCTGGCTGAAGCCACATACTACATTTCACCTACTACATAGCAAACAAGTATGCAATTTCAAATCCACTCTTTGTTCCGGGTGGTGCATGTCATACACAAATGAAATCAGCTTGTCAAGTCGGCGCCCCTCAAAAGCTGGTGCCCTAGGCCACAGCCTGTGTTGCCTATATGATTGGCCGGCTCTGAAGATGTATCTGCAAGTTTTTTAAATTTAACTCTTCGTACTCAGTATTGCAGTTGTTTTGGCTTTCAAGCATATTTACTACTAAAGCGGATATGAAATATTTCAGAACAAAAGAGGGATTTACAAGTAGGTCATCTAAGCATTTGGATATACTGCTCAGTTTGCATATTACATTTCACCTAATACATGGTAAAGAAGTATGCTACTGTATGATTGCTAACCACCCAGCACTGACTGTTATAATTCTTTTGCAGCTCTTATACATGTATATGTGTCATGCGTCTAGAGTGTAATTTTTACTGAGGAAATTTGGGACAAGACCTGTTGCTGTCCCATATCTGGAAGGGGGTCAACAATGAGGTGACACTGGGTGAGAAGGGCCCACTGGCCAGCTTTTACCACGCCACTACATTGGCTTCCAGCAGGGGGCGTGGTGGTTCAAGTTAAGATCAGGGTAGACAAGCCATGTTCCCAGGTAGTGTTGTGACTGAAGACATGGACATATGACACAGAGATTGCCTGATTCCAGAGAGGAGAGACCCTTCACCAAAGTTGAATGTCCCAAGTCCCAATAGGATAAAAATAAAGTTGTTTTGTTGTGAGTGTCAAGATTGCCTGCCAGTTACTCATAGGGGTGGATGTGTACACGTGTCGTGTTGTAATGTATTTTTAATGGGCATCGCTTAACGTTTCCTCCCACTGGGAGTTCCCAGTGAGCCCTTCAGGACTCACGTCTCCAGCGGCACCGTGCCAGTGAGCCGTCGGAGGGTGGTCGTCACCGAAAGATGTAGCAAAGTGACTTCCCCACAAAAATAAAGTGTCAGACCTCCAGGTGTAGCACCTGCTAGTGATTTAGTGATTTAACGTGGGATATTTAAATTATCCTTTGGTATGTGTGAGAGAGTAAACCGCCGCAAGGCGTTATCTCCCTGTCTAGCATGGGTTTTAGGAAAGCTGATGCTTCTCTTATGTAATAAACTGTGACTGTGCTGTTTACTATAACAAATTCACTGGATTATTCACACGTATCAGGTGCTCACGTCATTAACAATAGCACTGCCAAATCACTATTTGCTCACTAATGACTGATGCCATCTTGTGTTGTGAGTACATGTAGATTTATACACAGGCAGTGGCAACAATCATGGAGAAATGAATACTATGACTGCAAGTGAGATTCGGAGCGGGGTCTAAACCGCCAGTGAGTAAGGTATACCTCCACTGCAAATACACAGCCGTAAAAAAAAATGTGTACCTTTTATGAAGTGTCAACAAGGTGACCAAAAACACGAATGTGC
Source organism: Stomatorhinus ivindoensis (assembly GCA_019775895.2). Lineage (NCBI taxonomy): Eukaryota > Metazoa > Chordata > Actinopteri > Osteoglossiformes > Mormyridae > Stomatorhinus > Stomatorhinus ivindoensis. Next base: position 1,859,901 of record JABFEB020000124.1, on the reverse strand, counting down.
TTAAATATCACTGTTGCTGTTACTCTTGGTCGTGGTATTCGCTGTCAGGACACATCATCTTCTCCTGTGGGGGGACCATCACAAGGTCCTCCAGAAGACCATTAGCTGGCACTGCCTGAAACAGGAAGAGGACCCCTGTGTGCCGTACCAAGCGTTAGACAGGCAGCATAAGTACATTTCCATTTGCTGTTTTCATTCCCAGCCATGGGTATCAATGATAGGGAGATACAAACCTGTAAAACCCCTCCCTATTGGTTGGGATTATTATGGACAGCTGATTCGTTAAATGCACCAAGCGCTGCTTAATTTCTTGGATCCTAGTGGATGACACTGACTGGGTATGGGTGTGCAACCTACAGTGAGATTCGAAGCCTCCTTATTTGCAGCCTGAAATTCAAATGCTTTTTAAATTAGGCTTGGATTGAACACAGATATTTTCCATGGGACTCTTTAGCACAATAGAACTATTTATTACACAAAACAAATGATGCATCAAAACAAGCTCACTTCAAGGGAATGTGTATGATCTCACCTCACTTTCTGGGAGAAGCAGGTCATGTTTCTCAATTACAGTGCAAGTCACAAGAAATACTATATGTCCAAAATGAGGGGTGCAAAGTGTGCCTTTAACTCTGCCCCGAGGCAAAAGCCAAGGAGGCCTCTCTGCTTTATGAGTTATTAAATAACTCCTTGGTCGGCATTCTGTAACTGAGGGATACCCAGGAAACTTCCCTAACTCTCCAGCCACAGACCAGGCAGAAGGAGGCGTTTGAACAGGCAGCAGGTCTCTGCGGCAATATTCCGACATCTTTCACTATAGGCTGTTTGAAAATAGTGCAAAACCAGCCATCCCAGGAAGGCCGTCAGAAACACAGGGGTGAGAAAACATTGCAGCATATTTCTCATTTGATCATCATCCTCATTCATAACAATTATTCTCTGAAGCAACTTGCAACATATCTGCTGAACTGACCAGACATGTATTAAATTAGTGAATGTTTTAATTGCCTTTGTCAATGCCAGAATTTCAGTTCTTCCAAACAAAAACTCTGTAGTCCTGAGGTGGCCAAACTTACCCAGAAAGGGCTGCTGCATATGCAGGCTGTTGCTGCAACTTATTAGTTAGATTACTAGATTACTAATTAGAGGACTAGTTGACTGAAGAGTCCTCTCACCCGGGTTTGAACAGCTGACCTACAGATTATCCCAAATACCTGCACACACACCTGCCCTTTGTGGGTAAGATGGGCAACCCCTGCCGTATTTCCTCAATAATTTCCTATGACCATTTATCCAACTCAGGGTAGGAGGTAGGTTGCACACTGGATTGGGTTGCCCATCCATCTCATGGGACCTGAGATGCACAACCAAACATTACAGGCACTTCGCACACTAATGAACATGAATCATATGTGGAAACCCAGGCAGATAAGGAGAATATGAAAACTCCGTGATCCGGGAATTATTATTGCAATACTTGCAATACTTGCAATTATTATTAAAAATTGGTCAGATACAACCGCAACACCTATTACACTTATAAAATATATTCCATGAATTTGTTTCAAGTGTAATCACATTATATAAGTTGCTGACCGTAAGCTGCCCTGAATCACGTATAAATATGTTTCACTAACAAAATGGACTTTCAAGTCGGTGAGGTTTAAAGCTTGAGTTGTTAGTTTCCAGAACACTTTACAGATGCTCGTCCAGATAGTTCCAGATGCTCTTTCTCCACATCGACAGACTGCATGCTCACAGGCACTGAAATAATGCTCACAATTTATTCATGCCCACGCCACAGCAGACTGTGTGCTATCTTTGGTTTGGCTGTAACTTGAATGCTGCTCTTCAGTATTTGTAATGATTCCATTGTGAGGATCTGCATAATAGCTAATGATACCCTACTGGCCAATGCAGTATATGTCAACTCAGGCAAATAGTCCCTTAATGCCTATTTTGCAGTTCTCTGAGGGAGACTCCTTGGAGTTCATAACAGGAACAATTGATTATGTTTTTCTATGTCAGGTTATCTCCCTCCGTTTAATAATTGTGCGTAGATCAACATTTATTGCTTGCAATATTTTTCATACTTAGGAGGGACCTCAAGAATAAACAAAGAATTACTCAGTAAAAGTCCCATTCTGGTTCAAACGCTCATAACGGGTCTCCGTCTCTGGTGCATCAAACACAGGGCCAGCGAGTTTGTCTTCTGTTCTCAGAGAGCCACCTTGTAACTCTGGAACCCCTTTCAATCCATGTGCTTGCCAACAAATCATTGCATATTTTTTAGCACTCCCCCATGGGACTATGTAGACAGCCAGCAGAAGGTTCACTGGTTGCTTTCTCGTAAATGATCATCAGTGATACGGGTGTCATAATGAGCTCATGTCGCCGTTGGATCACGTCTTTGACCAATTTAAGCGAACTGCCCTGTACAGCGCCTTGGTATGGAGGAATATGGAAGGCCGTGAACTGATGACATCCTCCAAGGAGGACTGACTGAATTGAAGAGTTCATTTGCAAAAACCGATTGTTTAAAAAAACATTACCCTTAATATTCAGCACATTGTGAAGCCTAAGAATGTTTTGTCACAAAAGCTGTTATTGTCTATTGTCAAGGCCCTACCTGGTCAATTCATTCAGCAATTCAGCACACAGTATTCAGATCAGGTGATGCACCCAGGCTGTGACTCTATACCAGTAAGAAAAAGTGCAGCTTGAAGGAAATTTCTGCTGAAGTTTCATGAAACTGAAGAGGACGTGATGTTATCCCTTTCAGGGCATATAAAGCAGAGGAAAGCTGAATGTATTCATGTAACGTGAATGGAATACTGGAAAATTGTACATGCTTTACCAGGCGGCCGTATCACAAAGCAGGATTTCTTATTTAGCTGGATACCTTGCTGGACTTAAAGTAGTCTGGGCTAAATTTAAATGAAAAATGATGTGGTGGTTTTGTAGTCTGGCTGGGATTTTCCAAGGCTTCATCGTACAAATGTGTAATATTGTGCATTAATGGACTATATTTGTTGCAATTTTCAGTACTTTACTTAAGGACTATTAACATAAGAAACTTATATCCAAACTTATATCCAAATTTATATCCATCCCATGGCTTTGTTTAACTCTGAAACATGAAATGTGGAGTTATCTGTTTTTGCCAAAAATGACTGCTGGAGTGCTGAATATTTGCCAAAAAACTAATTTGAACTTTGAAAAAAATAATAATAATTTAATTTTGTAAGTTATCTTTATATTGTTGTGTTATTTTGACTTAATCAAAATAACTCAACTGCAGTTTGATATTACCTGGAATGTACCACAAAATTTTTTAATCAAAATTATTATTTTTATTTTTGTTCATGATGATGATATCGTCTCTTCTGCCGTGCCATTTAGCCGCAGCTGACAACACAACAGGATTGACAAATATTTTTTTTTGTAATAGAAATAATTTCACATTTTATTTTCTGAAAGAAGTCAGGCATAAAAACTGTAATGTTTGGTTTCCTGTGTGATTGTTGTTGGCAGAAATCAAAGTAACAGTAACAGTCTGAAAAAAAATGATCGATTTTATAAAATTGCCAGCACATGCTCTGAGCACATATTTCATAAAACATTCATAAACTTCACCTGTGATTTACCTACGTATATGGTTTTTCTAAAAAAGTAATTATTTTCACTTATTAAATGCCACAGCTAAGATGCACATAAGGTCAAATATCAAATATCAACTCACCTTATTAAAAATATCATAAATTGCTGAGTTGTTTTTTTTTTCAGACGAGTAGCACCAATGAAAAAAAAAACTTCCGGTAAAGTGTTATATATGTATGATACTCCTTTATACAGTATATATGCTCTGAGAAGATAAAGAATTGTGTTGTGCAGGTTCTACTAAAATGGAAGCGCCAAACATTACAAGAATAACATACAAACAAATCCAAAACACTGGTTAATGCTCTACATTTATGGCATAACAAAAAGCTCCTCTGGAAATTGCATTTTTGTGACCTGAGTAAAATTGGAGAGGGACACAGCCTCTATTCCTATAACAGAGGTTTGCTGCTCAAAGGACAACTGACTATCCAATCTGGTGTAATACTGAAATTATGTTCCCATCCTCTATATGTCCTACAAATACAGTGTGGTTGGTTACAAGCATTTCAGACTGACTCATTTGTCCATAAAAAGCAATAGACAAGTGCATATATTCAAAGCAGGAATACTCAAACTTATTCTGTACATCTGGGAGGAAAAACAAGCATACAAGATTCTAAAAACATATGTCTAAACTTGAATAGTTTGACCTGGGTGAGTCACGCAGGATTTAATCTGAGTCGCTGATCACAAATTAAGGCAGTAATAACATACATTCACTTCTGTAACAGAAGTTTAACTCTGATGTAATTAGCGCAAAAGTGCAACGTTGAACCAATCAATGCATGTGATTATCAGCTTCTGTCTAATGCTGATGAACACAGTGAATCAAGAGTATAATGGTGTTTCTTTGCCAGGAAATGCACTTGTTTTGCCCTCTGCTAGTATTTTATATTTGCTTGTTCTTGTCATCATTGGTGTCCTCTGGTGGTAACACTGCCCGTAATATATGTCAATGTAAAAAAAATGTATAACAAAATTTCAATGCTCACTATATGTAATAACCGGGGGAAAAGCCAGGGGTTTTTAACACAGGCTGTAGCCAGCGCGGGTTGCAGAAAGGTCGGTCGCAACAAAGAGGACAGGAAAATGAGATGCATTCAGAAACGTTAGTCGATACATTTGCTTCGCCGCATCCGTCTCCCCGCTTTGTTCCCAGCAGGATTATATTCTCTGTGCCGGCACAAAGAGGAATCGGAACGCAATATCCAAATTTAAGTGTTTTCTCTTCCGTGACTCAGCTGTCGGGAGGAGTGCTTTTAATGAGATTTTACTAAGAATGGAACCTGTTGTTGCCTTCTGCGGCCTGATTCCCCGCCTCCTCGCAGGTGGTCTGTCTGCGGGCCACTCTATCCAGGAGCACGAAACGCCCCGGCGCACGACCTCTATAAATTTTCAAAGAGACCAGCGCATCGCTCCAGCGCTGACACCTCAGGTACCCTTCGCCCATGACGAGAGTTTGCCCAGCGGAGGAGGGACGGCAGCCTTATTTAAAGATAACACAAGTTGAACCCACCTCCTCCAACCCATGAACCCTCCAGAAACCCTGTAGATGTATCGAATATTTCGGGGTAATGCTGGAACTGATGTTTCCCTGGCTGGGGCACTTCAATGCACGGGGTTACCCAGGCTGAAGCCCAGGGGCCTCTGCTTATAAGGGGCATCAAGAAGGTATCCCAGTCAGCATCATTGTCCAGTCTGTACACTGATTCCCCCACCTCAATTTCTAACCTGTCCAGACAGTCATTTCCCCCTTGTTTCACATTGTTTGAGAGGCCAGATGCTCTCCAGGGCTGTGCAAGCAGTGGAGAAGAGGCGTGCCTGGTCCCTGGGTTAGATCATCCTGAGGACCTACATCCTTGCCAGAGGATGGGAAAAAAATCCTCACATTTTTTATTTTTTCCCCTCTTGCTCCCTGTCTTGCCTGGGTTTCTACGGCACTGTCAGAAGATCACCTGTGAAAGGAAACGTTCGGCTGTCAGAAGAGCTCAGCATAAGAAGACGTGTTATTTTGCTGTGTTTTTATATTTTTGTGCGTGTCACCCATAATTGCCCGTGTTTGTCAGAGGCGCATGTCGACATGCTGGCGGATGTAGTCGAATAACGGGGCATTGCGTGAGGTGCTGGAAGGTGGTCGGACTCACATGTGGGGGGCTATAGAGCCCCCAGGCTCAAAACTGGGCAGGAAGTGGGGAAAGGAAGACTTCGGAAGTGCACAAAGTGCAAGAATGCAAGACGTGTTTATACTAATACTGGACACACCATTGATGCTAATATCATACCGAATCTGCATGCTGTCTTTCACGAAATTATCGCACTAATGATGGCAACACCGTAATGAAATGATCTTAAGATGTTATAAGGATATCAGCAATAAAAAAGTAACATAAAGGTTTCTTCTGTTTTTTGTTGTTCCTGTTATGAATAGAGGACATTATTGTGGGTGGGAAACTGGGGCTCTGGTTGAATCTTCTCTGTTCCTTCTCCCTCTGCCTGTGCAATAGTGTGTTTGTCATCTCCACACTGACACTGAACTGCACATTTTATTATTGTTTTAATGAAAGCGCCTGCAGGAGTCCCACCAAAGCTGATTGGAAATTAAAAATATATTCGTTCAAGCGCTGTCCTAATGACGGCTGAGTGGACGCGGCAGGCGGAGGAGATTGGGGCTGCAATTTTCACGCTAACTGAAAATATACAGTTGGACGCGGGGGGAAAATATTGAGCGTTTTCAAATCTGACTTTAATGGCTGCTAGTTCTCTACTGAAAAGGAAACATATTGAGGAGTCAGAGTTTGTGGTCTCTCACGTGAGAGTCTATGTCGTAGCTACTAGTGTTTGTCTTTAAAAATATGTCCATCTGAGTGAAAACAGGGACCCAAAAACTGTATGAGGTCCATTCCAGCTTTATGGATGTGACATTGCAATATATTGGCAAATGAAATGCTTCAGAGCGTGGACAAGCTTAATATCAACAATTCAATTTGCATATCTCTTCGTGTCACATCTTGGACTGAATATCGACAAATCCTCATTGCAGAGAGCATTTTATGTGTACCATGAAACAGACTTGCAGGAACACAGAAAATATTGATATGAAATATTTGTTGTGTTTTGAAAAAAAAATATTAAGGAAAAACTAAATAGGCATTAAGCATGTGACATTTTTATGTTAGATGTGACATTTTTACAGAATATTGAATCCACACGCTTCCATTGTTGTTTTTTATATGAAACAATTGAAAGAGTAACCAAGAAAAAAACTAACAATTAAATTAGACATATAGACAAAAGTCAATAGTTTAAAAACAGTTTTTTCTGTGCTCACAACTTTATTTCTCCATGGCAAGATTGACGTTCACATGGAACTGCTCATGAGTTAAAACACGATTATTCATTCAATGTGAGTAGCCAAGCTAGTTTGACATTTTTATTTATACAGTTGCAGACTACCTTAATCATCCATTCTTCTTGCAACCTATCCAGTACAGTACGGGGTCAGGGGTACTCCCTTAATCACTTCAATTTTTATTTATTTATTTAATGCTCTACCAAATACATTTGCCCCAAAGCACTTGATAAAGATTCATCACACCGTATGTTCATTTTAGATTTCTATAAAAAATAAAGTGCTGCAAATGTGGTAAAAATGATTCATATACAGTTGCATACATAAATTACGTGCAGGAAAGATGTGTAGTGTTTGTCTCAGTAGCCACAGCCTAATTTGTCCTCAATTAAGTATTTTTCCCTTTTGTTTAACATGCTAGCAAACCCCTACAAAAAAATTGAATTACTTTAACCAATGTATATTTATATATTTATTTCTGCGGATCAACCGTGATGGCAATTCATAGCCCCATTTGATTGAGGCCCATGTTTCAGCAATTGATTTTCCCTTTTTCTGCACTCTTGTAAATATCTCATAAGTGCCTTCCCATGGTGCTAAACACCAGCTCCTTTCCCAGTCCGCTTACTCATCCCTGTATGATCCGCCTCCCAGCACCAGGATAGCTTCGTGCCGCTTCATCTCTCGCGGTTGTCCGCCATCGCTGTGACTGCCGTCGTTGTCACTGCGTAGGATCATAAAAATGAATGATACAGAAGCACACTTTTGAATATGAATCCCCACCCATCGAGCGGGATGAATCTCCACTCCTTGCCCCCAAGTCACCCGTTGCATGTCCCCCAAATTGTTGTCACTGAAGCCTTGGCTGGGTGAGTGATTGTTTGTTCATGCCTACTGTTGGTGGTGATGAATAACACTGAGCAACCCGTAACTACGGCAAAATAATGCATATAAAAGACGGCAGAGCGATGCACGCTGCAGGCGACAGAATTAACATTTTGCTGCGTGGTCAGTGCCGAGCGACGGTTAGATGAACAAAAAGCTGTGAAGGCAGTAAGTGAAAGAAAAGCTCAGCAAGGTACCCAGAAGTCATTAGTCTTCATTTTTCCCTGGACGTGCAACAGGGCCCCATGTCTGAGCTACAAACTAAAATTTATTGAGCCAGCCTAGGTGGACTAATTGAAAGAAATTGTCTGTCTGTTCAGCCTCTGTGGAGTTTGAATGGGTTGCACGGTGGCAGGTCTCACCACGGTTCCCGTTGGGTTTCTCTCCTTCCTTTCGGACATGACAGGCTCCCTCTAAAGGCAACAGAAGATCTTTGGCGGCGTATGACATCCCCAGCGTCACATTTGAAACAGAATGCCGCAAAACACCTACTTTGGACTGAGTTTGCATATCAATGTTTTTGGGGATCTTCACAAACCCTTTTTGGAGAATTCAGAGTATTTCTGCACTGTGGTCTATAAAGTGCGTGCATATCCACCAAGCTAGCTCAGTGCAGGTTCTCCTTTCCGCACGCCAGTTTGAACAGTTACCCTCTATTCAGCAGGACCTCACTGTCCTTGACTAAGAGAATGAGCATCTTCTCTGTACATCTGACCCAATTGTGTCTGCTTTACTCTGATTTACTCTTATCGTTTGAGGAGCACCTCCCTACCATAGAAGTCTTAACAAATCATAACTAACGAGGAACACGGAGGATCCTAGCCAGATGCTAGCTGAGAGATTAAAACGTTTCGGCAAGCATTGCCAGTTATGGGTCTTTGAAGCCAATTGTTTCCAAACAATTGCTGCCTCCTGGTAATTTTAGTACACTGTGGTTTTCATATTTTCTATTTATCTTTCATTAAACACCTTTGGTACATGAATCCTGGTTTGAGGGGCGTGGCCAGAACGAGGGTACCTCTGACCAAGAACAGTTGTTTTCTTAGGGGGAATAGTAGGCTATCACATGGATTCTCTTCTGTTCTGTGGTTCAGAACAATTGACTTTCCAAGCTTTGCCTTTTTCCTATGGTCCAGAGGATGTTTATCATTTCAGAGAAGCCAAGAAGATTTAGTCCAGTGAATACAAGGCTGAAACCCACTAGTATAAGCCAGCAAGGTGGACCGGCTGCCTTATTTGTTTCTTCTGTCTTCATGTGGATGAAGATTGGTCATTTATAAACCAGCACACCAAAGCCCCATCTCTCCCTGTTGACACTGAAGAACATTATTGGATATGAGGCCTTGATTTCCTTTGATGGGAATGTGGACGGCCCTCGAGCTAACGAGCTCTGGTGTAAGTGCCGTATTCACGCACCGCGGGTGCGTGTGAGATGGGGAGACACGAAGGTAATGCTGCACCACGAACCTGGAGCTGTCAGACAAGCTGCAATGGGTCGCCCCCTTCAATCCCGCCCTCCACCTCCAGAATGTTCCATCTCCTCTATCTCCAGCTCACTCCAGGTATAATTGCCACATACAATATTTAGAGGAAATCCTAGGAAAAGGAGTGGGAATATATATATATATATATATATATATATATATATATATATAAACATACGAAAGGCAAAATAAATCAGCTCTGCTATACCTGCATTGCCATTTACACTAATGAGATGCGGCTTGTTCACTGTTCTGTCTGTCTCCACCCAGCATTCCTGTAGCCTTTCAGGCAACTGCAGCTGTGATGAAGGTAGAGGGCTGACAGGACTGCCTGGCTGTCTGTGCCATCAGGAGCCAACTGCTCAGCTAAACTAGGAGAGGGTAAAGTTTTGTACTCCCCAGAACCAACAGAACACGCCAACGTGTTTTCACGCATTTCTCAAATAATTCCCCCCCTCCCAACCCCAAAAGCCAATCAACACCACCATAAGACAGTTTGAAAGCATACTTTTTTTTGGTCAAATATGTTTTGGGGTGTTTTTTGAAAAGTGTTTAGATTGACAGAAGTTGACAATAACACGATTAAAACGATTTTCTGAAGGCTGTCTCCTTAAAAGATTTTCCATGAAAAATATGTAAATAGACGTGTGTGTGTGCAGTGTCCAAACGCCCGTTTGCAACAAAAAAGCATAAGCATAGTTTAAGCAGTCCTACTCCAAAAATCTAAGTTCAGCTCAACATCGTTGTTAAAGATTTATGCAATCGTTTTATTTCACAACATAACAAAAATGTCTTAAAGTAACCTTTATATCAGTGAATTAGTTTAATGACAATTATATATAAAACATAGGCACAACTAGATCCAGTAATGAAAAGTGTTTGTTTAAGCATAACTAACTTTTTTATTCATTTACATGGCAAGGCGAGTTGACATCTCGTTAGGATTCATCCATAAAAAGTGGTTGTCCCGGCAATCTGACTCCATCCAAATGCGCAAACATCAGCTTTTTCTGTTTCGTTTCCCCCAACTTTGTTGCCGCGGTAAAATGATGCGAGAAGCAACAGAAAATAAAAAGCAGCAAAATGCCAACATCAGTTCCAGCCCCTATTTGTATCAGACTAATTCTGGCGCGCGGTGGAAGGGGTTTCCAATCGGAGCGTTTTCTATGATACAAACCGGTTCCTGATTAAAAACGGGAGGGGGCGCAATTACATATTTAGCATAATGTCCTTTTCAGTCTTCTTTTGATTTATCACCTGTGCGGAGGGACCCTATACGCTTAAACCAATTCCAGCAAGGAAATTCCCCTGGTGGAGTCCCGTTTGGAGCTGCAGTTAGCGTCCTATCGACCTTTCACTTACTGTACGCGCCTAATCGGCTTACCGCCATTTGTCTGTCTCGTGACTCGCCGCCGGGGAAAGCCCGCGAATCTCTGGGTGCGCGCATGCGGAGGCGCGAGGAAGCGGAATGGGTTAACCCGCCCCGGACGGACCTAGACGCGGCCGCCCTGCCGCTGGCGTCACCTGACAGGCCCCGGCACATCCTGGCGAAGCTGCCCGGATCCCTGTCACCAATTTGTTCATAGCCATGGGGGACATCCAGGGGAGAGGGAGGTGAAGGCAATAAAGGGACCTGATCCTGACTAATGAGGACCTGCAGTACGCCGCGCTGCCTCCGTCCCATCGTCCTGCACTGTTGCTGCCTGACACATCAAATCTCCTTCCAGCTTCTGTCCCCACTTTATTTATTTATTTTAGTATTTATTTATTAAATTATTTATTCGCCGCCGTCCCCCGAACACTGTAGCCGGAATTATTTATCAATGTAACCGCATTCTGTGGTCTCGCGGCGATTGCGGTTCCACATGGGTGGGGGGGGTGGGGGTTGTTGGTCGGCCAATCGGGTGGCCCGAGTGATGGCGGGAAATGGGCAAATCCAGCTGGAGCGGCGTGGCGGCTGAAGGAGCCAAAGCGCTGAGGTGCTTTGGTGTCAAAGAGAATGGATTGCAGACCTCTGCTGGAAGAGAAGGACCAAACCAGAAAGCAGACTAGAAACACGGGACTGATAAAGAAGAATTTCACCAAAACCCTGTAGAATGGTACATTTGTTCAATATGAAAAAATGTCCGACACACATCCGGGAGATTTATGATATTAAATCCAAACTGAACTGGCAGTTTCTTTTTTTAATTTTTATTTTACCCCCTGATATCACTTGGAGACATTTCTATTCTGGTATATATTTGAAGCTTATGGAGACTAAAATCACTGCATGCTGCAAATTGTCAGTATTTTTCTTGTTCCAATATCAACACCTGCCACTGTTCTCCCTGAATCAATGTGCTCAGGTTTTTAAAAGAACATTACTATACTGTAACGTTTACATTAAAAGACAGCTTCCCCATCCACCTCACCTTTCCTATTTCAGAATCTTCCCAAGAAACCTTGGTGCAATGAAGAGGTATTAGAGCTAGATGATGCGGGGGGGGGGGGGTTAAAATATCCCTGGGAATTGCCTAAAACCTCCAGCCACTGGTGGTAATCCGCACACTTGGAAATGAAAATGAGAAAATGCTCATTATATCATTCAGGAAAATAAAATGAGTCCTGTTCCGTGTACGCTAATGACAGTAACCATGAGTAACAAGGAGCTCATTATCAAATTTGCCAAAATTACCTCTTAAATTCCACTACAAACCCTTATTTCTATTTCCAATGTAATGATGTGCAATAGAAGACAACTGACAAAACAAGTATTTTTTTAATGTTCTTGACCAGACCATCAGATTCATTAGAATTTAAAACTGTTAACAGTTTTCACAAAAATCAAACTAAAATTATTGTACCAAATGTATACAATGGCACTAAATGTTGTTTATTTTGTTTTGTTTATTTTGTTCTTTTATTTATTTGTTATTGTATATTGCTTTATCCTTTGTACTGTGTGTTTTTATCTTGTAAGGTGACCTTGAGAGTTTTGAAAGGCGCCCACAAATAAAATGTATTATTATTTAATGTTTTTCTTCTGAATAGGAGTCTGAATGAACTGTTAGCAGAGCATGTCACAGGTCAAGAAGTGCACATATCGGAAATGAGAAGGTGTGTCAGCCATAGTATATACAGTATATACTGTAGAAATATACGACATGTTTGTTTCAGCACTAACAACCCCAAAGCCAATCACTCTTTAATGAAAGGATTCTATTTCCACTACCTTCTCAAAAGCTAGTGACACAAGTATAGTACACTGAATTTTCACCATATTTCAACCACATATTTCACAAACATTAAGGTGTTTTAAATGCATCCATTAACGTTTTACATGCATTTATATAACCTTTTTTTATTTTCAGAATTAGAATTAGTCTTCTACCAAGTACATCTGATGTATGTTCTTGCAATCTAAGGGTGTGGATTCATACTCCTTCCATTGTGTCAATTTTAGGAATTTAGGCCACCGGGGGAAATGTAATTCTTTGTCAAACTGGGCCATCTAGTGGTCATTGTTTAATTTGTGTGGAAAAAGTAAACCACGGTTACTTCCGTTAAGGAAGAAAATTATTCTGACGTTTCTAATTGTCTAATTTAAATTATACCACGCTTGGTTAGCATTTTTACAAGATTCTCGTCTGAGCCATTGCTTTACAAAGAGTTTGATTCAATTGCTCCATATTAAATTTCCTGAATTTTCATTCCAGAAAATATGAGAACAGAAGCAAGTAAAGACCTTACTTCAATGCTATAAATATATGCAAACAGAAATGTGGTTCAGTCTCAGTATTAAATCTTTCTTTGGTATTGTAAGATAAAATTAAATACCTAACAAATTATTACTGATTCTCATTTGTAGTTGCAAATATTCCATATGTGTTGGTCCAGCTGATACCATTAATTCTGGGCTGGATGCAGATTTGGTGCTTCTATTTTTAAAGATATGTTTGTTTTGAGATTTTGGCATTATATGTGAGTATATAATATTAAACCTTAGTACATTTATGCACATGCACTTTTTTACATTTGGCAAAAACGCACAGGTCTCAGGAGAGTGGCCTCAGGAATACTTCACTTTTGATATCTTTGCTCCAAGGCAGGAAACTCAGATGGAAACTGAATGTCTTCTTAAGCTCCAGAGAGGAAGTTGAGGCCAACAACAGATTACATCATGGGGATCGCATCCAGCACTAAGGCCTCATGACCCATCTTTCTCAGTGTTTCAGTTTTGGGTTTTGGGGTTGGCACACATGATGGCAGGGAACAGAAACCCCCACCCTCTGCAAAACACACCTCTTTACAGCACCTGGGAAGTAGGGTGCAATCGTGCAGAATGCTTAAAGAACTCTATTTTTGCAACGAAGACCACAATGGATGTAGGCATTCAGGGGCTGCTCTGAGGCTGGAAAACTTCTCTCAAAAAATTATGTCGAAATACTGAGACATATTGGTAGCATCTTAAAACTCTTTTAGAACTATGGTACCATCGGATCTTGGTCCTGATAGCTGGAACTGCTGGAAGGCTGTTGTTTAGTGTCTGGTGTGTCTTCCTTTAATTATCACCGAATGCCGCAGTAGTGAAAGCGAAATGGAAACTGTCTCCCTCACAAGTACCCATCATACTCGGAGTCATTTTGAAAATGAGGGCTGGTGAGATGGTTACGCTCTTTCAACCGCACTCGTGGTTTTAGAACATCTGCAGCTCGTCTTGGTTTCCCCTATTTTTCTGTAACATTTTACCAAAAACTGAGAAGAAACTGCTCGGGCTGTGATGCCAGGAGACCAAAGAGGTGCAAGCCGCTGGGTTTGGGGGGGGGGGGGGGGGGGGGGGGGG
>JABFEB020000124.1:1775770-1794279 GCA_019775895.2 Stomatorhinus ivindoensis | reverse complement strand
GCATTCCTATACATATACCTATAAGTAACTACGTGTAAACCAGCAGTCGTCAGACATGTGTGTGTGTGTGTGTGTGTATACGTTGTTACCCTTTGCATTTCGCCAATCTAATTTACCCAAAAAACTAGGTCAGTCATGCAGCATTGAAGCAGTCAACACATGCCGCCTCCCTCACTTGCACGCTGCACGTCCCTAACTCCTCACCTCACACGCTAGTCTGCCGCATCCACTACGCATCGCTCCCAGGACAGTGCTTACGGTGCACAAGACATCAGCCGACTGAGACCACGTGCATATTTGATATCTCCCCTGTTTCTCACGTTAAATCGGCAGCAATCAAATGCGGTGGAGCTGGCGGAGAAGACAGTTATGTCCTATAAATTACACTCACCTCGCGCGAGTCAATGTCGGCTTTATGTGCCGTATAAAGCTTTAATAAAATCAGTACAATAAAATGTTAAATTTCTAAAATGTTTTTTCAGGCGTTAGTTATTTACGCAGCTAGCATTGCAACATGGCTAAAATCTCATACTTTAAGCAATGTACAGTTTTTCTCGGTTGCTTTGGCACATTTCACGAAACATACTTAACATTCTCAAGACTATAAGTGCATTTCTCAAAGCAGTTAATGCATATAGCACGACGCTACGGTTTAGCTCCAAAAGCCTGTAATACATCGAAACTATGTATCAAAAGCAAATAATTCCACCAATTAAATAGTTCCACCAAAATGAAAAATACAATCCGCATCGCGTCAAAATGCTTAGATATAGGCCTACTGTCAGTATGTCAGAGTAAGACTCCTACTGAGCTCCGCAATGCTGAATGAAAGTTCGTTCCAACTCTCCCATTGTCACTGACTGATCGTTATTACGAAAAATCACATTTATTCATACAAAGATACCAGTTTCAACTTTACTACGCTCCATATTACAGTATGTAAGGTTCACAGTTGAAAGAAAGCACTTGCATGCTTGATTTCATGATCTCCAGACAATACATTAGCAAACAAAATAGTCACACAGAACTGTATAACACAGAACTGTATAACACAGAACAGCATAATGGAAACAAAATCATGTACTGCTGGAACCAGAAGTACGACACTTCTGCATCTCTACAATTTAAGGACTAATTTTTGAAAATTTGGTTAACTGTTTTGCATGTGGTGGCTCATAGTTTTACATATATAATTTGGAGTGCAAAATTATTGCAATGGGAAAATATTTAACCCTCTTCGACCAACAAAACCAAAGTAACTGAAAATGATGCAAAATGATGCAAAATCATTTGCATACAAGTACCAAAACTTTTGGAAATTTGTGTGAGGCAAGGAGAAATGATGTTCTACTGTGCAGACATGACATTATAGTGTGGGCACTTGTTGTTTTGAAAATGTGAATTGTCATTTGAGAAATGCTCCAAATCACTCCAAAAAACTGATACAACTTAAGTGTTTTTATTAGAGAATTCACTTCAGAGCACTCTGAATAGGCAGACTTGCTTCCCATACTGGGTAACCCCTGCCTTGGGTCCAGCACCTAGGTTCTAGATTCATCGAGACCCCTTGTTGTACTGGATAAGCGGTTATCAATAGTAAATTGTAGTGATGGCCAAAAGGGCACCTCATGAACCATTTGCAGTATCATTTACCCAACTAGATGGTGCTCTTGGTGGGGTCAGAAAATACATCAAATGGTTCATGAAGTGTCATTTTTGCCAGCACTAATGGAATACGGAATGCTTAGGTGTAGTTTGAAAAGGGAGAAAAGGGTATTGTAATAGTACAAAGTTTATGCATTTTGACTGACAGTGTATCAAGCCAGTAAAAATTGATTTAGTTTTGATCATATTGGATGGAGAAAAAAAATGGAACAGATCATTGCTTCCGTGTAAATTTTAGAAACAAAGACAAAGGGAGATTATGTATTTGGCAGGGTAGTGAACAGGAGTGGTTCATCCTCTGGTAGGCTAGTTCTGATTCAAGAGCATATGTTTCCTGAAGCACATAGCATCACATTAGACACGCGAGGTCCCTGACACTCTCAGTTTCTCATAGCATCAAAGTCACCAGCTGGAGACTGACTACAGAATGTCTCAGAACACAGTCTATTATCTAAAATGCCTAACTGTAACATGCATTCTTACTAATGACATAACTAATGTACAGGGTGGGCCATTTATCTGGACACACCTTAATAAAATGGGAATGGTTGGTGATATTAACTTCCATCAATTTTTTTGTTCCAACAGTCTTGGAGGGATCTATCCATTGTGGGCTAGTGTCAGACCAATAGTGGTGGTTTTGTTTGTTAACTTCACCATTCACATAAAAAAAACAATGACACATACATCCAAAAACCAGGGCAATTTAGATAAGTCAGTTCTCCTGACTTCCTGTCTTTGAACTGCAAGAGGGAACCACAGTACCCAGAAGGAACCTGCACAATATGGGGAGGACCAGGAAACTCCAAAGACACATCAGAAGTAGATGTCATACCCCCAAGCTGGGAAACAATGGTATGACCCACTGAGCCACCTTAACCTATAAACAAATAATCATATACATGAGCTTATTCATAGAAAGCAAGAATGATCCATGTCAACAGCTGAAGCTTTTCAGAATCCCAATGACATACTGTCACGATCTCAGCTGGGACTCATCCTCTGAAAATATTTCTTCATAAATTGACAGAGCTCATTCAAAGAGCTACAGCAAATGAACCGTAAAACATTTTTCTCCTGAGAAGTTATCTGATAGATCACACGTGGTGTAGATCCACGCTAAGGGTAAAACCTCAGCCTAGAGAATATGCTTCCCACTTACAGCTTCCCCCTCTGAGGCCAGCAAGGCATCTCCATTGGGGGGTACAGTACTCTATTTTAACCAATTTAACTTAATAACATTGATTTTCTGCATGGGTGTATGAATTCCTCCCTAGGGGTACATAGATGAGGCGTGACCTGGAGAATCCAAGAGCAGCACAAACTTTGCTGAGGGATAATCTCATGCAAAGCTGGGTCTCGCAGAACAAACCACTCTCTCACAGGCTGATTCCCAGCTTGTTCTCAGTGTTTGGGCTCTTTGTTTGGGTCACTGGATCGCAGCAGAATAACAATGAAAAACAAAGTCACATGTAGCCTGCTTGCTAGATACGCAACCGCTCGGCCCACATTATTTCTGGAGAGGGTCTGAAGACACCAAGCCCCTTATCGCTGTACCTGCCAGAAATCCACTGCATCAAATGTGAATAACCAAGCATCTGACCTGCTCCAACACCAGAAGATGAATGATTGAGTGGTAAGATGTATAAGACCTTTAAGGGGCTAAAAATTGCTTACATTTTTATGGGGAATTGCAGGTAAATATTCAAAACAGAAACGCACCTATATCTCGGTCATGAACGAAGGACATACTTGTTCTCCCTCACGCTTAAACAAATGTGTGTCAGGTTGGCATCTGATTAGCTGGACACTGGTTGGACAAAGGGTGTATCAGTATCCAACTGGACTTCAGGTTCCGAGAAGAACAGATGCAACTTCACCTGTTTTGGTGGCCATGCCTGGTTTAGCTAAGAAGCTATACATGTATCCTTTCCGTGCCTAAGGCTTGCTCCAGTACCTACAATGCATCATTCTTCCATATGTAAATAGACCTGAATTAAAAAAAATAGAATTAGCTTTATGGGTCCTATGAGCTCCAAGGCTGTGGTTTTAAAATCCCACCTTTGGTGTGTGTGCGGCTTGATTGTTATCCCCATCTCATGAAGGTTTCTTCCACATACTTGATTTTCTTCTTACAGTCCAAAGGCATGCTCCTGGCTTGACTATAGCTGCTCTAAATTGCTTGTAGTGTGTGTGTGTGTGTCCTACAATGACCTCACATTCCATCTGGGGTGTATCCTGGCCTCGTGCCCCACGCTGCCTGGAGTAGTCTCCTGGCCCCCCTATGACTCAGTTCAGGTTAAGAGGTTGCGTCTCTGTATCCAACATAAAGTCCTGCCTCCTTAAATCCGAGTGTTAACCGATTAGCGGACTTTTCAGATAGAAGCTGTGAAACACTGCCACCTGTTGTTCTGTTTAAAATTTACATGCAGCTATGGCAAATCAAATATTTAACATATCTGGGGAGAATCCCCAGGATTGTAATACAGAATACAAATTTTCTACAGAATGAAAAAACAAAATTCATTACAAAATGACAATTTCCATTTTCAAAGAAAGATAACACACTGAAAGTGAGATTTTTTTTTGTTAACGGAGTAAACAACATAAATGTCGACTGACTATGATAAAAAAAAATTAAAGCACCCGTCATGTAGAAATTGCACCATATTTGTCTTTGTTTGTTTAAAACAGGAATGCAAAAGCTCTTGTTAGCAGTAACAAAAGAATGAAAAATCTCAGGGCTGGTTTCTCAGGGTTGTGGTGATATGACACCTTAAAGGGGGCGGGGCATGTATCTCCCTAAACCCGACCGCTGTCCGGGAAGAGTGTCTCGCTGCATTCCGCCCGACGGACGGTTCCTTTGAGACACTGATTCTGAATCTGCTGTACTGAATACTGTGCCATTGTCTCCCAACTGTTTGTCTATAACAGGGGTGGGCAATCTTATTCACAAAGGGCCGGTGTGCGTGCAGGTTTTTGGGATAACCTGTAGGTCAGCTGTTCAAACCCCGGTGTGAGGACTCTTCAGCCAATCAGTCCTCTAATTAGTAATTTAATTCGGGAGTTGCAGTGAAAACCCGCACACACACCGGCCCTTTGCGGATAAGATTTCCCACCCCTGGTCTATATCCTGGTAGTTTCAACCCTCTTCCAAATGCTGACCTGGGACTGGGTCGCATCCAAGAGGACGACCTGGAACCTATCGCAGGCAGCATGCGACCAAGGTCGAGGTACCCCCGGCTGGGATGCCACTAACACACAGATTGTCTCTCTGTCTAGAAAACCTGAAGGTACCCCATGCAACACCGGGGGAATCTGCAAACCACACACACACAAAATCTGGGGCGGGGTACAGGTGTATTTATCTTCTATACACTTATAATCAAATATGACCCACATCTCAAGACAGCCCAGGCAGATTGGTGACCTCTGTAGGCTGCACTGTTCCCTCACACAAAGGTCGAGGGTAGGAATCCCTCCACTGTTCTGTGAGTGTAGAGATACCATGTTCACCGAAGACATGCAGTGAGGTGACTGATATCCCTCAGCTACCTGTAGTGTGTGCATGTGCCTTATAATACACAGGGTGCAGGCCTCCCTGAGTCCATGTCCAAGATAGGAAGCTGGACAATGGACAGATGGATAAGCAACCCCTAATGATGAAAGTATATGCTTATAATACAAAAAAAGTTGATTGCTTATTTGAGTACATGATCATTGGTAGAGTTGGGACGTCCTACCCCAGGAACACTCAGGATAAAACTTTTAGTCAGTATTGGGCATTTCAGGTCCAGAAACGTCAAATCCGAACCAAGACTTTGTTTCTTTTTGTGCACTGTGGCTGTGACTAATTATTCTTAACTGATCTTGGTCTGGATTTGTAGTTTCTGAACCTGAAATGTCCACCACTGATTATAGCTAAGTGTTTCAATGTAGCTGCTAATTAGCACCTAATTAGCACCCTGTTCATTCATGCTAGCTTTTGCTGAATTTGTTTCAGCTTGTGTGACTTTAAAGTCAAGTTGGTTCCATGCTGTCGAATTAGTATTTTAAACATATACCCACTTATAAAAGGTCTGACTGACACAGTGCACATTTCCTACCGCATCACATGCAGAGACGACTCCCCCTTAACGGATTAACTGCGCGTGGAGGCAGCCACTCATTCTGCTGTAAGTATACAACGTGGCAGCTGCTGTCTTCCTCTGAAGGCATCACGGCCACGTGGGTCCGGCTCCGCTCAGGGCAGGGATCCACATCCAAACTGTGTGAGACAGAGAAGCTCACAGGTAGCAGCTTGAATATCCCGTCTGATCTCTTCCTGAGGCAAATTAGAACAGGGTGCACAGCATGTACTAAATTATGTTCCCTAAACCAGTGTTTCCCAACCCGATCATCAGGGACCCTTAGATAGTCCATGTTTATGTTCCCTCACAGCTCCCAGTAACAAAAATATGAACCATCCGGGGGTCCCTGAGGAAACACTGCCTTAAACCAGTATTTTGAGACCGGTTGTGCTTCCAAATACACCCCCTTTTGTTCACAGCCCATATTATATAACAGGGACGGTCTCCACCCTAACTTGGGGGGTGTTTTAGTGTCACCACAAAATGTGTAAAGCAATTTGCCTGTCTGACCAGTCAGAATGTCACCCAGCCAGGTCCCTGCAGCTTCATCTGCAGCCTGTACAACACCTTCCTTTCACTTTACGGATCTTGGTGACACGATGTTCCCTAAATTACATACCAGAATTCCAGAAGCTGCAGCTGGATTTGCATAAAAATGTATTTGTCCCACTGGGGGAGGGTCCTCTTAAAATCACAGAATGATATATTTATATTACAATCATATGCAACACATCTGTTTTGGGGAAAAAAAAGCCCATTTCTAGCATGGAAGGAGCTCTGAACCGTGGCCTTCAGACTAAAGAAGTACAGCTGTGAATAAAATATGAACTCCGCACATCAATATTCTTAATTTAAACACCCCTGGGACCAGACTCTGTATTCTTAGCTGACTTCCTCTTGTCCTTGAACAAATCAAAGTGCTTCTCCTTTTAGACAAAGCACCATCAGTATTTCTACAGGGTGTCTTTAATATGCACCGTTCCATTCAGAAGGACAGACTTGGAAATAGTTTTCTGTCGCTACCCTGTTCCTATCAGATCTGGGTGGAAAGGCCTTCAGATACATGGATACTCATCTGTGGAACCGTCAGCCTACAGACAAAAGACGGTACTTAAATCCAGACTAAACACATTCTTTCTTAGTCCAGCTCACCCCAAGTTATTTCTGTCCTCATTTTCTTAAAAATGCCACTGCTTGTGTCTGTACAGCAGACAGCTCTATGGAGATTATAATATCCATCCATCCATCCATCCATCCATCCATCATCTGCCGCTTATCCAGGGTCAGGTCACGGGTGCAGCAGTCTAAGCAGGGATGCCTAGACCTCCCTGTGACCAGCCACCTCCCCCAGCTCCTCTGGGGGATACCAAGGCGTTCCCAGGCCATCTGAGAGATATAATCTCTCCAGCATGTCCTGGGTTTGCTCTGGGGCCTCCGCTCAGTTGGACATACCTGTAACGCCTCCCCAGGGAGCCTTCCAGGAGGAATCCTAGATAGATACCCAAACCACCTCCACTGTGTTTTTGAGATCTATTATCATATTCCAGTATCAGTAATAGCGCCATTGTCATTTCGCCCAGACTTGGCTGTTCCTCAAACCCCAAGAGAACTGAGTACCACTGAGTGACCTAACAAATCTCTGCCCATCTCCACCAGCTCTTCCACTAAGGCTGTGTAAGGTTAGGGTGAATAGCTTGGGCTGGGAAACCAGTCACTCTTGGGTCCCCAGAGGCTGTTTTTGCGTGTTTTTTCCCCCCATAACTAGCTCAGGAGTTACCAACTGCTCTCTTTTGCTGTGGGCTGGCTCTTCTCCAGGCAGACTTTTAAACTTACGTCCATCCACAACTGCATCATTGTTGATATTTCTTTGTTAAACACTTTATGGCAATATATGGAACTATATAAAATAACTTGAAGTTAATTAAATATTTATTGATTCACTTGCTTCAGTTTTTTTATATCTTCCATATAATATGCATGCAGCGTGTCTGACTGTCCACAGGGATTTTAATGGCATGCACAGTGATCTATAGCATGCGCAGTCTCACTCCCACCTGCAGCCACTGCATGCAGTCTTCCGTTCTTACAAGAGGAATATCTCCATAAATTTCCAATTTTCCAAAATGTAAACAGTCAAGAAGTTATAAAATGTACATAAACCTGTAAACATCCATAACATATCATAAAATAGTCGCTCCCCTTTTAAAAATATTGGATATCCTGAAACGACTTCATTGATTATGATTTCAGTTTCGAAAATGCAATGGATTGAAAGATAGCTACTGTTGACATCTCATCAAATCTAGTCATATGATTGTCTGTTTTCATCACCGAGGCTTCGATTGATCACTTTCAAAGATTAATAACGTTAAATAGTACGTAACGTTAATCAGACACCACCAAGACAACTGATATCAAATATCAAACTCCAGCAAATGCATATTTTATGGGAGGCCGCCGCTATTTATAACAGCTCCTCACGTTAAGTTCATCCACACAGTAACGGACCAGACGGGCACAAGTCATTGTTTACAGCAGGGCTGGCCGACACACCGCAGCAGATGAAAAAGGACGAAAAAAAGCACACGTTTCTACTACCATGGTACCATGGTAGCGGAGGTTGCGGTTTTCTGTCGGGCTGTATGTCTGCGTCAGTGCGGCCGGAGTGACGATTGCAGGGAGGCGGCGGTGGGGGCCGGCCTGTACTTGGGGAGAGAAGTCCTCTGAGGACACGCCGCGATAGCGATCTTCCGTGGCAGCTACGGCAAACGCAGTACAGCGTTTCAAAAATTGTGCATTTCATTAATAATGCACGACATAAAGTCATAAAACTAAATAAACTTTTAAGCTTCATTCTTTACTTCTACTTTGGCACCTTCCTAATTTACCATAGAATTCAGATTATCCAGTTATCCCCTGCCAAAAATGTGTTGACGTTGACTCCTAATAGTGACATTTAAACATTTATCTATAAAAAACCTTGGAAGATAACGTATTACTGCCGGCTCTTGCGTGCATTGATGTAGTCTGAATCAAGGGCTCCCCCTAGTGGTTGGTCGATGAATGTCGGCGAACTGCTATCGTTTCGACCTCTAGTGGCAGATTTAATAAAATAGTTTTGTCCAAAAATGCTATTGATGGAGATAATGTATGTTATGACTACACTGTCTTTTTATGTATTCTGTCACAACATGGCAGGGGGGCATTAATTCAGCACCCAGGGAGCAGTACCTCAGCGGTGCCTTGCTGGTCGGGAATTCTAACCTGCGATCTTTCCACGGTTAGTGCGCTTCCCTAACCATTAAGCCACCACTGTCCACATTCATTTATGGCCATTGTAGTGGACATTTTATTTTTGCTTTTATCTTTTCACTGATGTTAGGAAACGTATTTATTCCTGTTGTGCACTAAAGAGGACATGCTGTGAAATTAAAAATAAAAATAAATTTGAAAAATCTAAATTGTAAGAAATTGAAAGATGTCTTATTTCCTCCAAAGACAAATAACCTACAACAGAAGGACACTTTTTTCCTTGGGTTTCAGGAGGATATATATATATATATATACATTTGTGTTTTTAAACTGACAAAAACATAGCACCTCCGAGAATGCTTCAAATTCACAAAAATAGCATTAACATTAACGGTAATTTGAAGTTGAAAGGGTGAGGATTGCATAATTTTGGAAGGACCAGGGCCTCAGATTCAGGAATTCTTTTAGACGTACTGAGGGGCACCAGACTATAGGGGTCGCCAGATATGCGGTTCAAAATTCAGATCTTAACGTTAATCCAATCGGAAAAAAACATACAACCCAGGTTAGTCAGATTCCGCAGGTCGTCTACATTACAGAAAAAACTAGGACTGTTCACCATCTTTGACATAGCACAGTAGAATTACTGAGTAAATTAGGTTTAGATACTTTAAAATATCAAAGTTAAATATTTACGTGGGAGGAATGGTGACTCAGTGAGTAGCACGGTTGCTTCACATGTTTAGGGTTGTGTGTGTGAAGTTTGCATGATCTCCCCATGTGACACGGATTTCCTCCGGGTAGTCCGGCTTCCTTTCGCAGACCGAATTCCCATCGTATGTGCCTTCCAATGTACTGGAATCCCGGCCAGGCTGTACCTCTGCTTTGTGCGCTATGCAGTAAATTCCTCCCCACGACTTTACATGTGCCATTAAACGTACTATAGGTATTTTAGATGTTCCCAAAGAGTGAAAGTACATACCTTGGTCAAGACGTGAGCATTCCACAGGCTACATATGAGCAAAGGATTTCCACGTTGAACCATGCGAAGTGGAATATCAAACTTGTATGATTTTATGCAGTATTGCCGATAAAAATTGAAATTCCATCTATCTTAAAATCACCTTCATGCTTCGGGGTCCCTGTGACAATTGCAGTTAACTGTCCTTTATATTTATAACTGGATAATGGCTAGTTCAACTAGTCGTGTATACATCTACTACGTTAAGTGCAAATCTGATGTTAACGCGAATATAACGACTGTCTCCGGAGTTCGTCGCCGATTGTCTCTGTTTAACTTTTAAAGTTTTAAATGAACCAGTACGGGTAAATTGGACTAAATGCAAATAAAACATATAAGCTATTTGTTATAACTTTTCACTTTGTTCATGACTGGTAACTGGTTGTGTTATACATGCTACAATGTGCTTGGACTATCAGAATAAATTAAATTAAACATTTTATAGCTTAAGTAAAACAAAATGAGTATTTCTCTCTCTCTCTCTCTCTCTCTCTCTCTCTCTCACACACACACACACACAACACAGGGAGAACATGCAGACTTCACACACTCACACACACACAGCAGGGGTCAGCACTGGTCAACTACCCACTGTGCCACTCTTCCACACCACATTTTAATGATCGTAATGATCATTAACTCTTTTTTTACCTTTCATATAGCTTTCCCCCTCATCAACAAAGAATAACAACAAATGATGAATTAATAATTTTCCCTGAAATAACAGGAAACACAGTTTAACATTATAACCCATCTGTAACAACTGCTCTGTTCGAGGGGGTAAATGCCAAAAACCGGTACTATTATGACAATATGAACCAGCTGGTTAAAAATAGCAGACAGGTTATGATTAACTTGAATAGGAGTCATTGTTTTGCGACTTGCACAATGGCTTTTGATATTAACAGCTCCATTGTGAGACTTGAAATTTAAAGCACGTACAATGTATTAGTGAACAAGTGTGGCATTGTGTGAGGACTCACAAAGAAAGTTATGCAAACATGCATGTAGAAAGTATGTGTGTTTCTATGACATTTGGAGAGTACGACATTCTCCTGCTGCACTGGCTTTGATTAGCTATACCTCTGTTCTCACATGTTCACCGGGAGCGCGACATGTCACAGCATAGCTGACGCGTCTCACACTCCACGGGCTTAACGAGAGTCTAATCGCTCTGTGCCGGATCCAGCTTAAGAGGCACATGTCTACGTACAGAGCCAGTTGAAGCATGGGAACTCTCTGTCCTTCGCTCAGCTTGCAGGGGTGACACGGCCATAACTGCGATGACAAATCAAAAACATTATGGAGCCTAATAAAACTGCATTATCTGTAACCTTTATGCTTGTGTTTCATTAATAAAACCATTTTACCCTGTCAAATTTAATCCATCATACATCATATATGTGATGTCTGCATGGAAATTGAATAAATGTCCTGAACCATATATAATTTCCTGCAGTTTAATAATTCCGTTATCTTGTCAATTAAATATTAATGAGGTGTTGATTATGACCTGAAAAGACATCCATACCCCCACAGAGTCATGACATTCTTGTGCTGGGGCTGTTTGGAGTAATATTGTGTATAATGACCCATGAAACAAAGATTGTAGCCTAAAGACAAGGCAGCATTATACAGTCCATACAGCATGCGCGCGCACACACACACACACACGCAGGTTTGTAATTATATCTTTGTGGGGACTCATTAATTTTTATGGGGAAACTCTAATCCCAACATGACATCCTTAACCCCTACCCAGCCCTAACCTTAACCATAAGTAACCAAACAAAATATGACTTTTAATTTTTTTGATTGAATTCACAGATCTTTGTGGGGACCTGAACACACGCGCACACACAGACACACAGAATTTTGTAATTATATCTTTGTGAGGACTCTCCATTCATTTCTATGGGGAAAACTCTAATCCCGCAACATGACAAGCTTAATCCAGCACACACACACACGCACCCATTATGCACATATCTTTATATATAGCAGTAATATGAATAGGAGAAGGGTCACTAAAGAGTCTAGACTGGGGGGCTATTTAATTTGGCATCATTTGCCTCCCCCCCCTACAAATAAACCTTCGCCTTCAGATTTTTGTGTCCCCCCGAATACCAAACTATGTCATTACCTAGAAATATGCATATAGTTGTGTGTGTGTGTCACAGAGAAAGAGAGAGAGATAGGGTGGTTTTGATTGTCAGTGTAAGCGACCACTCTCCGGTGATTTGAATCACTCTCAGCTCTGTTATGGGGTCTCCCATCCACGAGCGAGAGGGCTGGAATGAGCTCTGTATCCATGGGAACCAAATATAAAGTGATCAGAATGAGCGTGCAGAAGGGGCGGGCGCGCGGATTCACGCTCCTAAGTCTCTGGGCGAACAATGGCAGGAAACAAGGGGCTTATTTTACTGCCCTTGCTTTATAGCAATATCTCGACTTCGGCCAGTTGTCTTGCAGGGACTTAACTAGAAAGCAAAAGAAAACAAAAACAGGAAGACTGTTAAAGCTTTATCTCCCAAGCTGAAAATCTTCCCAGTAGCTACACCAGATTTTCCATGCTGAACCACAGCGCTTTCGTATAGCTGCAATTAAAGCAAAATATTACAAATGCAATAAATTAAACAGAAAACATATTGTATGTCTTCTGATTTGTATTGAATATTGATCCATTCACCAGAGGGTTTTGATTGACAGAGAGAAACGAAAGTTCATTAAAACGTAATCTAATTGCCATACAATAGTATTTAATTTTTTGATTTTGTTAATTTTAATTAACTATAGCAGTTCATACGGCACTCTTGCTTTATTGTATTGAAACAGCTTTGGTTAAAAGACAAGGATATAAAAGGTCTCGAAGAAGTAATTACTGCTCCAATAATTTTCGATAAACACCGTATAAAATATATTTTGTAATGCTGTAAAAATTAATATTCGATATCTTACCTAAAACGGATATTAACATTCTTCACATAGTTGTCTAATTCCCGATCCTGTTATTTCTAATAACAAAGCGATTCACCTGTTCCTAGTAAACAAAGTAATATACCTTTTGCCTCTGAGGACTAATACTCTCTCAGGACTATAAATACACTGTATTACATTTTAATATACCTACAGAATTTGCGTGTATGAACATTGCACACAGAATACAGAACCCGTCATTTTGTAAATGCATATATACTGTGAGTATGTATATATATAGGTACAGATAAATGGGTGCAGTGTAAGTAGCGGTGCACCTGCTCCGGTCCAAAAGGCCGAACCGGCCGTCAAAGGCAACCTGACGTCACAGTAAGGTTTGGGTAACGTGATGGCAGTTCCAGCCCATCTGGCGGTCCAAGGCTTTGTTTCTCGCAGCCTGACTGTCACGGGTAGGATTTTCCACCACCAGCCCCAGCTTTTGCATGCACACGCCGTGGCGAATGCAGCTTTCAAAAGTAAGTCGTTATTCTTCTTATCATTTCAGCCATGTCGCTTTTATTGTTATTGCATCTTTTTCGTTTTTTGTCCTTGCTGGCGCGCTGTACCTTTTGTGGATGCTTCCGTTTGACACCAAAATATTCTGCTATAAATTGGATGGCTTTGGATTTTCTTGATAACCCTGCAGTTTAATTTATAGCGGCACCAATGCGACAGTTTTTTTTTCTTTTAAATCTGGAAGAATATACGCATTCAAGGTCGATGTGTTAGCATTTTTAACGTCCGTGCTGAAAAGCGTTGCGGGTTGCTAGGGGCTGCAGACCTGTTGCTATGGCCACATTTCTTTTGTGGGAAAGGCTGCGGGCTCCACTGTGCACGGACGGCATGGACGCGGTCTGTGTAACCGGGCAGGCGGCCGCTGTTTTTAGGTCTCCCGCCAGGTTTGGAGGCATTGATAAGTATTCCCGGTTTCAGAAGCAATACACCGTCTAGAGTGAAGATGCACTGACGTGAGGAGAACGATTTCTGCACCGTCTACCCATACACCTGCATAGGCCCTTATGTGCCGTTACGTGTAATTTAATTACGTATAATAATTTAATATAACGACCGTAAAACCTACAGCCTTTGACTGAATTACAAGAATTTGCGATCATGTGGTACTACGCGATTACAAATAACGTACATTCACTGTGTCATTGGCAAAACCTCACCAAAACGGCATTTGGCAAAATCAAAATCACAAAATCCTAAATCAAAATCAGAGTGCAACATAATTAAATTAAGTGCTTTTAAAGGGGGTTTGTCCTCACAGAGGTCTGATGACGTATATAACAGCCTGAGTTTTTATATGGCTGCCAAAACCATATTCGAAGTGAAATGCCAAGAACCGCGCGTGATCTTGTAGCATAACGTGACAAAACAAAGACGGACGGCAAGTGCTTCCCGTGAGTCTGCGGCTGGTATCCACCCAAAGTCTGCAGGATTCATCTTTTGTTGATGTTCCCAGCCTGGTTTCTTGCTGAGGTGATTTAAATGGTTTGAAACAAAGTGGATTATGGTATCGCTTTGGTTCAGTGTAATGATATCCAGTTTATTCTGATATGTAAATAAATAGCATATAAGTGTCTGTATGAAGAACCACACCTTGCAATGTTAGTGGGTGACTTTTGCATATTTAATTTAATTTAAACATGTTTTGTTTCTGTTTGACAGTACTTTCCCATTGCCCACATTTTAAAAATAAAATGAAGCTTATCTGTGTCCGGTTGACTTTAATATTTCTGATTGTATACAGACTAAGCAGCTTTTCGGATAATGTAAGTAGGGTCAGAAGACTCAGGCTCTGGCAGGGGTGTGTGTAAAACCCTCGAATGGGGCAAATTCAACTTCAGAAGTGTGGACACTTGTGGAACCATCCAGAATCCAGAACAGGTTGTTCCCCTGAATAACGCCTTCAAAATACCAACACGCATCGCTGAAATACCTCTAGCCTTTCATAGTCTGCACGTCCACAACAGCCCACAAAAAACTGGCATGAAGATGGCAGTTTCTGTAATGCAGACCATCGCCTTGAGAGCTTCATCCCAGTGGATGCAGACCACTGCCTTGAGAGCATCATCCCAGTGGATGCAGACCACCGCCTTGAGAGCATCATCCCAGTGGATGCAGACCACCGCCTTGAGAGCGTCATCCCAGTGGATGCAGACCATCGCCTTGAGAGCATCCTCCCAGTGGATGCAGACCACTTCCTTGAGAGAATCATCCCAGTGGATGTAGACCACCGCCTCGAGGGTATCTTCCCTGTGGGTGTAGACCACCACCTTGAGAGCATCGTCCCAGTGGATGCAGACTACCGCCTTGAGAGAGTCATCCCATTGGATGCAGACCACCGCCTTGAGAGCATCATCCCAGTGGATGCAGACCAACGCCTTGAGAGCAGCATCCCAGTGGATGCAGACCAACGCCTTGAGAGCATCATCCCAGTGGATGCAGACTGCCGCCTTGAGAGCATCATCCCATTGGATGCAGACCACCGCCTTGAGACCATCATCCCAGTGGATGCAGACCATCGCCTTGAGAGCATAATCCATGCTATGAAGTGTGGTAAAGGCAGTCTCATGCCTTGGGTGTCGTTCTCCTCAGCAAGGGCTGTGGGTCTTAGTACAGAGAGGAGAAAAAGGTGAGTGGAGGAAGCCTGGATCAAGCTTCTAAAAACTGGGACAATGATTTGGCTGCCAAATTAGTTGAAGCAAGAGAGTTTTCTCCCAGAGTGGCCACAGTTGAATTTGACTGAGATCCTGTGGCAAGACTTGAAGATGTCTGTCTGGTACTGTAAATTTTTATTAAATGATCACTCACCTTTCATGTGCTGCTTGTGAGATGAATAACACATTGGGTGGTAGTATACTGGCTAAGGTAGCAAATTTATAACCAGATGACTGTCTTTTGGCTCCTCAGTCGCAAGTTTCTCCAGTTAACTGGTCAAAAATGCCTAAAAATTATTATTGCTATTATTGCTTTTATTTCATTATGTAATTTGTGCTTTGACTTGTACAGCCGTGTCAGCGGTGTACTTGTTGGCTGTGAATAAATGCCATTAGGGTGACATTTGTGTGATCAGACATGCTTCTAATCCCCATAAACAAAGAAAAGTGGCCCTGTGACGGTGGAGACATGGTAACACAGGTTTTGTAATCACAGGCAGGACAGCGGACTTCCTTGGAATTATCCAGGTTGGTCTGTTGGTCAATCCAGGATGGAGGGATGCGCGTGACGTTGTCAGCTGTCTGTAGATGTGGGGGCTTTAAACCCTGCTGCCAGCCTGCGTTCCGTCAGTCTATGGCCTGGGATTGCACTGGTTTGCCAGAGTCAAACCCGTGGCCTGTGGGAAGCTCTCACAATGGGCTGTGGTTGGTGGTGGCCCTGAGCTGGACACAGTATATACCATATGCACATTCCTGGGTTCATCCCTGACCAGATTGTGTGTGTGTGTGTGGATTAGGTTTATATTACATTGTGGGGACCATTTTTCATTTCTCTACAAAGATGCAATCAAATGAATGTGAGTGCAATCAAAAAACTAAAAATGCCAAAAGACTTGTATTTTGGTTGGTTACTGGTTAAGGTTAGGGCTGGTTAGGAGTTAGCTTGTCATTGTTTTTCCTTATAAATTAATAGACAGTCCCCACAAACGTGTGAATACAAATGTGTGTATTTGAGGGAGAGACTGTGTGTATGAGTTTATGTGTATATGGTTATGTGTGCTTGCTGTAAATGACCAACCCTGATCGTTTTTCCACCCAGACAATGGCGAAGGACTAGTATTGAATGTCTGTGCTTCGTTGACTATGCACTCTATAATAGTAATATGTTAGTATAACTGGCATTTCCAGGTCAGATTAAAATAGACTGTTCAGCTTCCATAGAGGCACCATAGAAATGTACTGTACTTTTGTCACACTCTGCCATACGTCACACATCTGAAGACGGGTGTGAGGAAACCCGCCCATCAACATGTCATGAGTGCCTCTCACCCACAACGGCACTCTTACATTTAAAGCCTATACAGAATAAACAGCAGCCCCGCCCCAGGTAGGGTTAGAGGAGTGCCTCTATGGAGATGAAGATCCTAAAGAGTCGAGGCAGGTACACTGTCTCCCCCAGGTAGGGCTGGGGGGGGGTGTCTCTATGGAGATGAAGATCCTAAAGAGTCGAGGCAGATACACTGCCTCCCTCACCTCGCAGGCCCCCTTAGGTCACATGGCTGTACGAGATCAGGCATACGCTTCTATTAGCCTGGACACCAAGGCAGCAGCCTGGTCACAATGCCACCACTTAATCTCTGATCTGGGAGGGGGCAGACTACTGGAGGGGGGAGGCTTCCCCTGGGTTTTGGACCAGCTGCCATTTGCAGGGGGAACATAATCCCTCTGAAAAATCACTTAGCTGAGGCCTAGCTGTGTGACTAGCTGTGTTACTTGCTGTGTGACTAGCTGTGTTACTAGCTGTGTGACTAGCTGTGTTACTAGCTGTGTGACTTGCTGTGTGACTAGCTGTGTTACTAGCTGTGTGACTATCTGTGTGACTAGCTGTGTTACTAGCTGTGTGACTAGCTGTGTTACTTGCTGTGTGACTAGCTGTGTGACTAGCTGTGTTACTAGCTGTGTTACTAGCTGTCCAGATGCTCGGTCCTTCTCCTGCTTTCCGAACCATTCATATGTTCGTCTGTTTACTTGTATCATTATTGTTGTGTTTTGTATCCTGCTTTTTAAATTCTATTTTCATTTTAATTCTTTTATTTTTATTATTTTCTTCTTTATTCTCCCGTCAGTATTTATTGATCGGTGTTTGTTTCTCAGCTGCTCCTTTTTCTGCCCGGTATTATATTATAGTGGTCTGTACAAACGCAATTTTATTTCACGCGTGTGAAATGACAATAGAGTGACTTGACTTACTGACAACCTTTTAGGTCTAATAGTTGGGTGGCACAGCAGGCTAATCGATCCAGGGGATCCTCAGTCATCGCAGATCCTGGCTTTCAGGGTCGTTCGAAGCACCTTAAAGGAATAGCACTTGTTTATTGACATTTTGAATGGGTGGCTTGTCGGTGACTCGATTCTTGACGTGCTGCAGTCCCTGTTGTCCACGGAGTGTGTGAACACTTTGTGATGATCATCTTTCAGGATTTTCCAAGGCTTTTTCTACAGAAACTCAAACAGTTTCACAACCCTCACAATCCTTTGTGATTTACAAACACCATCAGAGGGCCCTTAGCGTGCAAGCAGATTAATCCATTTTTAGACGGATTTACTGGGTCCTGCACCCGGTTGCATTCTGACCAGAGCGGTCCCCAGTGCTGACATGAGGGATTGCATCACAGTGTCGAAAATCGTCAACATTTGGGTGGTCAACATTTGGGAGGTCAACGTTAGAACATAAGAACATAAGAAATTTACAAACGAGAGGAGGCCATTCGGCCCATCAAGCTCGTTTGGGGAGAACTT
>JABFEB020000124.1:1756460-1770516 GCA_019775895.2 Stomatorhinus ivindoensis | reverse complement strand
GGGGGGGGGGGGGGGGGGGGTTTACTGCATTGTGTTTACAATAAGGGCTTTGGCCCAGGACTGTGTAAAGTGCTTTGTGACAGTGTCCCTGGGTAAAAATGCTATATAAAAAAATGGAATTGAATTGAATATTGAGTTGCATTTTAGCGCACGGGAATCCCCTGGTAGCGTAAGTACAAACAGCAGCTGGGAAGACGGTCATCTCCCCATGAGACACGGGGTCTGGGGTCGGCCTGCCTTCAGACAAAGCTGCCTTGATAGGGTCTGGTCCCCCTAGGACTGGTCACAGTGCACTGCGAGCAGATATATCGAATAAAGAAAATCACTCGCTCAAAGGTCAGCCATTGTCTTTCATGGAAATGGAATTTGCAAGATTATGTCTGTAAGATCATATCGAGGATTCAACACCCCCCCCCTCCCCCCCCCCCCGAGCTGATAAGATACAAAAACGCTTTAGCAGAGGAAGGATACTGGATAATCATTTTCCAGATAACCTTTTTATTTCGTGGTCTATCTTTCTCCCCCTCCCCCCCAGACCACTGTGCCGGAATCTCAGTACGCTGAGCATCAGAGTCCTGAGAGCAGGATGGAGACCCCTCCAGCAGGTACGAACTACACCCCCCTCTGTCGTCCAGGTCATGCCTGTCTGGAGCACATCAGAACCTCAGCTGGTTTTGTTTTGCCAGTTGTTTATATATACCAGGAATTTGTTTTGGTGTCTTTGTTGGTGACACAAATGGCAACACAAGGCTCCTCGGGGACTTGCAGACAGTCTATGTTTTTGCTCCCTTACAACTCCCAGGGAGCTTGGAGGGAGCAAAAACATGTAAAGACCGGATTGGGGAAAACTGTCCTATAAGATATACAAAAACAAATGCAGACAGGTCCGTACAACACAGAATGCTTACCGTGGGACAGTGTATGCAGTGAATGAATGGTTACAATTCAAATAAAACAAAGACAAGACAAGCAGTAGACTTTATGTACACCAAACACAATGTTCAGTATCTTTCTGAACGCTCAGGCTGGGCATTAATCGGCAGCTATCTGTCCTCTTAGTTATGCTTTAGTGTAATTTGCTCAGATTTAAATGTTAATTGTCTGCTTCCACTGTTGTGTGTTTGAATGCAAAGCACTGTGCAAAAGTCTTGGCAGTCAAAGAAAGTTATACTTAAATGATCTTCATGTTGGTGGAAAACTATGATATTATGTCTGTCAAAATCTGTCTGCTTAGCCATTTCCAAACCTCTCCTAAAGTTACCCCAGTATTTGCAGCGACTGTCCAATCCACCCTTGTATTTTTTCGATTTGACCAATAGCACACCATGTTTGGCTAATCAATACCTCAGTGACTTTTTTAAATAATTAGATTAGAACAAAGTGAGCTTGTTACGGCCGAAGCCTTTTGTATAGTATGCCACCCAGGAAGATTAATTTCAATGGTCCCTGAGAAATTATCTCAGTTCTTTCACTGTGAATTTATAAAACATCTAGTATAAAACTCATTTACTTATTTTACCTGGAAGCCCTACCAGCTTATTTTGGGAATCAGAATATCTATTAACTCGGTGCTGCCATCTAATGGCGACCATATGTAGATTTTTATTTAGCAGTAGTGTCTATGCTGCCCCCTACTGAGGATGAGAATTCATTACAGGTGTTTGTCTCCTTGCATGACTTTCAGCCATCGGTGTGGAGCCGCAGGCAGGGACTCAGAGGGAGGAGATCTTCAACACGGACATTGCGTATTGCGAACAGGCAGCCATCCTCCTCAAACAGGCCAAGCTGCCGCAAAACAGCACCCCCCGCAGGAAAGATGACGGCACTCTACCTGTAAGCAGCTGTCTGCTACCCACAATCTTCTCTGTCCACACACCATTTCCAGACTATAGAACCCACGAGGCTTCCAAAAAAAGACCCCCATTATAAATAGGAAATCTAATTAACTTACCAATGATGAGATAACAAGCTTTTTACCAGCGATTGAATAACGAGATCTGTAATCAAAAATAATGGAATTTTGAAATACAAGGTGCATTCATGATGCTAATCACTATGTATTGTAATTAAATATATCAAATTTAAGTCATTAAAATGGTTTTGAGAAGAGAATTGGGGGAAAAAATGACAGAATAATTTGCTCATTTTTGTTCACGGTGCCTGCTGTAGTTGTGACCTGGTATCTCTGGCACATGCTTTGCCTCACACAGAAGGTGATCTGCCCCCAGTGTCGACTGGGGGTCACTCACATCCAGGACCTGTCCCAAGCGGACATGAAGAAGGTGCGGCAGCTGGCTCTCATCGACATGACCGCCCTGTGCGACCTTCTGGAGCTGGAGGTCAAGAGGCACAAGACCTGCAAGAGGAGGATGCCAGGTCAGTGCCCCGCTTGCCGCAGGGTGGATCTGCCTGTAGGGGGCGACCTTGTGCTTACGCGACTCTCCCACCCGGCCGTGTCTCCCATCGCAGAGGGCGCCCTCTTCGGGGTTCCTCTGGCCTTGCTGGTGGAGAGCGATCAGAAGTTGAAGCCCTGTACCTCCGTCCCTCTCGTCCTGCAGGCAGTAAGCACATCCTTCCGGGTGACTCCCACACGTGGCTTTTAACCTGTAGCTTTTTCAAGGGGAGCATCACTGTAATTACCAGCTGTAAAATGCATAAATATGTACATTTACATTTAAAGAATCACCCATAGCTTAGCTAACATTTATATCCCACACGACCTGGGTTTTCGCAGTTTCAGCTTAATACTAATTGTATTGGTGCTAGAGCGTTGAGCAGAACGTTGTTCTGTTGGCGGGTGTCGAAACGAAGGTTCGGCCGCCGGAGGAGCTCGGTCAGGCGTAACGTGTCTCTCTCACAGCTACTGTCCTTCCTGGAGAAGAAGGGTATCGACTCGGAGGGAATCCTGCGAGTTCCAGGGTCCCAGTCCAGGATCAAGGTGGGACACTGCGGCGAAAGTGACGTTTTAATACCTTAACACTGGTTATCTCAGATTCAAAATCAAAATGAGCTTCATTGGC
The DNA here is from genome assembly GCA_019775895.2 of Stomatorhinus ivindoensis. Lineage (NCBI taxonomy): Eukaryota > Metazoa > Chordata > Actinopteri > Osteoglossiformes > Mormyridae > Stomatorhinus > Stomatorhinus ivindoensis. The sequence continues at coordinate 1,767,496 of JABFEB020000124.1, read as the reverse complement.
AGAAGCTGACACGGATATTTATGAACGATAAAGAAATTAAATGTTAAACAATAAAATTACCTCGTTAAAGAACAGTTTAAAAAGCAACACATTTCCCTCTACAACATTCCTCCCTTAGCTCTTTCTTTCTATCACTCTGTTTGTTTATCTGTCTGTTTCATTTACCCATTGTAATTAACCTGTACATAGACTAAAAGATCTACCTTAGAAGCTGCTTACCTAACTGACAGACAGCATGTCTACACAGGCCAGCCATTTACATTTTGGTACAGCGCTTGAACACATGGTGGCCTCTAGGTGGCAGCACGGTATTTGAATGTGAGTAGTGGCTACTGCAGGGCTGCTGCATGCCCGCAGACCCAGGTGGCTGCGATGATTCCAGAAAATAAATGAACACTAAACAAAGGGGTGTGAATCAGCATGAAATATTTCATTCCACTGCAGCACTTGTGTTGGTTTGTCTTTTTTGTGCTCCAAGATGCTGCAGCAGAAACTGGAGGGCACTTATTACTCTGGGGACTTCAACTGGGATGAGGTGAGCCCCAACGACGCGGCCGCCTTGCTGAAGAAGTTCATCCGCGAGCTGCCCTCGCCGCTGCTTAGCGCGGAGTACCTCAACACGTTCAGCGCCGTGCGCGGTGAGTCTGCTCCGGCAGGCGTCGCCTACACGCGGGAATGTGTTCACTTCTCCGTCTCTGCTTTTCGTTAAAATTACTAAGCATTCAAGAGTAACAAAATGGAGTCAAAAATATAATAATAAATATTCAAAAACAAAGACGCATGATAAATAATCCAATGATCCTGTACTGGAAGAGCAGTCAGAGAAGATGGATGTAAACTAATAATGATTAAAAACAAACAAATAATAACTATATTTACAAAAGTTACACCTTGACTCTTCAATAAGGTACCGAATCACTATAATTGAGCTAATTTACAATGAATCAGTATGGCTTGTGTTATGCTTCAACGCCACAGTGGATTTACATGTAAGACCTCAGAAAGCTGTCCTGTTACTCTGCACGAGACATCTCTCTCTTTTTGCTTTCCTTCATTAATCCTCTTTCCTCGTTTCCATCTTTGCTGACGTCACAGTGAGCAAAAAGACAGAAAAGAAGGAACCTCTGGAAATAATCCTCCCCCCCCGCCTTGGTTACTTGCAGCGATCAGAAACGGGGATTAACCTGCAGCCTTTGCGTTATGATACGTCAACATTTAGTATTTGTGGTGTGGCTAGCAAAACAAGACAAGCAACGAGGACGCTAAATTTGCTCTGCTATGCATATCACTTTGTTTAATGTTAGCTAAGATAAATAGCTGTAAAACCTGCATAAGACCTAGCAAACTGACATGTAAAAATACAACCATATGTAATAATAATCTCATTTTATTATGAATGGCTCAAACTGTAGCGTATGACTGTCTCTGGATTGTATTACATTTGTAGTACACAAAAGGGATTGTAGTGACACTCATGTCCCAGAGAATTAGGACACCACTTAAAATATCCAAAATGTCAACTTACAGAGATTGAACTATGATACGTGAGGACCGGGAGGTTTTCCCAGCTATTAAAATGCAAACCTAGTCATTGCTCATGTGTTCTGTGTTCCAGACATTCCTGAGCTGAAACAGAAGCTTCACATGCTAAACCTACTGGTCATACTGCTTCCGGAAGCCAACAGGAACACTCTGAAGGTGAGTGTGTGGAGACGACATGGGCTTCGTGACAGCACCTTCAACGGGAAGTTCCTCAGGGGGCTGCATGTCAGCGAAAGAAACCAATTACAGTCTTTCATCTTACGTTAAGTTCATTTTTAGCACCAGACTTTGTCCAAAAAAAATCCAGCATTGATCAGCTGCAAGTCCTCACTTTCCCATGAATCCCTGGCGTTTGGGTGGGTAAAGGGTAGTATACGCGTTGGTTCAATGCTCACTGGGAAATGTTATGAACCTACAAACTACCCCCGGTCATCTGCACTCAAGGTAACAAATCCGAGACGTAATCACTTACAAATTAAATGAAATAATTAAAAATGTTGCATTAATCCAAAATTTTGCTACAGTAAATATTGTCGATAAATAATATGTATCTAAAATGAGTCATAAATGACAGCTGTGTTTGTCATTCTTTGTTAGAATTACTCTTTAACTGATTCCCACTTAAGTGTTAGATAATAGGATTCATTTCATAACGATGAGTCACCCAAGGTGAGAGAAACGGTTAGGGGCAGCAGTTAAGCTTCTGCGAGAGGAGCAGGAGGCGAGAGTGGGCCGTGTAGGTCTTTGCGAGCTCTCCTCTGGGCTCCTGAAGATACGAGGGCTGACTTACGTCCACGTCAGTCATAAAATCTTAGAAACCTAAGCCACGAGCGAATGGGTTTTCTGTTTTAAAAATAGCAAAAAGGATCCTCATCTGATTTAAAAACTTTCTTGACCTGAAGTTCGTACTGGCAACAGATTTTGCCGATATTTTAGGCCAGTAGTTTCGCGAAGCGCAGTCGGGCCTGGTAGCTTAGCTGTTATCCTTGAGCTGGTTCCCCTTCTGGAAAAGCAGCATGACATCACCTCCTCCTCCACTCAGGTCCTCCTGGAGTTTCTCAGTAAGGTGGTGTCCCGGGAGAAGCGGAACCGCATGAACCTGTGGGCCGTCTCCACCATCATGGCGCCAAACCTCTTCCTGCACAAAGCCGTCCCCAGCCGGCTGACGGAGGGTATGGAGAAAGGGCAGGCGGAGCGGGCGGCTGACATTATGAGGCTGCTCGTCCGCTATCAGGACCTCCTCTGGACGGTAAGGACGTGCTCCACTGAGTACGGCCTGGCAACTTTATAGTTTATGTCAGGTAGGCATCTTTTCTGGGGAGTACGAGAGCTGTCCTATAGATCAGGGGTGGGCAACCCTACCCACAAAGGGCCGGTGTGTGTGCGGGGTCTCGCCACAGCTCCCTAATTAGATTACTGATTAGAGGACTGGTTGGCTGAAGAGTCCTCACACCGGGGTTTGAACAGCTGACCTACAGGTTATCCCAAAAACCTGCACGCACACCGGCCCTTTGTGGATAAGATTTCTCACCCTGCTATAGATATATATTATACCACAGACCAAAATGTTGAAACAACATTAATATTTTTCCTCATGGAACTTATGCCATTTTCCATGATTTGATACAGCGTACGTGCACATTGTGTGGTGCTGAAAGGTCCAATTTCGATATAGAGTCTTAGGTTAATTCCTCTGCTCTCCCCAACCTGCAAAAATGAAATTTTATCCACAAGACCACTCGTGGATAAAACTATTTACTTTAATAATATGACAGTTTATGCTAAGGTTTCCGTATAACAAGGGTTTTTTTTGAGGTACTTCAAAAAGAATATGTGAAAGAGATAGAGGTGAAAAACCCACATGATCCATCGTACAATGACTAATCACATTATTAACGACTTCTTCCCTTGCAATGCTGACACTCTTAAAGGCAACAAAACGTTAAACATAAATCAATATGTAACTTAATAAATTATCACAAGTATATTTAGGCTCCTACAGCTGATAAGTAAATTTAATTGAGAATTTTCTTCTAGGTAGCAGTGTTTTGAAGTTATGCTTGTACAGAGGTACAGACATTAAAAATATATGAGTTGTATCGGCCATACGGGTGATAGATCGGATTGTTGATGTGTTATTGAAGTGTTTAGGGGCAGTGTGTGGCTTGGCGGATTAGGACTATGGTTGGGAGGGTGGCAGGTCAAATCCCAGGGTTGACAGAGCAATTTAATCCACAGGTGTTCAGGGGCCTGGGTTCAGGGGCCTGGGTGACCCCATCTGCTCAATTCTACGTCTCTTTGGATTAAAAGTTAAAATAAAAATGTATGTCTCGGGTCGCAGGTCCCCAACTTTCTGATGAGCCAGGTCCGCAAGCTAAACGAGAACAGCAGCCGGCGGTACCAGTTCTACGATAAGCGCATCAAGAACCTCCTGAGGAAAATCCACACTGACAGCCGAGAAAAACCGGAGAAGCCCCCCCCAGAGGCGAGTCTGTCTGTCTCCAGCAGCCTTTAGCTAAGCATTACCACCCAGCGGCCAACAAAACAATTCCCTGAATTTGAATCTCCTCGGTTAAAAACAATTCATATGAAGTCCGGAAGCTGCCTTCTCCAGACTAGCCCGGACTGGATTAACCATGTGGGCATTCTTAAACCACGTCCTGTAGAACCCTTTAGTGAGGATCTTTGGGTTCTCCCCTACATCTCCTTGCAGCCCTGCCGAACCGTGAAGATCCAGGTGGGCGACATCTTGAGCAGCTCCATTGAGGTCCACCTCAACGTCAACTTGCGCGCAGCAGACCTGCTGGCCCAGGTCCACCAAGACTTGTGCCGCCCTGACAGTGGCAAAGGGCTGAGAAGGTACATCAGCACATCTGCGCACATTACATTCCCAGTATTCCTACAACATCTTAAATACAAAATCTGTTGAAACCAGAATGAATAATTACCATTTATCTGAATTAATTCTGTTATAACAAAAAAATTCTATTAACTATCTAGATGCTGTGCTATTTGAATTAGCTCTACTTAAAAAATCATGCCTGATTTTTCAGTACTTATTCCGGCTGAATATTTAATTCCTATATGTTAACAACTAAGGGTTTGACCGCTTGACTTATTCACATATATTGTTGACCATGTTCTCATTAGAAACGGCTGCTTCACCTACCATGACTGTGCCATTTATGAAGTGGGCGGGAACATTGGTAAGTACACTCGGCGCACAGCTGTTGAATATCCCATTTCAGTAGCGAGTGTCCCTCACATCCTGCGAAACGGGACAGCCCTCACGCACTCTGGTGCGGTACGGTGCAGTGCAGTGAGGTGTCGTCATTTCACACAGGGGAGCACTGCTTGGACCCCAACACCCACCTGCTGGACCTGTACAACAGCAACCCGGGGGGGGAGTGGGTGATTAAGTTGAAATCAGCAGCTAACAGAGGCCTCTGAGGACAGATGCAGAGACCCGCCCCCCCCCCGCACTTCGCTACTTTGAATCCCTTGTGGGAAAATCCTGATGTAACTGCTGTGGCCCCGCCACCCGCCGCTGGCGTGCGGAAATTGAGTGTGCGGCAGCCCACCAAGGGCGCCTACAGGCAGTGGGGCTGGCGAGACAGGGGGAAGCCTTCTGGAACCAGCTCGGATGGACATGAGAGGGAGGAGACTTGGACACGTGTTTCAAAGTCGGGCCGCCATCCCCAAACCTATATGAGCGCCATGATTTATCATCACATGGAGAGGAAGGTCTGTGTTCATGAAAGCTGCCATCGTGGACCTCCGAGTCCCTCCGAAGGTGGGCAGACAGTCCGAACTGCAGTTCCTCCGTGGGTTCCTTGTAAGACATTTCTTCTGTTGAAGAAGAACCTTCTTGAACATTAACTGGGACAACGAAGCTGGACTTCTGCTTTCTCCTCTGATTGAACGTTTTTTTTAAATATTGCCTCGCGCGACTTATTTATGAATGTTGTCAAGAATGTTTGTGCGGATATTTATCTGCAGAGAAATTCTCACAAATGTGACACACATACGAAAGTCATTAAGCCCTTATTTTTCCTCTCCTTTTTCGTGTCGTTCATCGTTCGTATTACCTGAGGTTCGTCTTAATTGATGTCTCCTATATAAACCGCATGAAGTGTCAGTATATATTAAACCGAATCAACTCAAACGGTTTGAATGCAAATAGTTTTTACGAACTACATGAACTTGTATAGTCTGAAGCAAGCTGAATTATAAGCATAGTTCTTGTGTGCAGCATCTCATATTACCAGAACATGATATATGGTCAACACATGGTGGGATAAATGGCGTTGAGACCTTCCCACAATAACTCTAACAGAGGGCATCCATCAAACGGGCTAATTCATTTGCTGTCAGTACACGTATGGAACCAGAATCGGGGATAATAAATGAAATGCATTATGAGTGAATAATTGTATCCGTGATCCGATAAAGCGGCTTGCGGGAGCTGGGTTTTATGAGTATCCTCTGGCTTGGGAAGCGTGGCGGACCATGCATGGCCAAGATGGCCGCCCCCACACTGCCTGGCCGTCGGGCCTCATTACTCAAATGCTTGGTTTGGCTGTCCCAGGTTTTGGCCCACGGTCCGGTGCTCAGGCACAAAGCCGCAGAGCCCCCCCCATGCTGATACTAAACTAGGTCACCTTTAGAGTGTTTCCCCCGGGGGGCAGAGCGTGATGCTGTACCCCAGTCAACGCCACATGCCACACACGCCTCCCCCAGGCATGCGCAGACTTGCACAATAACCGTTAGCTAGGTGATGACCTGCCTGTACTCTCCCGCTACACACCCCCTTCCATGGTGCCCTCACGCACACTCCATGACCCTTATGTGTTGAAACATATAACACAATGAAGACCAAACCTTTTTGGTGACACGAAAAGCTTGCAAAGACTATGTACAATGCAGTATAATCCCTGCGATTCCTCATGCACATTGCAATGGAGTTAAGGGGTGGATTTCACTATGTCTGTATTATAATGTATTATATATGCATTATTATGCATAACATTGTTTCATGATTGTGTCATTGGAGTCATTTGCAGGAAGCATTACTCCCCCTCTTAATGGCAGCAGAAATGGAAACATTTTTGTTGATGATGTATGTTTCAGACCTGGTTCTGATATGTATCTGTGACATAAATGGCTTGATGGTATCTATGGGAATGGTGTCATGTGAATGTGATAGTTTTTGTAGAGCTGACAGAGAAATGTAGAATTTCCTTAATATATTTTGACTTCATTTGATTTCGAGGTTAACTCAGATAATCTGCTAAAAAATTTTTGCAAGGGTGGTATCTTAATTGTATTTATAATCTGTTCTCTGATGTAAGGTGAACTGCAGATGTGAGTGTGGATCACCAATGTCAATGTCCATTTTATTGTACTTTATGCACTTGATTGCTTTGCGAGATATATATGTTTACAGATTTCAGCATTTTCTATTGTTCAGTAGGACAGCCAGGTAAATTATGTCAGTGTTCTTTTTGTAAGAATGAAGAAATATCTGATTTTTTAAAAACCAATAAATCAATTTTAAAAATCATCAGCCTCAGCTGTAATCATCTCCTGAAACAAATGAAAAATCACCGATGAAATGTTTGATTGCCAGTGGATTATTTAGAACAGGAATGACAGCTACAGGGTCAACCTGCTGGCATGATGGGGAGCAGCTCTTATTTTCCGTAGATATATTTCTGTAGATGGGTGGCGCAGTGGTACAGTGGTAGATGGGTGGTGCAGTGGTAGATAGGTGGCGCAGTAGTACAGTGGTAGATGGGTGACACAGTGGTTACTACTGTCACCCCAAACCTTTAGCACCTGGGTTCAAGTCTGGTTTCCCTCCACAGTCCAAAAACATCGATGGATTTAAAACATGATTAAAATTCTAATCGTTCATTCATCCATTTTCCATTACCTTGATTGCGGCTAGGGCAGCAGTGTTCTTCTGTAACTTGTCCAGAGTATTCTTACATGAAACTCACCTACATCTCTGGCAGAAGGAAACAAAAGGGAAAAAAGAAGACACTGAATTGGCCATGGCGTGTGATCGCGTGAGTGTGTGCCCTACACTTCCAGCAGGTTATTCCCTTACCCTGCATCCTCTGCCCTCTGCCACCTGCAACAGGCTATTCTGGATAATCTGTGGGGTGGATGGAAGAATCGGGGTGGAATCAGTCGGCCAGGGAGTCCCTTACCTTTACCTTTTGAAGTGAGTCTCTGAAGAATCACACAACTACAAGCTACAACAGCAAACACTCCATGACAAAATGAACACATATTTTTTATACCACAGTTTTGGTAAATACCGTCACATGCATATTCATGCCTTTTAATGTTTTATTTATGTTAATATAAAAACCTGTGTGGCGTTTTATTAATAAATAACCAGTCATTTTTATCACCAAACCCCAGTCTGATGCTGGTTTATATGGTAGCCTGACCAGACATTCTGTCCTTTATGGGACTCTATTTTTAAGAGCGCATTGGAACATTATTAAATGGTAAATGAAAAAATAAACCTTGAGTAGTTCATTCTGTTATCATTTTCTGTTCGTTAGCCGTAACATAAGCTTTGAGGTGTGTAGTTACAAGAAAATAATCGACTCCAATTTGGTTAGCGGCCCTCCTCCTCATGTCCAAATTGTTGTCGATCATTTTTCCTATAACCGCAGAGCTCGTTCTGATTTATCCCTCACGTTACCCACTGGTCTGATGAAACTCTTCGACTTAGATGCCATATTCTAAGACACAGTAGCATCGCATTACATGGTCAGGAACCCGTAACCTTCCGCTCAGCAGTTCTCCTTAACTACAAGAGAAAACATCTGAACACAGTGTTTATAACTGATCAGTCCGCTGTCACCCTGTCACTGCTTGTTCCCATTCCGTCCTGTGTAATTAAAACTCTGCTGTCTAAAAGCACAAAGGCTCCCAGCCAGACGTTTCAAAAGCACCGCGTATCTATTTGCTTAACAAATCTTCACTCTCTAATGTCTGTATTACAGCCGTAATGTTACTACTTGCTCTCAGTTCTTTATTCATTCCTACAAAAAATATTTTTTGACGCCGTCAGCTTTCCACCAGTCTCACCACCGATGTCGAATTATTGAGAAAGTAAGCCAGTGTCATAAAAAAAAAATCCACCTGTGTTACTTGATGAATTCATTTCTTAAAGTAATTTGCTGAACCAGAAAAACATACTTAGTCATGTCATAGACCCTGCTCAGATAATTAATAAATATGGCAGTATTGGTCTGTCTTGCCTGTGCCAGGTTAATGCAAAATTATATTATTATGCTGCTGTTCAGTGAAAATACAATTCCATGTGATGTCATTATAGTGGCACATGCAATATCCATTAAGCACTCTGACACTGGTGGCTTTTCCCAGGAAGTATCACTCAACAGAATAATAAATGTTTTTATTGCCCACTTCCAAATACGTTGCAATACGTTGAAACAGTGGTCTTTGTTCTAACTGGATCTTTCTGGTTGAGAAATGCCAATGTACAAAACGTAGGTGTCTGGTGCCTCTCTGAATTCGTATGTGCATATCTTAAGCAATGGTTGAGCTTGCTGGTTTGCTGTTAAATTTCTTGCTCATTTCTCAGCTAATGCTGCTGAAGATCCCCAGAGGGAATGTTGAAAGGACCGCTGCATCGAATACATCCAGTAGAGATTAAAGGAGCATTAGATCAATTCCCAGAACAACATGGGCCACAGGCTAATCTCTCAGATGAATGTTCTTCCCTCAGTCACTAGATAACTGGAAAGAAGCATCCATCAGAAGAGACTACCAATGACACCATGCTGTCAGTGTGCTTCGCGTGGAGCATTCCTGCCCGTATGGAGGATAGAGTGTTATGATATCCGCCAAACCCTAATCCAGTACGCACGGCTCCTGCAGCATGCTCTGAACGTGTGACCAGGGATAATGGATGAAATGCGTGGGGAGGAATGGCTACAGTTACGCAGATAAAGTGTGTGTTTTTGCTTGTGTGTATTAGAGTGAGCACAATGTGTGTGAGAGTAGAAACCCAGCGCTCAGTGAACCTGTGGTCAAACACAAGATGGCCACAGCAGGGGAGAGAGCAGGGCATGGGATGTAGAAGGATCTCTGAGATAGGTGCATGTCTATATGGTCTACAAATGTCCCTCAGTCTGTCACATGCCCCCCCCCCCCCCAACAAGTTTCCTATTCTCCCTCTTTGCTCACAGGCGGGGTGGAATTCTTGCGTTTATCTGCACCATCCAGCCTTAGCGTTACCTAGCAACATGACACGGATCATTTAGTTACCCATAATTCATCATCCCCTCAGACCCATTTTTGTGTGCCAGCTCTGTTTAGTGATGCGCCTTTAGAACTCCGCTCCATTCTGCATCAAATTATCCGTGTGTGTGTGTGTGTGTGTATGTGTGTGTGTGTGTGTGTGTGTGTGTGTGTGTGCGCGCGCGTGCCTGCGGGTTTGCACACCTCGGGCGCCATTTTTTTGCTGTGCCACTGCAGTTGAGCGAAATTGAAGGGTCTCCTCGCAGAACGTTCTGGAAAGCAGTTAGGCAGCTGACTCAGAATCTGTTGGAGGACACAATGTTCAGTTTGTTGTTCATGGGCAGAAATGACCACAAGCAACCAATAGGCAACAATAATAACCAATCGAATAAATCAAGCTTTAAATGGTGCTGAGTCACTACTTTCATTGGGTCAAATCTGACGGCGTAATGAATTGCTTCACAACATACATTAAAGATATCTGAACTAGAATGGTAAAATTATAAGACCTTTCTTGACTATGTAACATTTGAATATCTGCTGACTGTTGTGCTAGTGAATAGTTGATTTGCTTCATGATGTTGCAAATTTAAATAAAGCCCAGGATGACAGCAGCTTTGGCAGGTTCTGTAGGAGTGACTTCACTGGAGAGCTGAGGAGGATGTCAGAAACTCCTTGGCATGTTCTGTTCATAAGCAGGACACATGACAAAACACGGTTTCCCATACTGTCAGTTTGGTGATGCTGGGAGAGGCTTTCCAGACCCACACCCCAGCCTGTACTGCAGTGCCAGCCATGCAAAGCTATTATACAAAATTGGTATTTTGAACGTTTTAAGAAAAGCAATATAAGACTATCCCAGAATAACACACTCAACTCCAGTGCCCTCCACACCCACCCTGCTCTCACAGCCTTTACTCCGTGGCTCACTGTGTGTGTGTGTGTGTGTGTGTGTGTGTTATGCTGCTCAGCTTAATGGTGCATCTGAATTTAGCCAGGCCAGGGAATGGGGGATTCCCAAAGCCAGCTGACCACACTGGTGTCGCCTAGCTCACCTCATCAGCGTCATAGAAACGTGACGATGCCATTGGCTCAGAGTATAACAAGAAGAGGAAGGGGTGTGTCTGTTCCCTCCCAGCCCCCCCGCATGAGTAAAACGCTGCACGTCATCAACACACATAGATCGAGAAAGGAGCCAGAGCGCA
>JABFEB020000124.1:1730848-1751535 GCA_019775895.2 Stomatorhinus ivindoensis | reverse complement strand
AGAGAGGGGAGGGGTGGGGGAATGGGAATCAGCGGGCAGTGGGTAATGACAGAGCATGTGCAATGAGGCAACATGAAAGGCCGTCGCGTGTGGTGCTGGGGAGGGGGGGGGGCGGTGTATTGTGGGGGAGCAGACTGTGAAAATGATAGCAATTCTGTAGTCTGCTGCATTCATGTACAGGAACAAAGAGCCTGAACCTGGCCATGATTAATCGAGGGGTGGGGGGAGGCACAAGAATTAAATCCCACCCTTCTGCTAAATGACCAGATGAACAGCAGGTGAAGGAGGCTTTGAAAAAGAAGAGTCTTTCTGTAAAGGTTGTAGGGGGAATCATTTAGGGAAAAGCAGAGAGCTGCCTGACACCGGGACGGGGCGTGCGGCTGAACAGGAAATGCCAAACGTCGGCCCACCTGCCGTTCATGGAGACTGGGCTTGACATGCGACGCACGTGTCTCACACTTCCACGGGACTCTGAAGCTCCTGAGAACTGAGAATGAAAGAGATATAAGGCATGAAAAAGAGAGACAGGCAAAGAACAAGATGAGTGAAAGTGAGATCAACACGTAAACAAAAGACCACCAAAAACATCATAACTCTAAACTAGTCTGTCCTACTGCTAAGTATCAGTTATTATTAGCAAATATTGTTCCACTGAAGGTTGGACTAGCTTTCCGTACACAAGGGGAGACACACGTTAGCCTGAAAGGAGGAGTGCGGTCAGAGAATAATCAGCGCTAATTTCAGCTCATTTCCATAAATAGCCACGCCACTTCAACAAATCGCTACTGTAACAAGCGGCCAACCAGCCATAACCATACAGATCAAGCCACTGCTTTTTAAAAAGTGAAAACAGAATTCCTCGCTGACACACCTGTCCTCGTCCTGCCGTTGGTAAACCTGATGGCACATTCAGAGTGTGTGGCAGGTGGCAGACATCAGAGCACGACGGCTCCAGATCGCTGGGATTATTCTGTCTTTATTAACAGGACGTACTGACAATAGGCGCAGAGCATTTCATGAGCTTCCTTTTGTAAACCAATTAAATCACACACAATAACAAACCTTTAACAGTCAGCGCATGGCTTTTTAGAATATTTTTATTTCCATCAATTCATCATTAGTTTCCAATTCTGACAAAATTCTAGCTCCCTGAACGGCTGTAAGAAGCTCACTGTCCTGTTTTTTTTTTGGAGGTTTTTTGGCTCTTTAATAGCCTGAATCGTTTGCATTGTGGGAAAAAAAAGTGCCCAGTTGTAAGTGTTTCATGAATAGTCCTTCAGGAGGGCTGCCACGTTCACTGCAGCTGAACGTAATCTTGGTTTACATGAGTGACGTACAGGACATACAATAAAATTTACTTGGAATTTTGTCTTCTGTTGGAGCTGCAGAGTCTGGCCACTAGTGGCCTTCCTGCGTCCAGCTGAAAATGGATGGAGACCTCTATGAAAACCCTGAACTTCAACGCCAACGGCAGCCCTGGGGATGTTGCAAGCACCTCTGCGCCATTTTAAAGACAGGTCTCAAGCCATTCCTCAGCCACATTGACAAAATGATGGATTCAACAAAGACCTGGACTGGCCAGAGGGCGGCTGGCTGAGATCTGGCTTGTTTCAGGATGGCCAACTGGATGCATCATGAAGGTCAAGGCGATATTTCTACCTTCATCAGAGATCCTTCTGCGAGAAGGAAGTCAGTTATTTGATCTTTGTCACTATGGTTTTAAACACCTTGGTTTATTATTAAGTCTTATTATTAGGCTTTTACTGAGGTTTCATCAGCGTCATTGGTTTGTGTATTTAAATGCAAATGGCTCTTTGTACTTTCCGCCTCCCGTAAGATCGACCGACGTGGCAGAAGCTAATTATATTTGCATGATCCTCGCTCTTCGCTTCAGCTCTTCCCCTTTTGTCCGCCGACAGAGTCGGCCAGCCTGTTTGCTTGTTTTTTTGCGCCCATGGACACACACAGGAGTGGTCGCCTCCTTCTGAGTGTTTCGAAAGAGAATAAATAGTCGGTCTATCCACAGCACTGAAGCTGGGCATACTGGGACCACGACCGATGCCCCATAACCTACCATCAGGAGGCAGACTGGGTGGGTAAGAAGAATTGATTCGAGCTGCTGCTCGACCTCAAAGATAATGGACGGAAAATGATGGGAAGCTAAAGAGGCAAGCTGAATAATTACCCATTTACTTTTCTTCTCATCTCCCCTCTTTTCAAAGCCTGGTTCTTGTGAAAACATCTCGTCGTTTTGTATTCCCTTGCATTTTTAAGAGAAGGCTCACATCTGTTGAAGCGCATATGAATGTCTGGAATGGGAACGGAACCATGTTAGACAGAGAGTCCAGTACCTGACTGGAACTTTGAGGTAAGTCCTGCTCTTCACTGCATTTGTCGGGGTGTCTGGGTCTGCACATGGCGTTCTTGAAAGGAAGATGATAAAGCTGTGGTTTCCATGGGGACAGGTTGGGGTGCACCGTCTCAGTGCGCAACGCTGCAAATGGGGTACTGAAGGGGTGCAGAAAAATCAAAGTGGCACCATCTCAGGAAAACAAGCCGCCGTGAAATGAAGCAGGCGAGACGACGGCACAGGCAGCCACCGTCCCCTGACTCGGGTCCCCAAAGCAAACTGCGACCCCCCCCCCCACCACAGCGTATGGGCAGTGATGAATGGAGTGGTGATTTCCCCCATGCAAGAGAAAGAATATTGAATTCACTATCAGCCACTGTCTCAGACATTCAGCTTTCCTGACCGACACAGGGACTCTGGATTATAAAGAGCAGTTTTCATCAAGTCAAGTGCTCCATCTTGTCAAAAAATACATTTTTGTATGAATGTCCTCCTGATTTATCTTACTCTATTACAAAAATGATGGCTTTATTTATAAATATCGTAATACGCACTCACATTTACCATATATATTAGCATGTGCCTCTGTGTGTGCATGTGGGGGGGGCGATGGCTGCTGAATATCTGGAGGAAGAGACTGACATGCAGATGTACCCGCGCTAAAAGAGCTGGGATGTCTTCCTGGTTCAAAGGTCACAGTGTCTGCCAGGTGCTTATGGGAAATTAATTATAGCCATAAAATGTTTATTGGCCAATATGGCATTCTCAACCTCAACTTTTTATTGTCATTTCTGATAACTGGACAAGCAGTTATGGAAAACGGAGGGATGATTTTTACTATCCATCCATCCTTTATACCAGGGGTCTCCAACTCCGGTCCTGGAGAGCTTCCGTCCAGTAGGTTTTCTATCCTACCCGGCTTCTGATGAGCCACTCCTGTTCTCAGGTAAAGACCAGGATCAGGTGTGGCTCATCAGAAGCCAAGTGGGACAGAAAACCTACTGGATAGTAGCTCTCCAGGATCGGAGTTGGAGACCCCTGCTCTATACCAACTTGAAGTATTCAGGGTCGGGGAGGTCTAGAACCTATCCTGGAATCTATAGGAATGAGGCAGGGAATAATGCATGACAGGGCGCTGACCCAGCACAGGGCACATAGCCACACCTTTCATTCCCATGGACAATTCTGCAACTCCAGCTCACCTTAGTGTGTTTTTGGACTGTGGGAGGGGACTGAAGAACCCAAAGGAAATGCTCATGGGAGTTTTATTTGCACAAAACTGTTCTGAGGGCAGAAGGAAAAATGATTGGTTCCGAGAAATTGCCAATAAAATTGTAGAAGAGGTGGCTCCGAGCAACTAGTGGAGGCTAGACCAACACATCTTATTGGTAGATCCTGCCTTCTCTAGTTGCTTGGACACACCTCCTCTACAATCTGATTGGTTATCTATTTTGCCTTCAGAACATTTTTGTGTAAGTAAAACCCCCATGAGCAGAGGAAAGCCCATAAGGAGAACATGTACTCCACACAGACAGAACCAGAGTGGAGAGTCAAACCATGTTCTCCAGAAGTGTGAGGCAACAGTGCTAAACACTGCAACAACATGCTGCCCCACATAAAAAAATAAAATAAAATAATAATAATAATATTGAAGATGATGACGACAGTTATTTTTATCATTGTTTTTATTGCTGTTCTTGTTATTTTTGTGAGAAAAGCTCTATATAAATAAAACTTAAAAATTAATATTATCATTATTAGTAGCAGTAGTAGTAGCAGTGGTAGTAGTGTTGTAGTTGTTTTTATTGTAATTGTACTACATTGAGAAAACAGTAGATGAGGCATGAACCTCAATGGCCTTGTGCTGGTAGAAATGCTGCTTTGAGGAGCATCTACAGGGAGGTGACATCAGCCTGAAAAAATACATGGACTCATCTGTTAATCTCCACTGAGGCACCAAGCCGTGTTCGCACACTGCAGTGTGTGATTCTGTTGCTTCTTATAATTCCACTTCAAACAGTCAGCTCTGTAAGGAAAAGACGTGCAAACCTGGCCTTCTGAGCCAACCTCCTGTGAGAAGGGGCCCCGCGTTTTTAAAGGTCACAGACGCTGAGGGGCCCTCAAAAGGGACCACCGGCGCTCTACCCTGCCCGGGGGCCAGGGGGCTGTTTGAACAACGCGGCTGTGAAATCAGAAAGCAATCTCCGTGGAGCTCTGGAAACAGGCCGAGTCGCCCTGCGGGGTGCGAGGGGGGGTGCGTGATGGAGTATATAAGAGCTAGATATTGACAGGTTTGTCTGGGGAGTGTTTACAGCTGCCCTGAGTTTCCCTAAGGGCACTAAGCGGCACGTGGGGTAAACAGCAACACCTGGAGGGGTCTGTAAATGCAGAACTTAAACAGGTGACAAGACTAGGCATACATGTGAGGAAGCAGGGTGAGGGGTATCATGAAATGCAGGAGCATGCTGAAATGTTCCACAAAGTAATATCAGACATCCACCATTCAAATGCGGGTTTATTGTCAATGGTGTTGCATGGCAAAGTAAAGCCGGCCAGGCAGAGTGAGCACCTGAAATTGCGATCCCATTTCAGAAAGGTCTCTCCTGGCAACAGAGGTCCTCGTGATTTTTTAAAAAAAATTTTAACGGCATCTCCTGGAACAACAAAGGAATCAGTGGCAGTGGCTGTTCAGTTACGGCGTGCGACGGGTGGCTGATAAGCACCAGGTCTGTCCCGAGTGCGATTGTGCCGCTTGACAATGGCAGTTAATGACGTCCAGGAGATGGGGGGGGGGGGGGGGGGTTGTTAGGACAGCGGAGATGCACGGCTTTGAAAGGAAACCTACTTCAGCCATGGTCCCAACCAATGGCAAGAGACCTCGATGTTTTCCCGTCTTGATGGCTGCAATTAAACCGCCGGCTCCACTGAAAGCGGATGTCGCACCGCTGAGCCAAAAAACCTTTCAAACAGGTTTTTTTTATGGAGTCAATAGAACGAGCTTTGCGTGTCAATGAATCGCTCAGTTAGGAGTAGAACCAGGCGAAGCACACTAGTAAATGTAAGCGTTACACTACTCCCAACAAGGGTTGGCGGCAAATTTAAGGAAACAGTGAGTTATTATTATTTTCCCTCACAAAAGTTACATCAGATAATATCATGTTCTCTTTCAAGCTTATGGAGAAGAAGGCATGCATGAAAAAAATGGTTTTATTCACAGCCAAGTTAAAAATTCCTGAGGGTAAATTTAATTCAATAAATGTAAAGATTTTCAATAAGCCCTTCTGATCTCTTTCAGGCGCGTGGCTTTTATGTGTCAGCGACGGAAAAGGAATGTAAATGTCAGAAGGGGACAGCAGAGTCTTTGGTGAAGCCCAATAAGAGTAATTTTCCTTGTTACTGTGCAGTGTGATGGCATAGCACATCATGCGAGCGGTGTCTGGTTCTTTGGCAACACACACACACACACACACACACACTGATACCCCATGCATCTTTGCAAAGGGAATCAGTTGCAACTCCTACACCATTAAAATTTCATAACTACAAAGCAGCTCTACTCAATTCCTGGTGTAACGCTCGCACACACGATTTAACGAAGAGACATGCACACATACACAATAGGCTCATTTTCTTCATATATAATTAATAATGTCTCCCTTACTTTTCAACTTTTGTTTGTGTCGTTATAATGTCTCCCGTGAAAATCAGTCACACAGGCAGCAGGAAAGGAAACAAATTATTAATATTCAAGTTCCTAAAATCTCCTCCCTTGAATGATGATATATACCCGCAGTTATGTATTTAACAAAGGAAGCTTCTTTGGATGAAAATGTCATTTATGCAGCATTAACTTGAAAATGTATAAAATACGGGTGGAGTTTGCACCCTAGGGGCGCTCACCCTTGTTCTGCAGCATCATCCTACAGTAGCGGCTACTAGGTCCCCAAAAAAATTCCCAGCTAAATATTAAATCAGATAAAGATTTTTCTTATCACCTGTATTCACTGAAATGTTAAAGTGCTGCGTTAGTCAGATCAAATAATGTTGCAGCATCTAGAGGAAACGGGATAAGGAATATTTTCACGGAGAATATATCATCACCTTGCAGCCGTGCTGCTGCACAGCTGAGCGTGGCCAAGGTCGTAGGTGGCCATTTTTTGTCTTTGTGACGTCACGTTTTCCTCTTGACGAAAAAAAAGCACGACAAGTTTTACTGATCCAGCATAGCTGCGCAACAACGGCAGAAACCAAAACGTGACCTATGTAGTGCCCTTAGCAACAGCTGAAGACAGTGCAATTTACAGGCCCACCAGGCAAACTGAGCTGAACCTAGTAATGTTATGTTGGTGTATGGTGTACAACACTGAACGTTATGGATTGAAAATGGATAAATGGCCACAGGACAATTACTTGGTATCAAGCTGAAATTAAGCTGACGTTCAGTTAAATTTGCCTATTTAAAAACGTTAAAAGACATGAGAGAATAACGTCAATTGAAGGGTCTGCTAACAGTTAGAATGTAATTAGTCTGTATAGTTCTAACTTAATATACAGGCGTTTTTTTATTTTGCATTTATTCGTTTATCTCATAATCATTTTTAAGATTGATATCTTTTTGGATAGATATATTTGAAATGAGTTCATATTGTAAAATCCCTTATATGAAATTGAGAAATCCCAGTGCCCAGCGGCTGTCGTGCGTTTGTCTTTAGAAAGAACTTTTTTCGCATTTTATTGTGGCGAGATGTAATTATCAGATACGTTAACCAAGTAGGCCTACATTTTTAATGCGGTTGTTTTTTGTTTTTTATTTACGTCCCTTCTAGATTAATGGACACTAAATAATCACATACTGTATGTTTTTGAATTCCATATTCATTATCGATGGTGGTAATGGGTCTAATAATAGAAACAGATTGCTTTGCTGATTGAGTCGGCCTCAAGCCGCTAGCCCCGGGGCCGTGCTGCTGCGCCCGAGTTTGCGCTGTCCGCAAATAAAATGGGGGGAAGGCAATTACAATGTTAATCGGTCACAGCGGGGGAGGCATGCGGTGGGGGCGGTGAAAGGTGATAAAGTGAGTCGAGTCACTTCAGGTTAACAGCGAGCGGCGTCTGGGGAGAACCCCAGGAACCCGGCAACAGCAACATGCCACTTATCGGCAGGGAAAAGAAAAGTCCCGATACGATCTTTCTCTCTCTCTCTCTCTCTCTCCCTCTCTCCCTCTCTCCCTCTGCCTGTCTCTCTCTCGCTTTCACTCACACACACACACACACACACAATCCGATTGCGTTCAGAACAAAATAAACAGTCCATCGCCATGACTGTAGCATCGACCGTGACGTGCCATGAAAGCTTTCATGCCTGTATAATCTTTTGTCTGATATTTGGTGAGCCTTTACACGCAGCTGCCCACACAGCGAATTTATGCTCGTCTATGCTTTCTGACAGGACTGATGGCGCAAAAGTGTGTGCTTAAATGGCTGCACTGACTGGTTGGCAAAGCGGTAGTGCAACATTTATTAGCCGGCCAACCACAAGCCACTTCATACACCCCTCCTGGGGCCTCATAATAAGCCATTAAACAGGCGCATTAGGATAAATGAAAAGGCTTTTAAGCATTAACCACAAGGCCACCTGGATATCTCTCTGGGGGGAGGAAATGTTTGGATGACATGGAAAGGTCCATTTAAATTTTTGTGGTGGGCTTATTCCGTATTTGATATCTAAAATTTGTACATATATATGAGCTTTGAACGGTGCTCCTAGTATTACAGTTTATTTTGCATCCGCAAGGATGCCTTCAAAACTCGCCCGTCTGGTATTTTGTGTTATTAGATTTTGGTGTGTAAAAATTAATAAAACGCAGTGTCTGTAAAGTAATAAACAAAAATGCTATGTGCATGCAAAGTATCACACGCAGAATGATTTCGGTGAATCTGACAATCACCGCAATTCGCCGCGCGCGCGGCTAATCAGCACAATAATGTCCCGGTGATTGTGATGCTAATGCTAATGCATGCGGAGAGGGGCCGCAGCAAAGGCTTGGCTAATTTCCCTCCCCCGCAGCCCCCTTGAGACGCCGCGTGTCTTTTCAGTTTCGCCTATTAATTGAAGTGTGTTATGTGTTATTTTCCGCCTCGCTGGGTTGTCAAAGCCCCCCAGCCAACGAATCCAGGCATGGGTTAAAGGAGAGGGTAAGAAAAAGAGAAACAAAACGCGGGGGGAAGTGGAATCCCCTCTATTTTAGTGAATCGATCTATACAGAAAAGAAACTTTTGTTTGTTCATTCGTGGATGCTTACGTATAGAATTTATTAGTTGTTAAAAAAAAAAAAAAAATGAAACAACTGAACTAGTTTTCAAGGATACGAATTGACAGCCTACGATACAGATCTGTAAGATTCCGACAAGGCAATAGCTGACCAATCTGATGTGCTATTGTAGTATTTTCACTCGCACGGGACAGATAACATACAGATTAGTTGCTGTCACTCATTATTTCTTTAGAGTTACTGCAGTGCGTACATTTGAATCTGGTTATTTTCTGATATCCAACGCAACAGTCATTGCATCAAACGGCAGTTTCTGTAATCTCAGTGACGTCGACATTAATGCTGCAGCCAGAACCCATGCCGTAGCAAACACAGCTGTCGGAACACCTTTCAGAATGTAGGACAATCCTTTCTGAGAAGACAAGATGCTTCTGAAGACCACAATACAAACAAATTTGCATATTGCTTAATCTTCCAATAATCATTTATTTGTATATTAGGTTTGTGGTAAATCTAGTACTTTTGTGATATGTATATATAATACATACACACACATACATCTCTGCAGCTTAGTAAGTGACGCGCTATGTGTGAAGCTAATTAATTATCATTCTCTAGTTCGGAGAGACACCGAGCCTGCCAGCCGTGCTCAGATTCACCCAAGTGTGTAATGGGAAAGGGGGCAGAGCAGGCTGTGAGGAAAAGAGGGCAGAGGGAACGGAGAATGAAGGGTTGGCGGGAAAGGGATCAGATTGGCTATGGTTATGATTGGCATTAAAACACAAAACATGGCTTGCAGACCGTAATCAGAATACCCCTCGCTTTGTCGCAGCGCCTTAGATGCATGTCTCTTGTGATAACGTGCCTCGCGAGGAAAAAGGACACCGAGAAGGACAAGAGGACAACGGCTTGATTGACCGAAGTCAGTAATCTGTAGTCAGTCTCTATAGGTTGGTGACAACAATGTGCAGAGAATCCTCCCAGGACCAGACAACTGACCCCGCACTGCCCTCGCTGATAGGTAATAAACTCTGTGCAATGAGCGAAGAAAATCATCAGTTCCACCCCGGCGAACTGCATCAGCTCTTCGCACCTTTACTCTAAAATACGATCTCTTGCTTTCACACGAATCTACGGTCAATAATATGCCAGAAGGGAAGATGATCCAACAGCTCCGTACTAGATAAAATTAGTTTTCTTCAAGTTAAACTAACATGCGCACGGTAATGTATTAGTATTTAAACAGACGTACATATTTACAGCTGATAGAGCACGACGTAAAATGTAACTGCTGAATGTAATTAGGCAATTTAAAAAATATCAGTTTGGGGTATCTTTGGGTAGGGGAAATGTACAAAACCCACCGCGTTTGAACCACCCGACATTTTCCGGTGATTTAATTAAAAACTGAAGTATCTGGCTTCAAAATATTACTCTTTCAGAAACTGTCAATATAACTAAAGCATATGCTTAATTTCTTATTCGGTAAATAATTCCAAAAGAAGACGAATAAACGTCAGGAACTGCATGAAAATGTAGTTTTAATATGGATAGGGTGAATACATATTTTCTAGCAATGCTGTGTTTTTAAATATTTCATTTCTTTGGATAGTTCATAAAAATGAAAGAACAACCGCAACGGCATGGAGTTGATGCACGCGCATCCATCTGCGGCTCTCTAGCGGATTGGCACTAGCACAGAAAGACAAAAGAATTAAAGCACTCAAAAAACAGAAGCCTGCCGAGCTGTTAATCTCAATTCGACTTTTTATCCCTAATAATCACGCAAACGAGCCCGTCGCAGCATTCCCAATGGCGTTATAGAGTCAGCTAAAACCATGTTTACCTATCGGTATAGGATCGGTGGGAGAAACCAGAGATGTCTGACAGCGTCCGAAAGCTGTCAAAAATTGTGAGGTAGGCCTATGTTTTGTGAAGCTGGGATGGAGATTTTCACGTATGGTGTTTCCATTTGTACGGTTTTATGCTGGGTGACAAAAATAATGTCACATTTGAAAGTGCATTTTATATAAAATACTGCAAAACGTGACACTATTACAGATATGATTCTAAAATTATATTTACACAATAAGTCATATTTGCATAATGTTATTTCCATCAGAATTGCAATAATCACTATTGTTTTGCTTAAATAACACTATTATTATTATTATTATTATTTATTATTATTAGTGCTTTTCATGTACTAGGTGGGCTATGTGAATTGATTTCCGACAAAATGTCCTCTGTCTCCAGTCTCTTTCTGTCACGGCGTTTCTTTTCTTTTTGTGATTGTATTTTTACGGCGTATTAAATCAAACAGTCGTACATATCGTAGGGGGTCTGTATTCTGCTGATAACGTTCCGTCCCATTAACCCTTTCGTTAACTACGAAATCAGTGTTTTTTTCGGCATTTTAGACTAGACCGTTTTTTTTTTGTCAGAGAATGAATGAACGTTAAACATTGCTAATATAATCTGCGAAATGAGTTTGGGAAGCGAATTACTTATTTTAAAATAAATGCGGTAAAAGCCGAGCAGGACAGGCGGTGTATCAAAAAGCTTTTCCTGAAATGACGGGCGTTATTCTTTTGGTCGCTGTCCCCTGTGTGGTGCTGAACAGCGGCGCCGAATTCTGAAATGCTGGAATGCGCCCTCCCCCCCGCCCACGCACCCTTTAAAAAACATTGCCAGGAGTAAATAGGAATCTCAGAATGCCCGCCTGTAATATCCATGATAAACGACAAAGCAAAATAGTAGTTGCGTAGATAGCTGGAAATAAGACATGAAATAAACGCCGAATGACTGAAAATATGTGTATGGTAAACGTTTCTATTATTATAAAATATAGACTGTTCATTATTGATGAAGAGTTAAAATCGCAGTTTGGGTGTGAAAAAAAACTTTGATAGTATGTCGTCAACTTAAAACTTAAAAATTCTAGTTCTTTCCTGCCGCGCTGGTTGTGTTAAAGACGTATTGCACAAAACAACTGTAAAAAAGATTCTGGGAAAAAAAATTATCTAAATTGTTATCATCCTGGGCGTCATTAGGTACGATCACTGAAGGCTGTAGTCCCGAGTATTTCAGTCCGATGTCAATCTTCCTTCAAAGAAAACGTCAAGGTCCGGGTAACCTTGCCTTAGCCCCTGATTTTTTTCAATAAGTAGAAACGCCTCTGGTTCTCATGAAGTAGCCTATACAGTGACGTATCAGATGAAAATGAAATAGAATGTCCTCTTTACGATTGAATTAACGCATTCGAGTGTACACTTGATTTTAACTTGAAATTGTGTCATCAATGATAATTTATATTGCAATTAAAAAGGGCCTTTTAAAAGTTTAACAATAAAATAATGAAACACAAACACATCGCACAGTATTCCGAGGAATGCTCAAGAGAGAAAAAAAATCCGACTGCTTGGTTGGGTGACCTATCAATCGAGAGGCGCCAATGGGCGAGGGGCTCATTATCAATTAGGACGGCATTGTACTGCCACCCCGTCGGTTTTATGCGAGCATGCGGGCGTGCTTCGAAATGTTGCGTCTGCGTTACGCGATGGAATCGGAGACAAAGGATGTAACCGGTACAACGTGTACACAGAACATTTCCTTAAAGATAAACTGCAGAGTATAAAACAAACAGTGATATAGAACGAAATCATAGTTAATCTCGCATGTCTCAAATAATCACAGAAATCGTTTTAAATACAGCATCACGGATAAAACTAAGAAACTATACAAAACAGGCTGTGCATTTTCTCGGGGAGAACTCTTAGAAAAAAATACTCCGAATATGTAAGATATTTTCGTTATGGGCCTATATACCTGAATATCACCATATAAAATACAGCGCAAGCAAGACTGGCAATTCAGCAGGGAAATGTCGAAAATGCAAGACTGAATGTTTGCCTTAAAAATGTTCAGTCTTGTAAATACCTATCCAAATCGGTTTTCACGGACTTCGGACTTACATCCTTTGTTGTATAAATTAATGCTGCTAAAGTTCTAAAACATCGTTTTAAAGAATATGCCTAAGTAAAAGAAATGTGTTGTTTTATTGGGCATAAATGAGTCTCATTGCATTTCTTGCGATATATTTAATTCTTATTTGCATGTGAGGGGAAGTAAATAAAATGAGAAATTAAATGTACATCCAAAGATTAAAAAATACCCAGTCTACGAGTCTCTCCCACGGACAAATAGAAACACGGCGGAATAACGCGGCAGACAATTATTATGTGTAATAGTTATTTTTTTTACTTAACGTTTTGTATTTAAAAAATATGCCGTTGAAAAACAATGGCATTTATTTATTGGCGTGGAACAATTTTTATCTCCAACCTCTTCATATAGAACCAGATCATAAAATCATCTGTTTTGAGAAATTGAAACGGCCGTTTTCTAAAACAAAACTGATACGAGATGGAAAATAACTGCCTTCAACTAACATGGTCGTTGGAAAAATACGCGTCTTCTTCGCCTAGTGAAACCAGACTTTTAAAAGCATTTTTAAAAGTGTCATACAGACAATGGGAACAGGAACATCAGAATAAAGGACCTACTGTAGTGTCGGCATTAAAGTAAAATCAGTAAGTCAGCCCGTTTATGCGATGGGTCAGCCCTTTCCGTCTCCTTATATATAACCAAAGTTATGTGCGATAGGAGCATCAGAATGTCATTGATTGGGTGCTGGAATAAATATATTGCAAATGACTATAGGGTGGAGAGGGTTGTAGTGACAGGAAGCGCCTCCCCCAGAAATGCAGCAAATCTCTCCTCTTTCCAGCGGTCCGGGGTGGCTGCGCGCGGGGGGCTGGAGACGTGCCTCGCAAAGTGGAGTCTTTGCATTGGCAGGCTGATGGTGACACGTGCCTTATCCTCGCCTCCCCCAGGCTCTACGCTACCGCATTGGCATCAGTGACGGCTGAGGGAAACCAACTGTGGGAGCGCTGCCGCTTAGGACCATAAGGGAAAACCCAATAAACAAAAATACAACCGATATTAACAAAAAAGAAGAAGAAAAGAGCTGAAGGTGTCGCCCATTGCAATTACGCGCCATAATTGCTCCTTTGAGTTGGTTAGTACAGTCTGACTTTTCCATTTATAATTTCTTTGTTTTCATTCCCACAGAAATACTGTTGAAAACAAGATGCAAGAAGTAGGGGCACACATCTGAAGGTGACATGAAACAAGGGATTACCAAGAAAACGCACTATTTTCGCAATAGCTGGAGATAACAACTGAAAACTTCAATCCGAAAGGCTTTCGAAGACGTCGTGGTGTCATTCGCATGGTGTTACTCTGGATCCGATCTCCAGTTTCAAGAAAAATTGTAATTCATTATTGAACGCATATATTTCTAAAAAATAATATATACATACAAAGTCGGAACCATGGCGACGTTAATCCGAAGCAAGATTTCCAATAAGATATCCAATGCGGCTAATACGGTGTCCAATAAGTCACAGGCTAAAATGAGCGGGATGTTCGCCAGAATGGGTTTCCAGGCCGCCACCGACGAAGAGGCGCTGGGTTTCGCTGCCTGCGATGATTTGGATTATGACCACAGACAAGGACTGCAGATGGACATTCTCAAGACCGACGAGGTAGGAGGAGAGGGTGGTGGAGACCTGGGCGACGGCACCATCGAAGGGGACAGCCATTACCAGAGAGACGGCACTGGTCCCCCGCCTTCCTCTTCCAAAGACGGTGGTGTATGCGACGAGTTGGGCGGCCAAGACAAACCCAGAATCACAGCCTGGGAAGCAGGCTGGAACGTAACCAACGCGATTCAGGTAAAGACGCGCCACTGAATATATTTCTGCCAACCAGTTCCTGCACTGTGAAATTTAGCCTGCATGAACTTTCATTATTTAATTTTTATTTTTTGACCAGCGATCCATTTCGCATTTCTTAGTAACTGTCAATACAAATTAACGTAAAAGTTTTAATTACATTAAATTGTAAATTGCATTTGAGAGCGACTAGCATGGTATCGTTTCTAAAAGCCAAGAATTTAAATATAGAGCTCTGGAGAGTTCATTGTATCCCCTGGAGAAGATTCTGTCTCGGGTCTTATCATCTCACAGTATGAAACCACTGCTTTCAAAATTAATTTTATTTGGAAAATTTCGAGGTACGAATTTTTGATATTGAAATGCTACGAGATGATAATCTATAAAAAGTATCTTGCGTTATGTTGTTCAAATAAAGAAAATTAGAATTGTTTTTCGTTTACTAAAGGCGAACGCAATCCATTCCTGTATATTTAATAAAAAAAATAGACAACCGATAGTTCATAACTGATTTTGCATTTGATTATAATTATTTGTTCATTACAGTTAATTATTTAACTGTGGTAGAGACGACGACACACATTTATAATTTTGTTGATAAATTAATTGAAGCAAAAAAGTTTAAAAAGGAAAAGAAATTACATTACTCGGTTTCTGAAACATAGCATCAACTGTTTCAGAACATAAATGGTGGAAATATCGTATAAAATAGATATTCCGTAAAATGCGTATTTGAGCATGACGTCCTTCGCAAGGTCACACTTAAATTAGTGATTAGAATTTCTTTAAGGGTACAAGAGCTGGAAAATGTGCATGCAACGAAATACTGGCATTAAGTTTATGAAATGCACATTCCAGCATTTCCAAGAGTTTTTTTCCCTTGACTGACAATATCGTTCATGAAATGTTACGTTTTTCATTCTTCGTTCTATCCTTCGTTCTCTACAACGGCGGTCACCGTTACGTCACGTCGAATCCCCCAGAACTTCAAATATGACGCAAAAAACATACCAGGCAAGCGGGCGGTGCTCTGAGTAAAAAAAAAAAGGAAATAAATAAATAAATCGTATTTTAATCTAATATATAATTTAAAAGATACATTAATACGAGATAAATCGAACTGAAAAGTATTTTCCACAATTTTACTCTTTTTAATTCATTGAAAATTGTTGTGTACAAATTTTGCATTGATCTTGAAAATTAGTCTTATTTACCAGAAGTATGAGGTGAAAGGGAGATATTTCCAAAAATCATAGGAGCAATATCCTGGTTGGTATTGTTCTTTACGGTTCTAGTGAAATCCCAGTGTTGGGCTGACTGTTTGCATCTGCATGTCGCTGTTTCTGTGTTCGTAGGGGATGTTCGTACTGGGGCTGCCCTATGCCATACTCCACGGTGGATACCTTGGATTGTTCCTCATCATATTCGCTGCAGTCGTCTGCTGTTACACTGGGAAAATCTTAATTGCCTGTCTGTACGAAGAGAACGAGGACGGAGAGCTGGTGCGTGTGAGGGACTCTTACGTGGACATCGCCAATGCTTGCTGTGCACCGAGGTTCCCCAGTCTAGGTGGCAGAGTGGTGAACGTGGCCCAGATAATTGAGCTGGTGATGACCTGCATCCTATACGTGGTGGTCAGCGGAAATCTCATGTACAACAGCTTCCCCAGCCTTCCCGTGTCGCAAAAATCCTGGGCCATCATCGCCACGGCTGCGCTCTTGCCGTGTGCCTTTCTCAAGAACCTTAAGGCTGTTTCCAAATTCAGCTTACTCTGCACGCTGGCCCATTTCATCATCAATATCCTTGTCATAGCTTACTGCCTATCCAGGGCCCGAGACTGGGCCTGGGATAAGGTCAAGTTCTACATCGACGTCAAGAAATTCCCCATCTCCATCGGGATCATCGTGTTCAGCTACACGTCGCAGATCTTCCTGCCGTCGCTGGAGGGGAACATGCAGAAGCCCAGCGAGTTCCACTGCATGATGAACTGGACCCACATCGCCGCCTGCGTCCTCAAGGGCCTGTTTGCACTCGTGGCTTACCTGACCTGGGCAGATGAAACCAAGGAGGTCATCACAGACAACCTGCCGTCAACTATTCGGGCGGTGGTGAACCTTTTCCTGGTGTCGAAGGCACTGCTGTCGTACCCACTGCCGTTCTTCGCCGCAGTGGAGGTCCTGGAGAAATCCCTCTTCCAGGATGGTGGACGGGCAGTCTTCCCAGATTGCTATGGTGGCGATGGACGCCTGAAGGCCTGGGGTCTCTCGCTTCGGTGTGGCTTGGTGGTCTTCACGTTGCTCATGGCCATTTATGTTCCACACTTTGCCCTCCTGATGGGTCTCACTGGAAGCCTGACAGGGGCCGGCTTGTGCTTTCTGCTTCCCAGCCTCTTTCATCTGAAGCTTCTCTGGAGGAAGCTACTGTGGCACCAAGTCTTCTTCGACGTCGCTATATTTGTAATAGGGGGTATATGCAGCATTTCAGGCTTCATTCATTCAATGGAGGGCCTCATAGAGGCATACAAGTATAATATACAAGATTAACAAGGACTGGTTGAAAACATCACTGAAAATAACGCTATCACAGGTTTGCGCCCCTCATGTGCTGAACCCTCACAGCAATTCACAAGCGGCACACGCAAATTCGCACACAAACATGCACAATACCTATAAAAAATGATTCTCCTTGGATTTTCTGTTGAGTAAAGGGTTTACAACTAAGGAATGCAAAATGTGAAACGTGCTTATGAAACTACACTTTGGAACAGGCATAGTTCATCTTTGCATCATCATCTTAGTTGTTATTTTCATGAAGCATTCTACCTGATGCAGCACTGAACTGTGAAAGTTGAGAAAAAAATGATGTCACAAGTCATATGATGCTATATTATAATTAAATGGGCTTTGACATATAGTGGTAACTTTCTGATTTTTGGACTCAAATAGAGATCAGATTTGTTTTAATATGATTTCCAAGTCATTTGGGTTTTTGTACTTCCCAAAACGAAATTAAGGCAATAAAATCAGACAGGCAAGATTATTCTATATTAATGCCAGTTACAGATGTATTTATAAAGAGGCTGAAGATTTGAGAAGGCCATCATATTTGTAAATAATAATTTTGAAAATTGTAAGGACTAATACATAGATGGTTGTTGATCATTTCTTCTAAAAACAGTTGCGCTTGTCAAGCCCTTCAGACCAGAAATATAGAATGAACAAATTAGCCAAATGAGAGATCAAATTGAATTCAATGATTTTAGAATGTTTCATAGCTCAATGGTGCAATTTGTCCTTCTGATAATTGTAACGAGGGCCGTAATCATTGCACGTTATTTTTATTAAGAGGAAATAATATAGAAAAACGTGAACTATGCATCTTCAATCTTCATGTATTTCAAGCTAATCTGAAAAATATCCAGCAGGAAACCAATCAACCTATCAACCAAGCCTAACCTAAACCTAAAAAATAATAAGTTTAATTTAAAAATAAGTATATAAATAAGCAACTAACAAAAGAATATATGATGATATAATTCTAGACAATATGCCTTCAGTAGGCTATATAACTGAAGGATTATTGCACCCCGTTCGCCCCAGGTGGAAAAAGAAGAAATTTAAAACAGAGGAAGTATTTTAAAACATTTAATAACTTGAGATGAGAACCTTAAGATAAAAGAATTTTATCATAAATTCATAAACTCGTATATGAATACAATGTCCTATCCGACATATATTCTCGCACCAGTTCCGTATGCATTTTTCCAGTCAACAAGATGAACTTAAATATTTAATGTTCCGTAATTCAATTGTTTGGGTCATAAATTCTGAAGTTTAATTTTTTAAATGAAGAAATGAGGACATTTTTTCATTCTGTGCAATCCAACAGGTCCTGTGGAATTGTTAAGCCGTATGTGTAGTGTTATCGTGGTTTCAAAAAGATGGAATGTATATCACAAAAATCGTAAACATATATTGTGAAAATAAATATATTGAAAAATAAACGTGAACTAATATTGTACTTACTGTGTTTTGTTTGTGTGACGACAACGGAATCGGTAAGAGATCTGTATTTTTCTTTTATAAATAGAATAAAATCTGAAACGTTATGTGGAGAAGAAAGATTTATTTTTTTTTAAGTGTGCAGGACCTTGTTTCAAAAGTGTCATCGTCGTGGTGACAACGCAAACAGCGCAACATCAGCGTAAAACAAGTAGAAGGGGTACTGATGAAAATGCGATCAACCCTAAGTGTCAACATTTCAGAATACCATATGTGGATGCGGATATATCTTCAAGCTTTCCAGCACAATAATTCAGGTAGGGTCGTGGTGTTCAAATACTCGAAAAACTGAGTATTTCTGCGTATTGCAATTGTATATGAAGACGGAATGGAGATCATCAAAGGGAAAACGTGGCACCAACCAGTAAATCCGTGTATATTTGTAATTAAACATCTAGCATAACTTTTGTGTTAACGTGTCCTTTATCAGCATCTTTCAGGCGGGGATTCTCTGCCCAATGGCAGCTTATTCATATGCCAGATAAGAAGGATTCCCTTCTGGAGCGCCGATTTAGATTTTATCAATTGTGAAATCATGAACGGATGAATGAGCAGTCCTGCTTGCACGAAATAAAGCATTCATGTGGCCCGTTATTTTTATGCACCACATGCCATATTTTATTAGTCCAAAACCGTTGCACGACTGAAGTTAATTACGTCCCATTGAATATGGAACAATAAGCATCCCATTTTATGAACAATCTACATTGAAATATTCAGTAGGAGTCTCTGTCGAAGGTTGTTCAAAATGTGGATATATTAAATTCAAATACCTTATTTTTGAAGGAGCGCAGACATATTATAGTATGTTCTTATGTTCTTAAAAACATTTGTGTATTTGTTTAGAGTCCCGTTCTGAAGTAATAAGCAAACGCTCGGGTCGAGGTATGGAGATACATGATTCCGAAATAGAGCGTTAAAATATATTTTCTGACTACAACTGTAGAAACGTTTGTAGTTCCAATGCACAAAAGAACAGACGGCTCTTCCAGATTTTCTTGCTGTTGGGAGGCCTGGTACCTGGTTCATATGGTAGGCCAATGACTTCTGCACATTCTGCGTCGACATCTGGACTGAAATGCGGACTTATTTTACCGACGAGCACAGTCATATAATAATGATAGAATTATTTATACTTTTGACCACCGGCAAAGTTTTTATTTCCTTAAAAACGGTTACAAATGGGCATGCTCGAGCTTGTGAAAATCGCCTTAGAATCAAAATGGCCCAATGTTAAAAAGTTGTATAAACCTGTTTAGTATATGGAATGCAAAATACGCAATGCTATCGTAAAGGTTAAGACAAAAAATCGTTATATATTTAAATAGTTATTTGGGCAACACAAACATGATACATTTACTGGATTTTAATTGATTTTAATATTAAACAGATTCACTACATTTCGAGTAGTAAGTAGTAACGTTTTACATCTAATTCTAATTTTCTTCCGCGGACATTTATTCCACACACCCCGATTTGGATTGGAAATGACAAAAACATCATCGTGTTAATGTTTTGAATGAAAACTGTTGTAAACGTAGTATATTGCCAAATGCTTTCATGCAGGAAATAAAACAAACGTGTAATAAGGATGTCAAAAACCAGGGAAATGAGTGTAGCTTTTATATATTCTTAATAATATTCGTAATGTTACACATAAAGTTATATAACCAAAGATGTGTGCGAATATATAAATAACGTTATGAAATTTTATGTCATACAATCAAAAGTATTCAACTGAGAATAACACAAATCACCGATAAAGAGGAGTTGAAGTGTAGTGGAAAAGAGGGAGGGGCACCGGGGGTATGACGTCTCCGTCATCTTCATTAAGCTCCTCGCGGAAGATTCCAGGGAGCCAAGTAGTAACCAGCTGGGAGTGAGAAAACCATTTTGCGGCTTGATGGAGCAGGTCACGTGGCGTTGTTCGGCATTTGCTTCATTTACATCATTTATACCAGTGTCTCTCAAACCAGTCCTCGGGGACCCCCGGACGGTCCACGCTTTTGCTCTCTCCCAGTTCCCTCGGAGTACGACTGGTTTGAGAAACACTGATTTATACCACAGCGTTTAGGGTGTTGGATCAGTGATCATTATAAACAGACAGACAGACAGACAGACAGACAGACAGATAGATAGATAGATAGATAGATAGATACCCTTGTTATTCTTGTCATCCAAAGAGATGTAGAAAAAGGTCAGATAT
>JABFEB020000124.1:1709075-1729551 GCA_019775895.2 Stomatorhinus ivindoensis | reverse complement strand
GGCGCAGTGGCTAGCAGTGGGGGCGCAGTGGCTAGCAGTGGTGGCGCAGTGGCTAGCAGTGGGGGCACAGTAGTTAGTACTGCTGTCTCATGTCTCTGGGACTGGGATTCAGGTCTCCACTCTGGCTTCCCAGTTTGCATGTGCTCTCTGTGGCATCCTGGGTTTCCGCTGGGTGCGGTGATTCTCCCCACAGTCCAAAAACACTAAGGTGTGTGGAACTTACTGAATGGTTTGTAGATGTGAGTGTGCCCTGCAATGGATTGGTGCCCCATTCTGGGTTGTTACCTGCCTTGTGCCCATAGGCTGCAGAACCCCATGACACTGAATAGGACAAAGGGGGACATAAAATGGATGGGTGAGACAAGGTTTTCAGTTTAATTTGTGCTTGTCTCATTCCTGTAGTAAAGCTGAGGTTAGACATGTTACCCTCAATAATCTGGTCCTGGTTAAAAAGGTTTTTACATACCAGCTGATTTTGTGTCTAGCAGCTTAAAAGGATTTTTATAGCTATTGGCGTGGGAATAAGGCTGAGATTGGTGGGGACACAACATATTACAACTATATGTTTACTGGGGGGATGAATGAAGCCAAATTAAACATTAGAGGAGTCACAACCTCCAGTTCCCACTCCCTGGCTTATAGCTACAACAATCGATTACGCTATTCAGAAAAGAACCTCCGAAATGCAGCAAGTACTTCTAGCTTGTGATGATGATGATGATTATGATGATGACAATGATGACGATGATGATGACAATGATGATGATGTTGATGATGATGACAATGATGATGACGATGATGATGATCCATCCATCCATTTTCTGAAACCGCTTATCTCATTCAGGGTTGCAGGTGGTCTGGAGCCTATGGTTGCAAGGCAGGGAAAAACCCAGAATGGGGCGCCAACAATGATGATGGTCATGAGGATGATGATGAGTTAAATATTAGTTCAGACTTCAACAAAAAAGAACAATACTTTCATTCCAAATGATGGCCAAATGAACAAAACCATTGCAGGTACCTTTCAGAGCACAGAACTATCAGCTGTATTCCTAGACAATCCCTTACACCGTGTCCTCACACAATTTTAAGGGTCCAGGAAGGTTGTGTGTTTAAAAAATTCACTTAATAGAGCTGGCGGTTAAGTGATTAAGCGATGTTCGATTTATTTACTTATTAAAGAAGACTGTTACGTCTCCCTTTAGACCATTAAGTGGCAGACCGTGGTGCAACATCGCCGCCGCGTGGTCATATTACGAAATGTTTTTATGAATAAAACTGCTCGAATATAATTTAAATTATAAAGATAAATAAAGATAAAGATGCTTTATTATCATTGTACAAATACAATGAGATTTCGTTTGGAGCGCGCCAGCAGATACACAGTCAAAAATTACAATAAACAGAAACAGAAACGTTAAGATAAAAACACGTATATGTTTCCGTCGCTTTCCATTCTTGTTAAATAGCTATACGTAAATTCAAATTCTACAACACGTCGGAAACAATTGGAGTTAAAGTTAATATAGTCCAGAAAAATAGAGGCACGGTATAAAGCAACAAAGCCTTTTATAATAGGCTATAGTACATAAAAAATGTGTGATTCTGTAGGTCTGTTAACAGGAGTCTCACAGCTATATGTTACAGTAAGTCATTGCCGAGCGCAAAAGAGCGAGTGAAAAATCAAAAGAAATGTTTGTGGTTGTATTACGTGACATTAGCTATTTACATTAGTTTTAATATAGCATCGTTTTCTTGTTAAAAGCTAGCAGCCAGATGTTTCCAATATAAATGACAATATTTTTCTGCTGCTCTCGAAGTAACCAGAACACCAAGAGCCTGCTTTGGAGGCAGCAATGCCGTGAATATGTTAGATTTGGGCCACCGTCATTTTAAAGTTTCTTTTCTGCTAGCAGTTGATTTACACCTGGAAAACAATATCAGTTTCCACCCGATAGTAATAATATATGCACAGAAGCAATTAAGAACAGTGGTAGGAACATTTCATGCAGCTTGTACAGTGGCTGGGATTCATGGATTAATCTGCTCATTTGGTGCAAGACTTTCGGTGTATTGATGACTGACTACTCTATGAAGGTTCCATATGTGGCGTACTCTTCGCTCATCAGACCAAAAGCCAGCATTTCTCTGCAGTCGCCTCGAGGGCAAGATGAGCGGGACGATGCCCAGGGCAACATCTTCTGCGGGGGCTCTGACTTGGCAAAGCTCAGGAACCAAACCGACTGCCCCAGCTTGGCAAGCTTAACCTTGGCAGGGTGCCATAAGCCTATAGTCTCATCTATAGTAGGGTGACCAGATAATCCATGTCAGCGAGGACACTGAGCTAAGACAGGGATTTTAAATTACCATTTCAATTAAACGAACCTGGATTTCACTTGAGCAGAGGTCTTGCTGTGTGCTGATGGTCAGTCTTCTATAATCATGCACGTGTCACTAATGTTGGATGAGTCTTTCAGTCAAGGAATCGAACCAGTCAAAGCACAAGAAGAGCTGAACTATTTAGCCGAGCACAGGAGCCTTTCTGTTTGAAAGTAGTTTGTAAAACCCGAAGTAGCTCAAAGTGTCCTCCCTGACATGGATTATCTGGTCACCCTAGTCTATAGTGCCACCGGGGCTTCAACAGCACTTCCACAA
Source organism: Stomatorhinus ivindoensis (assembly GCA_019775895.2). NCBI lineage: Eukaryota > Metazoa > Chordata > Actinopteri > Osteoglossiformes > Mormyridae > Stomatorhinus > Stomatorhinus ivindoensis. Next base: position 1,726,896 of record JABFEB020000124.1, on the reverse strand, counting down.
GACCGCAGTGGAAGACCATTTCTTCCTCTTTTGCAAATGCTACAATTAGCAGGTATTTTTTGATAGTCCATATTGCTCTGAGTTTATTCATCGAAGCACATTTATTTATAAAGTATTTATAACATTAAGGTATACATTAAAAACGCAACATAAACTGCAAGCCCTGGTAAGAAGCAAAACGGAATTACCTATCCACCAAGTCCAACACGGTTCAGAGACGCTGTGCTAGGAGTTTAAAAGCAAGCCCCCAAAACATGAGCTGAGAATCTGTAAAGAGGACTTGGCTCATTATTGAAAAATCAACAGACAAGTGAGGAACAGGAAGTCTAATGAAAGTACAGCACAAGAGAACACTGACATCAATACTTTACAAGTTCAAGCAATTGCCATGGGAACAGTTTGAGCCAAACCCCAGTCATAGCCGGCCAATGCCATCGGTCAGACTCATGACCAGTTTCACCTTCGACGGGAGTTTAAGCATCGTACTGGTTTGCAACTCCACAAACGGCACGATCAGCAAAGCTCCTCAATGCCTGTGATCAACATGTCGGGGCAGGCCGTGCGGGCTGGGGAGTTGGGGGCGTGTAGGTGGGCTTCTTCGTAGAGTTCTCCACCACCCACGGGTGGGCCAGCACCCCATGGATAGGAAGCCTGTGCAAAGGGTTGTGTTTCAGCAGCTTGTTGATCAGGTCTTGAGCTCCTGGGCTCACGTGTGCAGGGTAATTAAACTCCACCTGTGTTGAAAGGAAAAACCAGAAACTTAGACCTAAAGCAGGGGAGATCATTTGGTTTTCGTACCAAGAAACACATGTAAACAGGCAAGGCGACCTGGGAGCTACACACCCTTGATATTTTGCGATAGGTCTCCTCATGGCTTTTTGTCTCAAAGGCTGGCTTCCCAACAAGAAACTCGTAGCAGAGAACTCCTAAACTCCACAGGTCCACCTTCTCATCATGAGTCCTGCCTTCGATCATTTCAGGAGGCAGATAATCCAAAGTGCCACATAAAGTTGACCTCCTAAAAAAAGGAAAAGGATCAGATGTGCATTTCTCCAAAATGACTCCAAAAAACTGAATTCTTCATTGACTTGCAATGTTTTCTAGCAGCAAATTAAGGGGAGCTGATTTAACACAAACAAAAAAGCTTTTTAACCTTCTGTACACTCTCCATGCCAACATCAACATTATCAAATTGGTGAACACTTGCCAAAGAAACTATGTGGAAAAAAACTTTAAAAAAAAAAAAACTTTGAACTTGTCTTAAAATTGTCGCCTACACAGTGCTCTCTGGATAAAGGGGAGGGAAACGTCAGGAAAATGAACACATTACCTGGAGGATGGAGTGTGGACAGACCAGCCGAAGTCGGCTATTTTTATCTCCCCATTGGCACCGAGGAGTATGTTTTCTGGCTTTATGTCCCGATGTATCACCTTTTTTGAATGACAATATTGAAGGGCATCTGCCAGCTCTGTGATGTACTACAAAAAGGAAAAACCAAAATCAACAGTTACACTTACAGGAGACACCACACATCGCTTACATTCATTAAAAAGCTTCTCTCTCTCTCTCTCTCTCTCTCTCTCTCATATATATATATATATATATATATATAAAATAGAAAAACAAAACCAAAAATAAGTGGCTAAGGTGATAAGCTGTTGTAAATCTCAAAAATCTTTTTCTGGTGACAAACACTACAAAATCTCCAGTGTATTGTCAAATGGTAGATGATGCAATAACACAGCAATACACAATGCAATATTAAAGCAATTTAATCAATTACTGCATAATGTAGCACTCCTGTAACAATGTAGTGTAAATTTAGCAGTAACAATATATAAACTATATAGTGCAATGTAATTACAATGTGCTAACACAGAATCTCTCTGCATCTTACCGTGGCAGTTCGCTGCTCATCAAAATGACCACAGCGCTGCAGCTCACTGTACAATTCTCCCTTGGGTGCAAACTCAAGGATGAGATAAACGCGAGAAGAGTCATGGAAATAGCCATAGAGACGCAGGATGTTTGGATGCCTAGGGAATGGGTGGTGGAGAAGCAGTCGATTAAACAGGAAATCTACAACGTAACCTTTAAGATCAGCCATGATTTTACTTGGTTTCAATCCAAGGTTATTTTTTGACGTATTTTGGGATATTTAATGCAACATACATATACAGATGCTCCTCAACTTATGAGGGGGTTGTGTTCCAACGTACCCAATATTAGTGGAAAATATCCTAAGTAAATAAATAACTAGTTACTGAATAAAAAAATAAGATGATTAACATTAAACTTTATTGATCCCAGGGGGGAAATTCTGCAACTACCCTAAATACCAGTAATTGAAAAGTAAATAAAAGTTTATTTCACAGGAGGGGGAAAAAAAGTCAATTACAGGAGGGAAAAAAACACTGTATGATACATTGTTACACACTATACGAGATATTTACACTCACAATCGCTACAGACTGGAAGTGAAGCTGCGTGAAACTCCATATTAATACTTCTGTCGTGCAGCATTTCCCCAAGACCGGTCCTCACTGCACTCAGACACCTACCTAAGGTGGGCCTGGATCTCCACCTCTCTCCTGAGCTGATGCTCCACACCAGCCTTCTCCAGCTGCTGCTTGAAGAGAACCTTCAGGGCCAGGATGAACATTGACTGACGTTCTCTTGCCAGATACACGTTACCAAACTTTCCTTTGCCCAAGGGACGCCCAATATCAAAGTTATCCAAGCTCCACCGTTTCCTAGGGATGCGAGGAGTGAACATTTACAATCAGTATCGCACTATAGCATACACTCCAGAAGAACCCTCAAATCGAACCTAATCCCACCATATCGAAATCAGCTTCAAAAAGTGATAGATAGGGCACATGGTGGTTCTTACTGAATGCCTGAAAACTCAAGTGTCACAAAACAAATACATCTTACTTTGCAGTCTCTGTTGATTCCGAAGTCCCAGTGTTATCTGTAATTTCAAATAAAAATGTAATATTTTTTCTTTTTTTCACTCTTCCCAAACCCACCACACTGTTAAGTGATTATTTTAACAAACACTCACGCATCTTCGGTTCTTTCCCATAGAGTTTTATTAACGTACCTGACGCCTTCTCCTTCGCATTAGTGCTCACGCTCTTGCTGGGATCTGGAGCGGCGGCTTCCTTCCTGCTCGGCTCGTTCTTGCTTTGAGCCTGAACCACGGGGGTGTTCTGCTCACCGGCCTGCGCGGCCTTGCTGCTCGGAGCGCGGGGCGCAGGTTTCTGCGGCCCGATGGGACGCTGTACGCGCTGTGGCCCATTGGATGCACCCAGAACCCGCTGAGGCTGTGCTTTTGCGGAGCTGTGGGAGCTCTGCGATATGGGAACTCGCCTTGGCACCTCACTGCTGGCCTTTAGAGGAAAGTTCAAGTCTATTAACGATCATATTTAACGTACATCTAGATTCAAAGCCAGCATGCAACATAGTAAGTTATTTAGTGCCATTTATACAAATACAATAACTGCACCAAATCACTTCTGGAAAATTAAAGGGTACTATTGCTGCCGACCATATAATAAATCTATTTCACTTCTGAAACCGTTAATCACTCAGTGAACCCCGTTTATAAGTTAAGGCTTAGTGGCCAAGTGTTATTCCGGCGGCCATGTTAAGTCACCCACCATCTTTCCACCTGAATTACTCTGACTTTTCAGGTCCTGTATAGTCTTTATTCTTGCAGCATCCATCACACCTAATGCGGTTATAAGATCAAAAGAACTCGTTTTAGCCCGTTAAAAAAATAACCATAGAGCAAATAAAACATCCCGGTTGGATTTACAGGACATTGTTCAGTCTACACCATAAAAAGTTTGTTCTAATAAGATGAATATTATTCGTTACGTGTAGGTTAATAACCTTTGCACTGTTCAGTGAAGCAGTCAGATTAATGTTCTACTTTACTTTCCACGACTAAACCTCTGATCGAATTGGGAAGTGATTAGCTCAGATGCTAGGCTAACGGAGTCAATTGCAGAAGCTAGTTTAGAAGTTAATTTATAAACGTTAAGACATCATCGGGCGGTACCTATGAGGAAAATTAGATGAAAAATTAGTTTCGACGTTAACTAGATAACACTTAAGTTAACCAATACGTGTGCCCTTCCCAGTTCTGACTGCTAAGCTAAGCTAAACTGGTATTCCTATCTGCAGACAACGTAATTAACATTAGCTTACAATATAATGAAAACAAACATGCTTGTACTTACAATGGCTTAATTTTAATTTAAGAACCTTTTGAATTGTTGCCTGGATTTCACCGAAATTGATAACAGGTTGACCATCAGCCCAGCAGCTCAAGGCTCGATCCAGTGTTTAAATTCAAAAATCCCTCTGCCATACACCTTTAAACCTAATCTGGTTTTGATTGGCTCTGGCTACTATTTCCGGGCATCTCATTGGCCATGCGTGTCGTGACGTAATCGTATATACCAAGGAAGCTGCGCGATTCTCAGTGCAAAGTTAGTGTTGAACATTTCACATCTCCCCGTAGCCCCAATAACTTAACCGGTGAATTAACATTATTGTGATGGTATATTTTAGTTGTCGGTGTACCGTTACTCCCAGTACTGCCTAGAAACGTGTAAATATATGGACACACGTACTACTAAAGTTAAATGGGTCTATTGCACCATCCTTGAGTTAATGTAATACAAACTAACTACTGTGTCTTATCACTGTGGCAAAGGAATCGACTTCTCCCGTCGCTTTCTTGGGAGTACAGCACGTATATTGTCAGGTTTTTAAGGCTCGGGAAGTCAAGAAATAAACACGAGAGGAATGACTGTAAAACTTCAGTTTATTTCAGAAACAGCCGCTATTGACACGTGCACTGATTTGGCTGGTCTCCGCGGCCACATCTTACCGGATGAGTCAGAAAAGCAGCAAGTATTCATGTATCATCACTTTACACCTGTTGGGGGCATCTTTGGCACCGTTCAACACAACGCTAAAACATTTTCTCAAATTGACCATTTTAACCAAAAGAGGAGTCTGAACTGGAATTTAAAAAAAAATCACTGCACTACTACATTAAAATAATGTAGTTTTAAGAAACTGACATGGGCAACATACACTAGCAAGCATTCCGTTTAAAAGTACTGCTTTAAGTGCTGAATTAAGGTCAGTGCAGTTTAGCGGTCTATTCCATGACATTTTAAATAACACCCCCATGTCCAAATTGTGTCTGGACAATCTGTAACATAAAAACGTATTTCAATAACGGCCAAGTATACAAGACTAGTAGCATCCAAAGTTCACTTATGAACAAAACAATATACCAGAATACAATGTTGATTTGCGATAAGCTGCCAACACGTATCATTAATTACTGGTAATAACTCCGGATCTACATTAGAACTACATATAAACTATTACATGTACCAGTCAATTAAGTTAAGTGAATCAGGCAGAACAGAACACACATTCGTCATCGCCACTGAAGGAGATACACACAAGTCACTTCCATTGCTATATAAATAAATAAATTATTTTGCATCATCAGAATAGCAGGAATTGCCCCAATATCACAAACAAAAGAGCTGACAAAGTGTACCTGCATTTCCCCATCCCAGTACTCACCCAACTGAGAAAATAAAGGAAATTGTCTACTGTCCATGGTTAGTCATTGTGCGTATAAATGCTTTAAGCTGTCCCCAATACGCTTGTAGTATCATGTTAAAAGTTTTAAAGAAATTTTAAAAGTTCTACATTTGTAGTATAAGCAGAAAAAAGCACACTGCCCATTGCTCTCACTTCTACAAGTGTTAGTCGTTTACTTTTCCTAGTCACCAGAGCTACACAAAAAAAAAAAAATCTTATGTTGTTCTTATCAAACACAAAGACTTAAAAATGTAAGAGAACGGAAATTGCATATGAACGTGAGATCCATGTGATATCTCGGCATGGCGTCAGAGGACCACCGCAAACACACGAGAACATCAAAACACATGCCTTCCCAGGAATGTTCTGGAAAACCGCACGTTTATTTCACCCCCGGCCCTTTACAGACGTCCTGGTCGTATCCCTCTGCGCCATATCAATACAAGCAGCGAGCCCAAAAACTACCCCCTAAGCCGTTTCACGGCATTTGAGATGGTCCTCTGTAATACAGAAGAAACTCCCACAAATCAGGATTTTCTTTGTTAAACATGTTCCCTTCATTTCAGCTTGTACTTTGAAAATAAAATATTATTAATTATAATAGAAATCTACAGTACTTGACATTCAAGTGCAGAGATACTTGCCCAGGCAACCAAGCAAGTGTCGCATATGGTGCAGGCAGGTCGGACAAAGACAGAGCACTGGGAACCAGTCAGACAGAGGCAGCTCACAAGGGCCTGACAGAGGTGTTCATCCAGGATCCAGCTTATGCACATTTCATCTTAATTCCATAAGCATCGTCTTCATTGCAATGTTGTCAGTGCATTTAACAGCATGCAAAAATGCAGCCGTATGCTGGTTTGACAGGCACTTCCACTTGTTTTCACTAAGCACCCATCAAGACTACTTTTCCCCTTCGTCATATCAGAAGTGATGCCAAGATACAAGCTGTGTATCCCGTCGCCGTGCTCCCAGTGCTACATCAGAGTCTGATTGCCCAGTAATAAATACTGCCCGCCTTCCTCGGCATGGCCCAGCACGTCAGACGAGGACAGCTGATGCCAGTGTGGAGACACAGAGCAGAGGTGAGTAGGGAGAGGCAGACAGAGGCAGGAGGGGGTTGGGGTCTTCATAGTGTGGGTCATTCCTCCGTGACTGCTGCAGCTATGGGTGTCCGGATGGAGCCCCGTGCAGTCGCGGCCAGTTCCTCAATCTCGGTGTTCAGCCGCCGGATAACCCACTCCATTGCCTCACGGCCCTGTGAGACAAGGGCAGAGCATACTGTGAGCATCGATGCTAGATCTCAGCCTCCACATATGATCACAACATAAAAGAACTCCCCACATTCCACACAGGACATGCTGTTGAGTGATGTTACCTTGCCAGCATTTGTTGAGATGGTGCTAGCCATGAGACCTTCTAGATAACTACTCAGGCTGACTCCCTTCACCGAGATGAGCGCCTCCTGAGTTAATATTGTCCTGCAAGGTAACAAGAGACTCATCAAGGCCAGGTTACCATCATTAACAGTGATGGCCATTATTCACAGTTCTTTCACTAAGGTTAAAAGAATCACTTCTTCCTTTTCTATTTGTATAAAAGTGGACGAACTAGAAGAGGAGGTTTGCCGCCACATACGTGACATTTTGTGACAAGGACAATAAAAGCACAGTTCTAGTCCACAAAGATCTTACTTTTCTGGGTCTTGGGGGTGCGGTCTGTAGACAAGCCTTTCGTCGACAGACACCAAGTTGGTAAACGTGAGCTGTGAAGATGGGGAAAGACCATGAATGTCAACACAAAGGTCACTGCTGCCCTGTTTATGAAAAGGCACACGGTGCTTAGTGACAAGCGGACGCCATCCACAAACTCAAAACACCAATTTGTCTCAGCAGGAAGATCATAAAGAACTCAAGAAACTTACGTTGGTAGATTTTAATTCAAACATCTTCCCCTTGGGATCGACCACCGAATGTTCCTGGATGTATGTGCACGTTCTCATGTTCCCAATCAGCTGAGGAACGAAGTGCACACAGGTCGGCAAAGCCAAGATCAAGCCCCAACATTGATTTCTTATCAGTACTCAGCCTGATTTAATCAATGATAATCAATGACAATTCGATCTGCTCCATGACCTGCGTTAAAACATACCAACTGCATTTCACTTTATTCATGTATTCAATGCCCCCGTCTTTTGTGCTACTCCCCTGAACAGACTTAAGGGCAGTGAAAGTCAAACTCTGGCCTCAAGAAGCTGCAAGGCCCCCCCCCCCATTGATGAAGTTACTTATATAGTGCCTAATGCCATTATCAAATGTGGAGGTAAACATAAATTGAGCAATGCTGCCACACTGTGTGAAGTTTCACACTGAAAGTTATCATAGCAAAAGGATCACATCAAGCTTAGAATGAAACACGATCCTAACTTGTCAGTACACTAAATGGGTGTTAGCTTCTCATCCCTCTGAAAGACAGACGTGAACATTTCTGAACATAATTAAAATACACTCCTCGTGATGAAAGTCTGAGCTCAAGCCATGCCAAGTTCAACTCCCATATGGAAGGGGGTGGGGTTCAGTTCATTGGTTATGGCACAAGAGACTGTGGAATGGTACGCTGTGTTACGGACACCGTGTGCTGCCTGCCAGCGAGGCCACACCCCCCCAGGACTGCCAGCTCCACCACCACCACCCCACCCCAATAGAAATAGCCTGCCTGTAAGGTCACTGGGTCCCATGAGTTGGCAGGGGGGCACATGCTAAAACAAGATAAGGGGACCCCCTGAAACTGCCTGCGTCACAGGAAAGTGTCATGTGACTATCACAGCCAGTCAGATTTTAAACAAGAGCCAACAAATGGAGAAGCATAAATTTGAAATACAATACAATGAAAGGTTTCTAAAATATATATAAAACAAAAGCAACCGATGCGATACAACTCCATTATGTTCTTGGTTACTGCTGTATAATGCAGAATTGAGCCAAAGCATTTCAAGGCAAAATCTGGAACCGTGTCCAAAGCGGCAAACCTTTGAATTACTCAACGTCAATCATTTTGAAAAAGTTCTCCCCCTCCAGATTACGGAGTTCCATTTGCTACAGAGCATTACCCTTAGAACTACAGCAGTTTTTAAATATCAGAAGTCGAGTCAGGATCATGTTTGGGATTGTGTCACACTTACAGACTTGACAATGGATGGAAGACCCCACTCTGTACTGAGAAGCCGGCTGCTGTGGAGACAACCTTGCGAGTCCACTCCCCTGTCCAGCACGTCCACTCCAATCACACTCGGGTTCATGGGATTGGGGTACTTCTGCATTGCTGCCTTCGTTACAGTCTCCCATGGATGGCTGAATTGGGAAGAAGGGAGAGAGGACTTAAGTACTGGAACACATCAGACCCTAATACAAGTACCATCTTTCACATGTAGTGCTTGGGAATTTAGATTATATTTAAAATGCATTCTAAAAATCAACCCCACAACTGGAATTTATTGTACAAGCGGTAACCACCGAAAAGCTAAAGTTACCACAGCCAGTCAATGGACTTTTAAATGTTGATGGAATACCGGTCTTACAGAACCGCTTAGTGGCATGCTTATCGCACAGAATGCTCAGCACAAGCAAATAAGGGCATACATATACAAACAGGTCTATCATGACAACAATGAAAACATTCGGAAACACTTGGTCTCGACTCAGAAAGCTAGGAGTGCAGCAATTTTATAAACCATCACCATCTCTAAGAAAAAAAGAAACTAAACTGAGAATGCAAGTTTACTAATGAGGTGTATTCGTATTAAGTTTCTTTAACACTCATGTAACGAAATTACACGCCCGACGCTTGGCGTGTAAACATCTGGTCGGTGGCCATGGATACAGGAAGCTGCCTGACGTCGGTGACGGACAGGTGACGCAATTGAGGTCGTGTCTAGAGAAAGCAGGGTAAAGGCCAAGTAAGCCAAGTGGCTGCCTGACACTTCACAAGGTTAATTATGCAATCTGACATTGCAGAATTGTTGCAACGAAATGCTTTTGAATGATACGAGGTCAGGGAGACATTTATAGACCGGTCATGCTGGAACTGTCTGAGCATTATCACGATTACTCAGAAGTTTTTTTATCGTCATCATTATTACTATTATATAAACCTGGTATAACTACATTTTTTACAACAGCTAATTAAATACGGCTTTAAGAACTACAACGTACCGCTGATGCTGCATGAATGCGAGGATGCGTGTCAATGCTAGCGAATCGAAATAATCAGGTTTATACGCTGAAAGTCAAAGGCACTGTTGCAAATGGCGCGCATAAAATTAATTACGTTATATGTAGCAGTCAAGTGCCAGCAAATCCAGTATCAATGATCAGTTTATGTCAAGAGTCAGGTAGCTACAGTAATCGTACCAGCTACCTATAGCCTGACATTCTAGAAAGAACGGTTCCCTTTAACTAGCGGCACACTTCTAGATTCGTGTTCCCAGACTTAACCATTTTACACTAACTTAAGATAAAGTTTAACGTGTAACCGAGCACGCAAGTGTGCTTTTGAGGTTTTTGGTACCATCATTAAACTTCTATTGTCGATTACTTAACTACTGAGGTAGCATCAAACTTCTAATGCCAATAACTTAACAGTTGAGGGAAGAAACCGCTAAAGCGCCAATTCGTCCCACGTTCTCACGCCACATGACAGCAACGTGTGGAAAAAGGCATAAAAACAACTAGACCGTTTCTACAGTAATAGCTCACTTACTTGAATATGTGTTCTGATGTCCAGATTTTCATGATTTAGTCTGATTCCGGAATTCAGATGGAATATTCTAGGCAGTGAACCCGGCAACTGCAGACAAAATGTCGTTCGCAGTCAATTAAAAAGAGAGGCGGCCCAAGATACGCCTCAAACCTTCCGGAAGTCACATGGTCGCTATGACGCTTTTCCGCATACTGTTCTTAAAGTGGGCGGTGGCACTAAGAAGCCATTTAGGAGAGGTTATTTCATTCCAAATAGGGTCTGCACGGAATCAGTGGGGGTCGGATATGGTTATATAATTAGATTACTCTGTGTTAGTATACCTGCCGAACAGATCTCCTGGCTAATATCATGCAGTGGTGTGGGTTTATTTTCCACTAAATATATATTTCCATGTATTCATAAAGCAGTTCAGATCAGATCAGTTCAACGGCATTATAAATTTATTTAGTATTATGATCATTCTCATTTTTGAAAAATTGCATTTAATGAACCTACTTGATCCGGTATTCTGAATTTTTTTGTAAATAATGTGGTCATTCAAAGATTTAAAAGATTTTTAAAAACTCCAGAATTGCAGGTTCATCTGTGTAACTATATATTTCTATCTTGGAAGGCGAACGTAATATGCAGTCCTGATTACACTTTATGACACAGTTTTATGGCTTTATTTTATCAGTAATAGAGCAAATTTAATTGAGTTAACAGACTACATATGACTGGTTCATCCGAAGTAAAAAGTTATGAGCAAAGTTTCTGACCTGTGATCGTTTTTTTTTCGTTCCCACTGGCCATTGTCGGATTTGAAGTTATTCTACATTAATTTCAAGTAGAGGATTCTCTGACAGGGTGGCCTAGATGTAAACGTCTTGTGATACTTTTTATTGCACAAATGGTGCTTCCACGAGTTATTACCTACAGGGTGGGGATCTGCTCCTTGTCATTGGAGATTGGAATGCTGTACGGTTTTATCGACCCTTGACATAGTATGTTGACCTTCAGGTCCTCTTTCCACGTGTAGCTCGAACCCAAGTGCTGCGCTCTGAGACGCAGTACCCTTTTAAATGGGAACAAACGGTTTTTGTGTATGAAGTTAACATGTTCTTCCCAAATATCAAATTAAACCACCTTTCCTCATATAGACCAATGTAAGTGAAAGTGTTGTTTATTCAAAGAGTAATTCCATTTGATAAATAGAGGTCACCGGTGTCACTGATGCATTTACTTGCAGATTATTAATGATACTTTGAACATTTGAACATTGAAAAATATTTAATGATGAGGTATTGTCGTACCACCGTATAAGCTGTAGTTTTAGTAATAGGTGTTTTAAATCATCACACCGACATTGCTCAAAGTCAAAACATAATGTGCCGATAGCCTCCAAAACGGATGATGGCAGTAGTGAGTCACATTTAACAGTTCGGACCAGAGAGCGGAAATCCGGTCGCCGGCATTAATCCTGTCGTCCTTGAGCAACTGAACAAGTCTGAGTGAAACATTTTATCTGGGAAAATGGTTGCTTACTGGAGACAAGCTGGGCTCAGGTAATACATACCAGTAACGTGTTTACTGTTTGTTCGGGCATGTGTGTATGTGTCATATAAAACGGCATGTAAGTCTCCTCACGCTGTGCCATGCTAATACATTTGATCACTCACAGGTGAATAATTCGAATTTTCTTGAGAAGCTTAAGCGCATTCCATAAATTCTTGGACACGTGCTTTATATGCACTATGTGTTGCTTGTGTAAATAATAAGTGGAATGTTGGTCTCGCACGACCAGTTATGGACGGGGATGCTCGGGGTTTCATGAAAGCGTCTCATTTCGTATCTGCAGTTACATCAGATATTCCGCAGTCTGCGCCAGGGCGCTCAGGGCGGCGCTGAAACCGCAGCTCCGAGGGGAGGCGCAGAAAGCCGCCGAAGCAAACGTCAGGATCGTCAAAGCGAAGTCGGCATGTAAGTAAATGGCAGCCAGCATCAGCGGTTGGTGGAAAAATAACATATTTTAACGTAGACACTGTACGTAACCTGATTTGACGTGTAGGATAAGCGGCACTGAGAATGAATTGACTCGATAAAACCTGGAAAAAGAAGTTCAACCATATGCTGCTTTTCCTCTGCAGGAGCCTGGAGGGAGATCTGTCGCAAAGTTTTGTGGGAAAGAAGCAAGCGTGTGCTCGTTGTCTTTGGGAAAAATCACATGAATTTATTTGATTGTTAATGTACAACATACTCATGATCGGATGACTAAAATAAAGTATAAAAAAGCTGTTCGACTTTATACTGCTGTTTGTTCAGACTCATCTACATCAGTGTTTCACGTTATCACTGCAATGTAAAACAGACGGCATTATGTATTAAATCCAGCATACGACGTATATGCAGTTATGTTCAATAGTTAAATCAATGTCGACATTAATTTAAATAAAAATGAATTTGCTGAGCAATATGTGTTTTGCTTAAAGTTTTCATTTTTAGATGTTCGCTATTTGTACTCGTATTTCGGTGGGGTTCCCCCTAAAGGAAGTCCACGGACGGTTTTATCGAAGTGTGCACTGTTCCCCTTTGGTTAATCTTTCTCAGGCAGGCGTAATAGAAGGGTGGGGTTGTTCGCTTATTCTCTGTGTTTGAATTTCTGCTGTATTTTAGGAACGAATCAGTTTCCAAATGTACGCTATTTACTCGTAATAACCCAATTGCGCTTACTTTTTCAATTCCTGTTGATTAAATTGCAAATGTAACTGACTCAAGCATCTTCTCTCAATGTAATGGATGTCGACTGTCGGAGTCAAGAAATACATTGCACTTTCATTGAAACAACGTTTCATAGACGTAGTGTTTCAAACGTAGGTTTGTTTTTTACAGCTTTGAAAAGCGTTATTGGATGATTCCCAGAGGTTCAGATTTTTTTTTTTTAATTATGTCAGTTTCTTTCACCTTAAAATGTTTGGATCTTAAAAACAGTACTTCTATCTCTTTTTACATACGAAATCCTCAAAATAATTATCAGGAGACAATTTATTCAATTTTATTACAAATATCTATAAAGCCAGTTTCCATTCCAAACATTACTAATGGGAATTTAACAATTAGATATAAGAATATTTTTGCTGTTTATTTACAATTGTTAATGACCGCAAGGCAATATAGAAAAATACAGAGTATTGATTATGAAGAGAAATATTTTACCAATTAAATCACCAAGCCTAAGGTCTTCATTGGTAATAATATAACCATATAAATGAATTAACATAATGATATATGGGTACTGAATGGCAGCTTTTTAATTTTCAACAGTAAGATTTAAATGCATAAATTGTGGAAATAAACATTTTGAGAATTGTGCCTGGCATCTTTAATATTTATCGGCAATATTTTGCTGGTCGTAAGTCTCTGCTTTGGTCTGATTGATAATGATGTATTAGTACAGGTAGATAGCACCCCCCCCCCCCCAAACATATAAAATTCTCACTGTGATGAGATGTACATTGTAATGGTCATTTGCAGAATTTCCATTGGTCCATCATTCAGTTTCTTTCAGAGTTTCACTTATGATTTGAGTCTTAAGTTCTGTTCTGGTCTGAGATTTAGTGCCTGCCAGTGATGGTCCTGCTTCTTCTGCTCCCTCCTCTGGCTCCCACTCTTGGTCTGCAGTGGCATCCTGATACTGTTGGTATTCAGACACCAGGTCGTTCAGGTTGCTCTCGGCCTCAGTGAACTCCATCTCATCCATGCCTTCCCCGGTGTACCAGTGCAGGAAGGCCTTGCGACGGAACATGACGGAGAATTGCTCGCCCACGCGACGGAATATCTCCTGGATGGCTGTGTTGTTACCGATGAAGGTGGAGGCCATTTTGAGTCCACGTGGTGGAATATCGCACACAGCCACCTTGACGTTGTGTGGGATCCAGTCCACGAAGTAGGCGCTATTCTTCTTTTGGATGGCCAGCATCTGTTCGTCCACCTCCTTGGTCGACATGCGGCCGCGGAACACACCCGCCACAGTGAGGTAGCGGCCACGTCTAGGATCGCAGGCCGTCATCATATTGCGTGCGTCGAACATCTGCTGGGTCAGCTCCGGCACAGTGAGTGCACGATACTGCTGGCTCCCCCTGCTGGTCAGTGGGGCGAAGCCCGGCATGAAGAAATGCAGCCGTGGGAAGGGCACCATGTTGACCGCTAGCTTACGAAGGTCAGCATTGAGTTGCCCCGGGAAGCGCAGGGAGGTCGTCACCCCACTCATGGTCAGGGACACTAGGTGATTAAGGTCACCATAGGTAGGTGTTGTGAGCTTGAGTGTGCGGAAGCAGATGTCATACAGAGCCTCGTTGTCGATGCAGTAGGTCTCGTCTGTGTTCTCGATCAGCTGGTGGATAGACAGTGTGGCGTTGTAGGGCTCTACTACCGTGTCTGAAACCTTTGGGGAGGGCATGATGCTGAAGCTGTTCATGATGCGGTCTGGGTATTCCTCGCGGATCTTGTTAATGATCAGCGTTCCCATGCCTGAACCGGTCCCACCGCCCAAGGAGTGCACGAACTGGAACCCCTGCAGGCAGTCACAGCTCTCGCATTCGTTGCGGACTCTGTCAATCACGTTTTCGACAAGCTCCGCCCCCTCTGTGTAGTGCCCTTTGGCCCAGTTATTCCCAGCTCCAGAACTACCTATTGCCAGTGGAGAGAAAAGCACATAATACATTAATTAGCTTAGAAGGAAGGGAATTTCAAGAACTATATGGATACATATTACTATACTGATCACAGTAAAGCTGTTAGGAGAAATACGATCTATTGGAAATGTACTACTTCTGGTGAAAGGTGTGATCGCGGTAATTTTTAATATGTTTAATTTATTACTGGTGTTATGAATTCATAGCGGTAAAAGATATGAACGCGTCACGTTTCACAAACTCTCTCACTTGGATGTTGTATTGGAGGGGGGGGACTTCTCACCATGGATGAAGTTGTCGGGTCTGAACAGTTGACCTATCCTGCTACCCCTGACGCTGTCCATGGTCCCGGGCTCCAGGTCGACAAGCAGAGCTCGTGGCACGTACTTCCCCCCTAACCAGCGAGAAACACGTTGCCCTCTTTAGGATGCAGCTGCAGTTAAGGACCGCATTATTAACACCGCAGCTGTTTATGCTTACCGTGCGCTTCATTGAAGTAGACGTTGAGCCTTTGCAGTTGTAGGTCAGAGTCACCCTCGTAATTTCCCACTGCGTTGATTCCATGTTCATCGCTGATGACTTCCCAAAACTACGGAGGCGCAAAAATATATATTACGGTTTTTAAATTGTTAAGATTAGCAATTTCGTTCTAATTTTCTACTTACAGAAGATGGTCAAAAATGTCTGAAAATATCGATATGTCTGTTATGCGTCGTGATAATTGTTTTCTGATCATAATGCAGTATAATAATATACACTCCAAGCCCGTATTTTTTACCCAGTCCTCCGTCTTTTACAGTTGAGATAAACCTTCCTCTTATCTTGAGGCAAACAAGTTCAGGAGGAACACCCTCTGTCGGTCTGAACTCCCGGAGACGGTTAGTCAGGCCTCAGCCTTGTGCATTAACCACGAATGCGAAGACATGGTCCAGAATATCGTGTTTAGAGCCGAACCATGCTTAACATGAACCTGAGAATGATTTCCAGTACAATCATAATCATAATCATAATCACAATATCTGCATTTCTATTCAAAAACAGATATTCTAAGAAAGTCAGTAGTGTGTTGTATGCCTATACATTTCAAACTACCCAACAATTTTTCCAACAAGTTTATTATGTTCACGTGAAGCTTATCTTGAGTTTTATTTTAAGTATAATATTTGCCCTGTTTTCTATACCGCTTAAGGAGAATTTAAAGTTGACCACAGGAGCCGGTCGCTCCCGTTTTAGTGGTTTGGCGGTCATCATTACCTTGGAGCCGATCTGGTTTCCACACTGTCCAATCTGCAGGTGCACAATTTCACGCATGGTGGCCCGCGGACGCTGGCAGGAGTCTCTGACACGCCGCAGGGGGGCCCCGCCTCTTATACTCCCGCTGATGTCACTGCCGAGATGTTACCCCTGACATGGCGTCAAAGTTAACCGTGTTTCTCAGTTATATTCAGTTGTTCTCAAATTTAGGCTTTGTTAAAATTAAAGTTGCACTATAATAATGATATAATAATAAAAAAAGAGATATAATAATAATGAAATCACGCTCAACAAAAACATAATGGATTTTTCTGTAAAAAATGAAACTGTCAGCAGGTGTCAAACTAATACATTTATTAGAAGACAAAATAAATGCTTAAAGCGATATAGAAAATGGCTAAAAAAAAAAGCAGGATTGGGGGATGCTGACTTAACCAGGGCGCTATGGAAGCCTGGCTTGTTGGGGTCTTTCAGAGAGAGACACTTGGTGCATCAGGACAAGCTGCATGCGTGAGCTCCTGTCAGTGAGCTTGGCTGCAGCCCATGAAGTCAGCCTCAGATAACATGCACTCCCGCCCTATCTGCATCGCTCAGCAGGCCCCTGGTGTCACAAGGGTGGGCCATCAAAGCCCCCCCCCCCCCATACCACGTGCTGCCTGATCGGTCCACACTCAGCGATCTCTTCCTGTCAGTCCCTCCATCAGTGACAGAGGAACAGCAGCATGCTTTTGAAATGTGTGGCAGGAAGATATTCGTGATGGTCAAGTTTGTGAATTACTTGTGTTTTGTGGAGATACTGCTGCAGGATGACTTTGTGTCACCATCCATGTACCCTTTTTCCCTTTAATCCTATACATTTACTTTGAGGATTCTTTCCTCCAAAGTGACTGACCGTTCAGTGCATACAGAATTCTTTAAGCATTTGCTGGGGAAATGATAAAGAAACTGTATCTGTGAAGTCAACAAATTATCCTAATATAGCATAATGGCAGTTAAGTATAATATATCTAATGAAAATGATTGTAGGCAGGGTGACAGGGGGCTGAAGCTGGACGACACTCTGGACAGAATGCATGCAACTTGCAGACCCAGAAGGCCCATAAGACTGGGAGTAGGGGTGTGGATGTCATTCATTTCCCCCAATAAATAGTCATTTGTATTTAAAATATTAAGTTGTCTCCCCCCCCCCAAAAAAAAACAGACTCAGTTCTGCACTATCACTTAGACACCCCAATTAGCCTAACTACATGACTTCAGAAGAGAGAAAACACTGGAGAACCTGGAAGGAATCTGCACAATACTGGAAGGACACAGACACTGCACATCAGCACACTACACATCAGCACACTGCACATCAGCACACTGCACATCGGCACACTGCACATCAGCACACTGCACATCGGCACACTGCACATCAGCACACTACACATCAGCACACTGCACATCAGCATACTGCACATCGGCACACTGCACATCGGCACACTGCACATCAGCA
>JABFEB020000124.1:1692197-1708975 GCA_019775895.2 Stomatorhinus ivindoensis | reverse complement strand
CACACTACACATCAGCACACTGCACATCAGCATACTGCACATCGGCACACTGCACATCGGCACACTGCACATCAGCACACTGCACATCGGCACACTGCACATCAGCAGAGAAGAGATTACATTTACAATTTAGTATGCAGATTCTTAATGTGTGGTTATGTAATTTACTCTACACAACAAATCTTTATGTTTGCTGGATGGCCTTGCCAAAGAAAGAACTTTCCAGAAAAAAGTGCCATAATTCCAGGCATAATATCATTTAATGGTCATAACTGCACACCTTTATTATTGCAGTATTAATGTAATTTATTTTTAAAAACAAGCATCATATGAGGTCATCCATTTACCAACAAAGAGCAGCAAATATTTAAACCCATAAAATGTAACATTCCCAAATGGGAAGATAATGAATATTTAATGACCTAACATAAGCTCCTCTGTTTGTGCACTATTTTCCTGGTTGGTAAAATTACTAAGGGTTCAGTACAGGCCTACAGCATGCATATATCAAGCTTTCCAGCAAGTAAGATTTCTACTTCTGTCTAGGAATCAGACAGGATTGAAATACCACAGTCCTCTGCTACCTGGCTCCTGGTGACCATGTAATTGAACGCATCCTGGCAGATGGATATACTTGTGGCTTGACTGAGTCGTACAGGACAGAAGCTCTCCCTGTCAGTCTTTCCCTTCCATTACATGGCATTCGGCATGAAAACCTTCTTACATAAAATGAGATTCAATGAGGAATTGTGCCATCTAGTGGGCGAGAATAATTACATTAGCTCTGTGCAGGCCGGGATGTTCCCTACAACACCCCACGCGACCCTGAACGGGATAATAGGTTAGAAGATAAATAGAGGGAAGAATGGATGGATGGATGGATGGATTCTTTTAAGCATAAGAAGGAATATCACTGCAAACAGTAACAGTACCGAAAGTTTAGCTATGGAGGTACTTTTCGATATTGTTTCCTAACACGATAACCATGTAAAAACGTTCCAGACAAATTAAACCGCTATAGATGTATTTAAAAATAATACGGATCTAAATGAACAATTTCTGTAAGTTTGTGTCTTGTAGTATCTTGTCAAGCTCGCAGTGGACCAGATACATCCTGCATGGGATTCCAGTCACACATACAGACACACTCAGTAACAGAGAAACACTAAGGGTAACAGAGTCATCGATTCAGTTGCCTTAGGATCGTGTGATGAATCTAAAGCGGAGAATCCTGGAGAAGCCCACGCAGACAGGGCAAGTTGAGCTCCAGAGCTCGCAAAGTTGCGAACTTAGACATTAGCACTTTATTATCTTCACGGCAAAGAATGAAATAAAGCGTGTTACATAATCAGAAGGGCTTTGCTTGTATTTGTGTTTTAGTGCACTACAGTCAGTCCTGCCATAACGCGACGAATGCGTTCCTGCATGGAAAACCTCCGGTTCACAAAAACGGCGAAAATATCCAATTGGAAAAATAGGCTTAGGGGAATACCCCTTCAAAGCTTAGGAACATACACCAAACAGAATGAATTAAATTATAAAAAGAATGATACCAGTGACCAATAATGAATTATGTGCATTTTAAATAAATAGATCTACATTAATAAATTATCATCATAAACATCTCCAATGGGCAAAATACGGCACAGTAGGCCTATATAGTAGAGGAAAACGACTCCCATGCACAGCTACAATGAAATAAACATGAAAAGTGATAACAGTACAGACAATAATACGTTATAATCATAATAATAAACTAATTACTTGTTTAATATGTTAAGTTCTCAAATATTTTAAAAACTACTTTAGATTTTTAGAATCTAAGACTTTGACCTGTGCAGTGCATGGACGTAGGCTACAAAAAGTTTGATTTCTTTTTAGATCTGAAATAAAGTTCGACTAATTCACTTAAAAGAACCGATTAAAAAGAATCGAATCGACATCACCATTGTTCACTTGGACAGCTGTTATTGCGTGCGAATAGTGTTTATCGTAAAGACTAAACGCGTTGCAGTACACATTGGGCTTTTATCTACAACTGAAAATCGCACAAATACAAATATTATTCCGCATAGTATAATAAGTAATTATTACTCATTTCATATTTTGTTACCAGTAATTTAATTAATATGAATGGTTGCTATAATTAAATGGTTAATTTATCGAGGCCGATACCAAACACTAACGACAGTCACAACATAATCTAGTGGAAAAACTAAAATTTAGCATAGACATAAAGGCATTGTGCTAACTGATCATGATCTGAGATTTTATTTCATCATTAAACCTCCCAGATAGTTCTCCTGCAGTCAATGAGATACTTCGCTTATTAATCCTATGAAACTATTGTATACAACTGGTTAAAACTAGCAGCGGGTGGCTTTAAAATAACAGTTTAACTTGGCATTTTCGGTGGTAGCCTGCAGACATACAAGGATTTGTGAGGCTAAATAGATGGATGTTTTAAGTCCCAAGAGAGACTCCAGAGAAACTAATTTAAGATGGATCTCTCGAGTGTAATCCAGTTAAGTGGGTAACAGACAGGACCATACGTTTGTTTTGAATAAACATGTCAACTACGAGAATAAACACTACCAATTCTTGGAACAATCGTTGTTACTTGTAACTTTAAAATTATTAAGGACACTCATGATACAGTACGTTTGTATACAGCCTATAGTTTTCAAATAGACTGTGACACATCACACAAGAATATCAGTTTCTGTAAGATTGTTTCTCAAAATCTTAAGTTATATAGGCTAGGAATACATTTAACTACCCAGCCAAATAATGTAATGGTTGCACTGTTTAACTGGGCCTATTTTTGAAAGTTGCATTGTATATCACACTTATGGATGCGAATTCAGTTCAGTTTCCCGTCGTTACTGCTAAAAACCTGTAGCCACTGAGTATTAGATATAAACTTTGCAATGATGCGACTTGTTCCATAGTTCAACGTTAAAAAGGAAAGTCTTCTGTCAACCGCCACCGTTTTAGAAGGTCAATCGTCCTAAACTTAAGAAAAATCCATCCGTTAATCCCACGAAATGGACCATTATCAAACTGCGAACTCAGACCGTAGGAGGCGACTTAATTACAAATTAATTTTGTATTGATATAGGATTGGGAAGCAGCACAATTCAAGTAATAACATTATGTCTTAGAAATTTAGGCTTTAATCGTGACACATTTCTGAAGTAATGTCCAGACATTCACACCATGGTCACATTTTTTCAATACAAAATTTAACGAGTCTGTCAAATGACGTTTTCAGAGCATGCACATATGGATGATTTACATATACGGCAACGTTTCACACTAATCGCAAAACAGCATTTACAACAAGGAAAAAAATATTTAGTACCGGATTAGTTTAAAAGTTGTTATATGAAAAGCGATATTGCGTTAATTTTGTTAGCATATTCTCCCCATGTAAAATAAGCATGAAATGTATACGGCAACCTAATATTTCCATAGTAAAATTGGGAGTTCAATCTGAAATTTGGAGTTACTTTTATTATATTATTAGCTAACATAAAATATATGATGGAGATACTGTTTAGTGTATAGTAAGAAGGAATAATAAAAAAACATCTGCAGATGCGTAATCTGCTAAATTCAAGTGAAGATTTAGGATGAAAATAAAGTTAATTTACGTGGATGGATGTTTCAATCAAAAATGCACAGCGACGTAGGCACCCTGGCCTTTAAAAGGTAGCCTATTCTACAGTACATTTACCTTCGTTTTATAGGGTCGGTATTTCGTAGGTAAGACTTACTCAAGATCTGACTCCAATAGTTCCAAGTTGAGTCACCAAATTACAAAAAACATTAACAGTTACATGCGACTATACAAAATATTTAAGAATATTACTAACAAGTATAATGGGGTAGTACCATTGTTATATGAAGAAAAATTCCTCAATTTTCCATGCCATGATTAGTTAGGTCCAAACCTAAAATTAAGCATAATAAAGGAAGAACCATATATATTTTCTGCATGCAAATAGAGATCGAAAGAACAATTTAAAGTAGCCTAGGCCTACATGCTGTGATCTTTTAAATTAACGATATTAGTAAGAGAATCAAAGTTAGTTAGGTCCAAACCTAAAATTAAGCATAATAAAGGAAGAACCATATATATTTTCTGCATGCAAATAGAGATCGAAAGAACAATTTAAAGTAGCCTAGGCCTACATGCTGTGATCTTTTAAATTAACGATATTAGTAAGAGAATCAAAGTTTGTTCACACCCAGCAAGCCGAAGCGCACAACTCGCGTACCGCAACATAAAGCTTGACACTGGTTTGCGTTTGCGAGTCACGTGACGTGAAGCGTGGCTCGCCGTGCTGTTTTTCTGCCACCCCCCCCCCCCCGGCACTTCTTTAAACCGAGGAGAGAAAAAATAAAAAAGAGGGCGAGCCATGTGAGATGAGGGGCAAAAGGAAAGCCATTCCGTCTCGGACAGGAAAGTCGTGTTTCCATCTGTAGATTTTAATCAGGAAACGGAAGAAGAGCTCGACGAAAGGGGTTGGATTTCGAGTGAGAGCTGAGGATAGGGGGTGCGGAGGGAGAAAAAAAAGACCTTGGGACGGGAGTTTGGACAGCTGGTCGCCCAGCAAGGTGGAGTGGACGGCGGTTCTTGGCTATTCGGCACCGTGCAACTCGCCCTCCCACCCGATCCCCTGGATTATAGCATCGCGATTATGGTATTTCCGCCCTGTCAATGAGTGCATCTGACAGCTGAGCTAGCGATAACGTTTTTTTTCCGACACCGGCCCAGAGCTATGGGGATGTGTTATAGCCTGAGATCCAGGTTAATAGGACCCCAGTCTGCGATTACCTATGCTGGACGGGCGGGTGGCGGCGCCGGGATAGATGGGGAGAGCGGACAGGCGGACAGCGATCCGCAGATGCGGGACCGCCGCAGGGTCGAGGAGAGAGCCCGCATCAAGGCTGAAAACAAGCGCAGCCGCAACATAGACAAGACCCTCAAAGCGGAGAAGAGGGAGTACAAACAGACGCACAGGCTGCTGCTATTAGGTGAGTGGATCATTTATGGAGCCCCAAGCTTGTCTTTCAACCTTGCACCGACGGCGCCAGGCAAACAAGTCCACCCCCTCGCCTGAATCAGTCATTTCTAAGGCTTGTCTTGCTGAAGCTCACTTTGCTTTATGTCGTGTTAGAAGTAGAAGTGAAACTTTACAGCGGCGATTGCGCCCCTTTTCAGCGGAAGGGACGGCTGCGCGTTATTGGGGCGCTCGCCTTCCTCATGAAGCGCAGTTCTGAGACTGAGTCATTCCGTCTCAATTTAATCATCCTCTCATTTGCTCATGTCTCGTCCGCAGGTGGTTAGCTAGGGTGAAGAGGGGAGAAATTGCAAAAGCGGTGAGAGAAACGGGGCATATTATTGCTTATGCCCCCCCCTCAGGCCCAGCTTTTGGTTACAAGAAACTGAGCATTTTGAGACCAGAGTTTATATTGTGTGACAGTTTTGCGGGTTCTTAACACAGACATTAAAAAATAAACTTTAGCCTAATTCCATGTTGGAAAGTTAAATAGTCTTTTGCAAATCTTATGGGAAAGAAAAAATTTTGCCATTACAAATACATCTTCCAACACAGATAAGCTATGAAATATCTTCTTAAAATGATTACTTACACTGAAGCTGTATTGTCTTTGATTTAACACATTGTTTTAAAATGTGATGGTTTGACAAGCCAGGGATTCTTAACTAAAACGTCGGCCTGCACTTCTCAGAGTACATGAAACGAAGTATTCCTGGGCATCCTCTGATTTGTGAGCACGGTATTGGGCTTCTATGCCAAAAATGTTGTCGATATCACCTTAGTGTTCATGTACTCACTGTCACTGCTACTATTTTGCTATCAGTTGAATTTTATATGTTCTTGGTCCAATGCGGGGGCATTATTAGGCGCATTTAGGACCCCCCTCCCCCCACCAAATAAATGTGTATTTATTGGTTTAAGTCAGCAATAGCTTTTTATATTAAATATAAGTTTGCCACCCCCCCCAGTAAAGACTCAGCCCCCCTACCCATTCATCTCTTACTATACCTCTAGTCCAAGGCAAAGGTGCCTCTGGAGCCATGTAGCAATTTTCCCAGGCTTTACATATCGTAAAATCCCGGGGGGGGGGGGGGGGGGGGGGGGGGGGGGGGGGGGGGGGGGGGGGGGGGGGGGGGGGGGGGGGGGGGGGGNNNNCCCTGCTTCAAAGCATGTTCTTTCATACCTTGAGGAAATAACTTAAATGGCTTTTCTAAATATACAGTTATATGAATAAAGTGAAAAGTCGTTTACCCATTAAGTAAAAACTCATTAACGGCAATAAGCGTTTAGTACGGTTAATCAAATTAAACCCTTAGAAAACTAAAAAGTCAAATGTATTTTAAATATGATTTTTACTCTGATCTTAATGACTAGATGATTTTTTTTTTACATCAGATGCTCTTGAAAGAAATGAGGGGGGTGCTAATTGAAGGAACAAATGTGATGATTCTGCCGTCCGTCGTCACCCCTAGTGAGTGAAATGTCATTGGTAAGCTGGTCGGCTGGGATGAGTGAGGGGTACTGAGTCGCAAGAATGGCAAATGACTAGTTTGTAGAAGCCAAAAACAAAAAAAATGATAAACTGGTCGAAATAATGGAAAGTAAAAACCCCATAACTTAAAGAAGTTGTTAACAGAAGGAGCCCTGTGAGCTGTGACCTGCTTGCATTCCTCCGTGTCCCAATCACGGTCCCCATAGATCGCTAACACCCCCCACCATCCACCCAGGGCTTCATTAATTAGTCAATTAATTAATGAATGTGCTGTGTGTATTCCTGAATGTGACGGAGTACTTTTATGCGGACGTGGGGCAGCAGAGACTCGGCGACCTGTGGGCAGATGTGAGCGGGTCTGGGGGCCGCGGATGGCGGACGGTGATGTGGAGAGAAAAAGCAGAGCAGAGGAAGGGTTACGAAATGTTTTGTGTTTTTTTTTATATTCGGGGTAGGAAAACTTGTCTGCTGGGACCAGTGGGGAGGGAGGGGGGGGGGAACAGGCACTGACATTTTGTCTCTCTTGGACAGTTTAATTCCTAAACGTAGCAGCGTTTTTCAGGGACCCCCATACAGACCACATTTTCTCTCCCACCCAGTCACCCAGCATACCAGAACCAGGGATTCGGTGTTCCTGATTGGTTGGCACCTGGGAGAGAGCAAAGCTGTGGACAGTCTGGGGGTGTCTGAGGAATGGGCTGAGAAACACTGATGTACAGCATTGACATTGATTTTTTGAAGTCATCTCAATAAATATTTTCTCTGTGGATATTTGCAGTTACTTACTAGGACACTGCTCGTGGTCACTAACTTGGGTTTGTGTAAGCTGTGCATTTTTCTTTGATTAAATCCTTTCATGCCGTACTGTGGAAACCGACGATGGATGGAAGCAGCTTAGGCCAAGCCCTTCTCAAGGTCCATGTGTAAATATTAATTGATCGATCAAAAAAAAAAAATCTAAATCCAGGATTCAAGAGAGCAAAGGAGTGAAAAAAACGACAGCAGGAAGTGGTAGCTAAAAAAAAAAAGTGGTAAATAATTTGAAAAATAAATGGGTGGAGAGTAGACGGTTATGCAATTGGCTGAAGTATAGCAAGGCGCTGTGACAGCTTGCTGGTGGCTGGAGATGCGTCCGTGGCCAGTTCCCAGCTTTGCCGAGGCGGGTGGGCGATTGGACACTCATTCTCATGTCTTGGCCAGCAGGGACGGCTCAGGTGACACGTGGGAGAGGGGAAGGCAGAAAATAGGAGTGGGGTGCGATGAAGTGGGAGGGTGAGGACGATTCGCGCAGGAACTTACGATTTTCCATCCATTTTGTGCGTTTTGATTCTACGTAGTGAAGCTGCCTCATGCAGAGCTAGTTGAAGGAGAGGACGTGCGGTATTTATTAGAATAAAACAAAGGTTGTCCAGCGTTTTCCTGTAGGGATAGACCCTGGGTTGGTAGGTGGTGAAGGACAGTGGTTCTGAAAACTCCTCTGGGGACCTCAGTCATTCTAGACATAAGGTTTATTGGTGCCAGTAGGTGGCTAGGGTGTGTAATATCTAGTGGGGCGAGCAGCTTGAGAACTTCTGGGGTAGAAGGTAGATCCAATGGTAAGAGAATGACAGCGAAGGTCACCTTTATTGCACCTGATATGTCCTGTACCCATAATTCTGGTGCCCTAATTTGACACAAGATGCTAAACTGCTGTGGTATTTAGACTATGTTCATTGGCTGGGATTTTGCGTGATTCTTGCAAAAGGCAGGAGGACAGACTCCCCCCAGCAAAAGTGCCATGTGTGGAAAACCTTCTACCACATGACTTTGTTTTTGCTATTCCTGGAGCAACTAGATATCCAGTGTCCTGCGGACAAAGCAGTGTCACTGACAACTAGAGGAACGTGCAGATAATAGAACAAGCACCTTGTATGTCAGGACTGTGATCCTTGGAGCATTACAGTCCAGATTAAGGCTGATGTCATTTTATCTGACTTATTTCACCTTTATTCAGTGCCCAGCATTTGCAGGGAAATGTGAGCCAAGCTGACACCCGAATGCCGCCTAATTGGTTAATGTGCTTGGAATTCTCCGTTAAAACGGTGATATTCGTGCTCGAGATACTTTCCAGTTGTAAACAAACCAGATTTTCATGTTGTTTGAAATTTAAGGAGCGGTCACATCCACGGTCCCCTTCGAATCCCCTGGGGCATTGTGCGTTCTTTCACAAAGAAAGCTGCTTTTATTTTGTCATCAGGCAAAGTTGGAAGCTAGCAGTGTTAAATTAAGCACTGCTTAAAGAACCGACTCTTTCAGTGCTTCTGTATCTTATGACCAGATGGTGTACATTGATATCCTTTGTGAGTGGTGTTTGACACTGAAATTTACTGATGTACGAGCACTCGCGATTAGCACCGTTGCTAACTGCTTTGTCCTGAGAATAATTTGCACGGTAGGACACGCCCTGCGCTGCTGCTGTATCTGCAAAAGTCTCTGCGACGGGGAACAAGAACACCTAGCTAAGCACATTTTTTTTATTTATAGATAAGAATATCAGAGGTTTCACATTCGCTATGTTTACGTGGCCCTTTTTGTCGAGACACTCTTTTCATGTTTGTACCTATTTATATTGCTGGATATTTCATTTGAGCTAGAAATATGGAACAACTGTAGAAACCTTCCTGGGACCTTGACTGAAGCCTTTATGTTTAAGCCAAACATCATCCCCGTTTTAAGTGTTTTTGCCTTTTGTCTTCCTTGTTCTTATACTTCGTCTAAGTTGACCATTCAATTTTAATAGTTAATTTGATCACTGCATGTTTTAATGCATATAGCTATTTCAGAGTTATCTCTCTGCTCATTTCATTTCATTATTCTTTGCATGGCACATTTATTTATACATTTTACTTACAATTTGCCTCTTAGCTTCTTTTGTAATGTATCTAGTTTCTGTCAAATTTTAGACATACCTGTAAGGAAAAAGTACAAACTAAAGAGAAATATAAGTTGGAAATATTATAATGTTTGGAAAATAACAGCAAACCAAATTCAGTTTCCTAGCTCTCCATTCTAACCAGACCAGCCAACGATCCTATTGTTTTGTTTTACTCATCCAACCCAGAATCCTTTGCTTTCTTTGTGATGCTGTCCATGTTGCTCCTAGCACCTTGAGTGGTTTTACTTCCAAGGGTCTATAAAGCCATGAGACTGAAGCATCACCTGTAGCAGATCAATTTGACACATGCTGTGTTTGTGCTAAGTACTGTAAGGTTTATGTGACTTTTATTGTTTCGAGTAAATCCAACATTTTGTGGTCCACGGTGAACTTCTGCAAAGTGCGAGAGGGGCAGTCGGCTTTTTCGCAGCCCAAAGGAAGTAGGTGTCGATCATCATTTGCGAAGGTCCTCTTTAGAATCCAAAATCAGACGGTCTTTTGCTGTTAGGTCGGTGACGCAGTCTTTAGCTGCTGGAAATTTGCATTGAAGATACTGACTCATCAACGTACTGGAACAGATGTTTATTTCTCCATAACAATTTTAATTTCACAGAGCATTCAGTCTAACTGGAGGAATGGGAATTTGGACCACTTTAAAAACAGCATGAAATAACTTCACAATTTACACCTGATTTGTGTTTCTTTGGAGTCTCTCACTGGATTTCAGCTGGAAATGTGGTCCTGTGAACTTTCATAGAAAAAAAACTCCCGCAACAATATATTGCTGACTCTAAACAGGCTCCGTATGTTAGTAGGCTGTGAGCATAGTCAAGAGAATTTGTGTCAATGCATGTGTAGCTAGGAAAAGGTTAATTATTTTTAAGGCAAAGGTTATATATGCTTAGCTATGCTAACATTGCACTGTTTTGCATGAGCCACGGAAAGATACAGATTGAAAGGTTGCTTTGTAACATTACGTACCGAAGAGGCTAATGCTACTTAAATCTGACATATAATCTAGTATCTGTTATGTTGATTACTGTGTAAGTGCAACCTTTTTCTTCAGTGGCACTTGGTCAAACTAAATATTTCCTCCGCTGTTTTAAATCTTAGCCATAAGATCATTAAGCCTTTAACGGAGGACTAATTTCTTTTATTAAATTAATGTAAGAATACTATTTTTGTGTCCATCTCCACCTTAAGTGGAATGCCTGTCATCTGCTGGCCAGAATTCGTATTACAACTGCTCTTGAATTTGAATTCCATCAGCTATGCTTATATGTGGTATCTTCGTCTATATTACATTTTTATAGTTTGATTGGTATTTATTGGCGCATATCAGGTCAAGTATCTCGTATAAGGTTGCTAAAGTAGGACATTCATGAATCAGGATTCTATCAAAACGTAGATTCATCTTGGGATCATAATTTTTTTATTTGCCCCTAACGTTACAATACCTGCCATGTGCAACGAGCAGTGATAGCAACTGCTTGCTTTATTATTCAACACTTGAATAATCCTCATTTGATTAACGTTTTCTAACATTTGAGTTTACGAATATAGGGCCACTAAGTGCATTAAGCCTGCCGTGTTTTTCCTTTGAGGAACTAAGTTCTCAACTGCTCTTCCAAGAACGTAAATATTAAAAAGTCAGCATAGCGAGTACTGGAGCTGTATTAATGTAGTCTTATATCGATGTTCAGACGCCTTGCATGTAAGTAATTGTGGAATGTGACCTGAAATATGGTTGTGGTCGACTTACGCATAGCTATGAGGCGAGTTTGCAAGGATAATTACATTCTTCACTGTCAGCCTGGAGTGTCTACACAAGCAGATACTGGAAGGTCTCTCGCTGCCATTGAGAGGTAAAGTTGCAACACGCCAGTAGAATCTAGTAACGACATCTTACAAGGTTTTGTTTGCAATGAAACCTGTTAGTAACTCCTCGAAATGTTTTTTTTTTGTAATTGAATAATGTATAATGAAATATACAGTACAGTAATATACAATGAAATGTACGGTGCATGTCTTAGGCAGTGGGGATGTCAATAGTGAAAGTGATTAATTGTTGTTGTGCACTATGTGCTGTGGTGTGTCAACAACAAAATGTGTCCTCTGCATTTAACCCATATGTGACATTGTGACACAGCAGTAGGCAGATAAATGACATTTAAATGATCTTCATATTATCTTCATGGTATAAATCTATGATTTTATGTCTGTCGAATTCTGTCAGCTTATCCAAACCTCTTCAAAACCTCTTCAAAAATCACCCCAGTATTTGCAGCAACCATCTAATACTCCCATACGATTTATGACCCGACCACTAGCGCACACTGTTTGGCTAATCGACACTTTGCTTATTTAAATAATTAGGTTAATTAATTAATTGAGCTTATGGTGAAATTTAAGAAAAGCATGGAATGGCTGGGGTGTTTGGGAGCTGAACCGGTGTTCATCTGACCATCCAGCAAGATATCAGTAACTTTTTGGAGAACAGAAGAAATGCCGGTTTACTTTTTATTGTGTTGTATTGAGTTTCATATGTTTTAATGCTAAATATCTTTTTCTGAGCAAATATAGACGTATTACACAGATAAATAGCTTATTTGTTCTGTTTTTTATATGAGAAAACATAACTTAATTAATCAACTTTAAAAGTTTGTTTATTCTGAAATGCAAACTTTCTTCATTTACAGTCTTCACTTGTCTTCAAAGGACCAATGTCTGTTAAATAATTGTAGTCATGAATAATACTCTTCATGATGTTCTATTGTTTGACCAGCAGGGGGTGCTCCTTCTTCTGAACAAACTGAAATACCGGCGTTATAACACGGCCAGCATAGGCTTCATATGACACTATAAACTGAGTCCCTGGCTTTTTGTGGTCATTCAGATCACATGACAACCATACATTGAAATCCATATGGGTGAAACTCCTGTCTAGATTTTATTTCAGGTCCAATCCGAAATTCAAAGGCATTAAAACATATCGAGAGGGATGAATAAGTCCTGACATCTTCAGCTGATGTATGGTGGGCGTGCTTCCACAAAATGGCTGCCGCGCTTTATACCAGTGTCATCTGAGATAACTTACTGTTCATGGGGAAAAAGTAAGAGAAGCTGCTGCACAAGGAAGGGTGGGCGTCCCACAGCGGGGCTCGGGGTTCGAAAGCATCTCCCATTAGTTGTGTTTGAGACATAGGCCTGGAGAATGTGAACTGGAACAGGAGGGGGAAGCAGAGTCCACCGGCCCTTGCTCTGTCGTGGTGGGTGTGGAAGCCACTATTCAGGGAGAGACGATTGACCTTCCCTAAGATAAACAGCCAGCCCAGGATTCTTAAATATAAGGGAAAACATTCAGCTCAGTACTGAAAACTCCTGTGAACTACCCAAGCGTTCTGTGTTCGCAGTTAAAATGGCAGTTAGCAGTTTTCCCTCTGGCTTTCCCTCTGCTCTGCGAGACAAAACACCCCAAGGCTTGGTCATATTCCTTTCATTGAATAAAACTTCACTACTTGATTAATTAGCTTCTGCTCTCCATGTATGTTCCTAATCTTGAGCCGTTGTGTGTGTTTTTTTTTCCTCCCTTTAATCCATGACAATATAGTTACAAGGTAGTAAATCATAGGTATGTCTGCCTTGTAATATGAAAAGTTGAAAGTGTGGTTTTTAGTAAATGGCTGTAATAGTTTGGGCACATTGCATTACTCTGCCTGCAAACAAATTTGTGTGTAATGCATAACCAACAATTAAGGCAAGTTACCCACGATTCCTAAATCAGCTGTGCCTAAATCCCTCTGTATTTGCTTTTCGACCGTTTGCATTTCTCGAGGAGTGACTGAGAACACAGCTATACAATATGAACCATGTGAGTTGGTTTAACTGTCTTTTGCGTGGACAAATTTTGAGAACCTGTCACCTACAAAGGTAGTAACTGCTTAAAAACGAACGTGGAGTGGATTCCCTTGCAAAAACAAAAATTTTTACTTTATCTGTTAATAAAGCAGTGTTTTATTTTCAGATATTGGTGATTTCTGAATGGGGTTTAGAAATCATTAATTGCATCAAAATGAGACAGTAACACAAACATTTCAGTAGATGTCAATAAGATGAAAGATTTGGGGAATCCCGGCTTATCATGCCCCCACGTGGAAATGACTCATTTTATTTGCTAATCTTAGGTGGGAGCTCTGCGGGAGGTCAAAGTGCAGCCCCGGTCATAATAGCATGTGTTTTGTTGTACCAGGGTGAGACCGGGAAGAAGGTGGAGCTCTGGGCTGAAAGAGAGTAACATAGCTAGAAAAGTTATTCTCTTACGTTGTTGTCCTTGACGTGTAGCTACCTACTAGCTCTGGAAACCAACCTAGAGCAAAAGGAACGTGCTCTGCAGAGCCGACCTTTCTCTGCCCCCTTCAAGTAGGGCACCCCCTCCGACATCTTTATTTACCTCCGATTTCGTGTCAGATTTCTAGTCTTTATAGAATAATAAGGTCGTAATAAGAGATTCATTTTCAAGTGTTAATGATCAGAGGTTATCGTTGTAGCTTAAATGTGTTGGCTTTGTTATCGAGGTTCCGTCGAAGTATCTCTGGTGGTTTCTGGTTCAGCATTTTTACACAGATATTTTAATGAATCACTGAAGGCAAAGTACTTCTCAGGGTTCTACTTCCATCGTCCAATAAAACTGGGCAACCCTAACCCTTCAACACCACGCTAGGTGCTGCACTGGTGCTAATGTTAACACCTTCACCAATAAGAGTGTCGCTCTGTGCTGAACCTGTTCTTCAGGCTGCCTGTTTCCTTTTCCCCTTCTGTAACAAATTTACTAGATATATATTACAATTTAACATATCCTTATATATTCCCCTCTCACTTCCATGTTTATGTACCCGTTTACATAATGTTATTAAACATAGTTGTAGATGCCTTTCCCAGGGTAAACTACATTTAACTGATAAAATAAATGATGGCAGTGTCTAAGGTATCCTCAGCCTTTGGTTCAATGCTCTCTGGAATAGGATGCAGGCAACCTTACAATGGATAAGCGATTATAGAAGATGGATTGAATAAATTATGATATTAGTGAAAGATAAAAATGCAGACTTGTCTATAATTAGAACAATAATGCACAGCCCTATTTGATCATTTTTAAATCTGAATAATTCCGCCCCTTTTCATGTAATTGAATGGAAAAAGAAGAAAAAAAAATCATATTTCAATGTGAATGTTTTCGATGCTAAGACTGGCAGATCAGACATTTTACATAGATTTATATTCATATTTTTAGCGGTATAATTAAAGATGGTGCACAGCAATGGCCAGGTATCCTGCCGGAGCCCTAAGAAGAGTGGCTCTTCTGACATTTTTTTTAACACACATTTGACATGGATCCCGCGTTCATTGCTGTCCCGTGATAGGTGGAGCTGTACTACGTAAAGTCAACACCGGCTATATCACTAGTAACCCCATTTACTGGACAATCAACATGGATGCAACTGGAGTATCTGAAAAGACAGTTTTGGGTGGCTGAATTCCATGTAAAACACACAACCTGTCTGGTTTATGTTAAAAAAAAGTGTTTACTTGTGTATTTCCCCATTACATATATCATTTGATGCTGTTGGCCAGAGTAAACTGAATGTAAGTATAATATTAACCATTGTTTACTAAACAAGAATTCAGATTTGCGCATTTTCAACTGATGCTTACTAATTGGCCTGATGAAGCCCATGTTTCATTTTAAACATTTTCTCGCGCATGTCACATATGCAGTGCATGCACGATCTGACTTTTCTGCATTTTTAAAAAATGTGCATTGTCATTCTTAGCATGCCGTCCATCTCAGAACTCTTGTGTGGCCCGTATATTCAGCTTAAATGCCAGTAATACCTTAAGATTCTTTGTGATGAATGATCCTTAAAAAAACAGTGCATCTTAATTCCAGAAATGATTACACTTAAAACAGTGCGCGGTATGTTTAGCAGTGGTGTGCATTTGTGAGGGGCCCCGTGGTCTGCGTAAGCCCCGTCTTGCTCATATACAGTAACCACACTGGGGGAACTGATGTATCTTTTTCAATCGGCCCCCTGAATCGACAAGCCTGCTCATAGCTATGTTTAGATGTCTGGAGGACCCTTCTGTGCAATAATGTGCATCTTTAAAAATCATATTATGGGACATTTTACTGGCTAAATACCTTGATGCAATAACAATGCCTCTTGGGACTTGAACCAAAACCCATCAGGTTACAGGTCCTTACTCAGAATGTTACTGGTATAACTGGAGTGATCATATCCATACACTTTTATGTTAGTTACCCTGTGAGCATGCCCAGAGAATTCCCTTGGTTGAACTAGATTATTAGATTATTATCTTAAATACACAAATTTCAACCACTGATTTGAGTTGTCTCTGCCCACTCCAGGAAACTCGGTCTCCAATAAGTGCCAGCAACCACATTTGGGTCTGTAGGAAAATAAGGTGTGGTTGCATTTGGCATTAACCTGCTAGTTGGCCAAACCACAAAGCTTGACAATCACTACATTTTTAAAAATGTACTTGGCCTGGATATTAGGTGTGTCTAGATATAAAATTACTATACCAATGAGCTCTGGTAGACTCAGTGGTACTGATCTTGTACATAATTAATGAATCGTGATGCATCTATCTGAAACAGTTACTATATTTGTTACGATG
The DNA here is from genome assembly GCA_019775895.2 of Stomatorhinus ivindoensis. NCBI lineage: Eukaryota > Metazoa > Chordata > Actinopteri > Osteoglossiformes > Mormyridae > Stomatorhinus > Stomatorhinus ivindoensis. The sequence goes on along the minus strand of JABFEB020000124.1, from coordinate 1,692,801 downwards.
TCTGTTAATTCTGCTATCCTTTGTGAACTACTGAAGGAAGAAACAAGTAATGAATAACAAGTAAAATACTGATCTCATGTTTGTTCATCATTTATGAACAGTGATGCATCTTTTATCTCAGGTACCTATTATATTTATTCATGATTTGTACTTCAGTAGTAAATGAGTTGGGCAACGCATTGGTTAGCACTGTCGCCTTACACCAGTGGGATCTGGGTTTGAGTCTCTGCCATGGCAACATATGCGTGGAGTTTGCGTGTTCTCCCCGTGTTGTTGTGTGGTTTTCTCCAGGTACTCTGGATTCCCCCAAAAGCATGTTGATTGGAGTTAATTGGAGTTACCAAATTGCCCATATGTGTGAATGGCGTGTAAATGAGCCCTGTGAGGGGTTGGTGCCCCATCCTGGGTTGTTGCCTGCCTTGTGCCCTGTGATGGGTTGGTGCCCCATCCTGGGTTGTTGCCTGCCTTGTGCCCTGTGATGGGTTGGTGCCCCATTCTGGGTTGTTCCCTGCCTTGTGCCCGGTGATGGGTTGGTGCCCCATTCTGGGTTGTTACCTGCCTTGTACCCGGTGATGGGTTGGTGCCCCATCCTGGGTTGTTGCCT
>JABFEB020000124.1:1624931-1642917 GCA_019775895.2 Stomatorhinus ivindoensis | reverse complement strand
ACAACTTTGGTAAGATATATCTTAAGAATCTACTTAGCGCGCTAAGAGTGTTCGTTATCGAGAAACCGGGCCCTGATTAGTACTGTCAGAGACTCCATTACGGAGGACTTTTTCAGTTAGGCATGACTGTGCAAAGTTTTATTTCGAAATCAAATATTTTTCGGTCCATATTTTCTGGCACACTATATTTTGTCTTTTCTGACACAGGAAAACGTCATTAATTGATTTTATATTTGCAGGTTGCCAAGCACTTAATGCTACACATGCTGTGGTAGCTTCTCGCGTTCCACCCGAAGCTCTCAAGCTCTAAATTCCTTTTGTAAAAAGCTGCGCTCACACACTAAAACATGGTCACACTTCATGTTCCTTCCCAAGGATCCATTCAAACCCCTCAAAACCATTCAAAATAATTTCCTTTTCCCACTATGAATACGGTCACTCTCTCTGTCGCTCCTTTTTCGTGCCAAACGACACCCGAGCTGACAGGGAGAAAGTGAGAAAAAGAGAAAGCAAGAGAGCCGGAGACAGAGGAAGAAAGAGACACTAACCATCATCATAACACTGATTGATTAACTGGTCTGGGAGTGTTGGCTGTTCTCCAGCCAGCTAGCTTGAACACTCCTGAGTTTCAAGATAAAAGCCCCAGATCACATGACAGCCATGCATACAGAAATACAGATAATTCCTGGGGGGCTCACAGAGTCCCCGCCTAAAAACTGTATATCCACCTCTGGAGGATGCCGCTAGGAGGCCATCCCGCCCCGGCTGGGAGGGCTCAGTCAGGCATGACACCTCCCATTCCAGTCACAAGCCAAAGACAGCAAACTAATAAGGATTTTACCCCACATGCTTTAGTGTTTCACTGCAGAAAGGTTAAACAAATGCTGGAAAAGAAGGCAGACACTGTATGCAAACTGCAAACTGTATGCAGTGTCTGCTGGCAGTGACGGCCCGGCCCCTACCCTGGTCCTTCGCCTGGTAGTTGTTGCAGGTTTCGTCGGGGATGCCGTTGGTGTGGGCATACTCCCACACCCCCGAGTGGTCACCCCCATGGCAGGAGCCCGCATTGCCGCAGTCAACGACGTTCTGGACGGAGAGGTAGGCAGACGGCCAGACAGCTTTCCTCTTGATGTTTATCCTGTCTGATGGGACAACAAGACTGCATGACATGCTCTGACCGTGGGGGGATTCACTCCTCAGGGTAACATATTATAAGGTGTTATATTTCAGAACGTGGGTTCTTAAAACTATAGTCAATAGTTTCTCTTGTGGCATATTTTGAGACACTTTTGATTAAGTTTTTCGGTCCTCTCAGACCTGTAGTTAAATATGTCAAGTGAATCAAATTTTATTGACCTCTGTAATTATCATAGCATTTGGTGCATAAAGTTCTGGTTTGATTTTTAACATGAACTAACCTTTGATTGTTAAATTCTTACAGTCCTAAAAACATTCTGAAAACTGAAAGCGGCCAGGTGAAGGTCATAAACTGAGATATGACCCACACAGTATGTTTGTTACTTCAGGTAACCTGGATTAAAAGTCTTGGTGTCAGATGACAGATCCCTGACTCGCTTTTGTGAATAATCAACAAAAATGCGACCTTTACCCAAACTGATGAAATGATACTTCAGGTACAATAAAAGCTTTTTTATGGATATCATGGGAGGATTTTAGACACGAGCGCCGCGATTAAGCGGAGATTTTTCTACATTCGCAATACAAAGCGAGTCTAAAGGTGTGTGACATCCTGCGTAAACATCCGTCCCAGGTCAGTTTCCAGCTGCCTAACCGCTACTTAGTGATCAATTACACTGTGGAAAGAAGCTCCATAATACGGGCAAAAACATGCTGCCCCATAACTTCTTTAATTATCGCCGTCCCGCGATTTTTTTTACTTCCACATTCACACTGTTTAAAGGAAACAAATACATTCAATTAATAAATGGTTATAGGTTGTGGTGGTTGATCGGGGTAAAGCAGACGGTACCGGCCATCGCGCTGGTGCTGCCGTGCGCCCAGCATGATCCGCAGTATTGAGGGATGTGCTGATTGCGGGTGGTGCTCACAAAGTTGGTGCCGTTGACGTTCCTCCAGTCCCAGACCTTGGGCAGCAGGGCTACGTCCAGGTATTCGTGAGGGCGAGGGCTTGACCTAAATGTCAGTCAACGAAAATGCCACCGATCACCGGTTAAATCTTACCGCCGGGAAGGGGAGCCGGCAGGGGAAGAAATGCAGTCCTGCGGGTCTGGCGCAATAAGCGATCACGTGTTCCCGTTTTACTTAGTTTAAGAAGTGCACGGCAAATAAATGCGAAACATCGCAAATGCCCAATCTGAGTTCCCCATCCGTATGTGAATGGGGTCAATATCCTCAATTTTCTCGATAAAAAGAAAAAGAATATCAAAACCCAGGGCAGGATAACATCTGAAATCGAAAGTACACGAACCGCTACCAGCACTTCCCCCCTTCGTATATATAAGTGTATTTTTATACAAACTCCCATCGTCGATTGCCGTTTGTATACACTACATCCATTTGAACCCGGGTCTCTGTAAATACATTTAAAATGCATACATTAAGCCGGACTGTACACAATCAATGCCTGACCACTAGTACAGCTGAGCTATATGGAGCCTAACCAATGTAATCACCAGATCGTTTACAAGGATAAATAAGTCTATCAAGCATTCAGCAATGCAATAACAAACAGAGAAGCTGTGCATTTACTTTAAAGTCTCTTAGAAATAATCTGAAATAAAATATTTAGTGTAGCAGGAGATAAGGGTAAGTTTAAACCATACTTGACTCCGAAGTGATTCTTCCTCGGCATGGGTCGATAGCACGGCTCTTTATCATTAAAATATCGACCGCCAAGGGCGCCGGACCCCAAGCACAGAAATAAAATCAATCCCCTAAACATTTTCAGCAGGCTGACGATCATATGACCACCGTCGCGCTCCGGCGCAGTTTAAATACACGACGGAAAACCCGGTGACCGCGGAGCGCGATATGGGCGGAGCTTCAGATTTGGGAGGGACTGTGTGCATGGTGGCGGCTTTCCGCAGGGGCGTGGCCTGGCGAAGGGGCGGGGCTTTCCAGAGAAGCGCCGAGTTAAGATGAAGGAAAAAAGACTAACAGACGTCAAAGTAGTCTCTTATGATATAGTCATGTGACGGGCACTTGACACAAGTCACGCTATTTGTTAGAACGTAAGCCACTTCGAAGCAAAAAAAAAAAACTAGTGAAGGTGATACTGTGTAAACACCATCAACCAAACCCATAGACGGAATACCAACCACACGCAAGCATGATTTAATATTTTTATTTTCCAGAATCAAATTCAACAGCTCTTTACCTTGCTTTCACAGAGATACACGCCACTGCTATAATCTGGTTTACAGACTAAAATCAGCTTCAGACAAATGATCAAACTCCACGTAACCCGCTGTTTTTCCCACATCAGCCCTCAGAAGTATTCATCCCTAACAACTAAGGTCTGGACATCAAGTTCTTTTCTGCAATCACAAAAGCTTATTGTAGATTATAATGGAAAATGAAGATTGAAACACAGATTAAACAGTTTCGCCCATCTGCCTTTTAGCCAAACTGGGCCACCATATGTCCCTACCATCAAACCCTACAAGATATTTTCCCCAGACTACAGGCAGTTGGTATTTCTTAAATTAGTTAAAACACTGTAAAAATCTAGGTAATGTATGGTTAGTGTGTGGGGGGGGGGGGGGGGGGGTGAAGATGAGTTCTTTAATGAACTGATGGAAATGACTCGCAAAGACCATTAGGCATTCTGTGGTGCTGGCTGGACACGACGGCAGGAAGTGGATGGGCTAGGAGGGACCCCAGCCGGAGTCACACCAGCCTCCGTCTTTTGCAGTCACGCTCCATCTGATCTCCCAGTTGAGAGCTGGCAGAGCCCAGTGGGGACACCATGTTGAGTACGGGGTCCTCAGAGGCCTGGCCGAACAGCGCCAGCAGCAGGGCTACACCAAACCCTGTGGCACGCTCCCCCTGTAGGTGAAGAGCTGTTACAGTGGGGAACGGAGGGGACTGAAACTCAGAAATCTAGGTTTAAAGATCTTGAGTGGAGATGCACCAATTGTACCGACCAACTATCAGTATTGGCCAATTGTTGATGTTCAGGACTTGCTGGCTTACTGAATAGTAAATTCCTGCTTTACAAACTAAGGAGATGAGGAGGGGGGTATTACAGGTAGGCCTGTTTAGCTACCTGTACGAAGCACATCCCGACTGGGTCTATTTTTTGGGGTGGGGGGGGGAAGGGGAGATTACTCACAACGTGAACTGGGGAGGCGATGTCCACGTGCACCCAGACGCCAGGCCATTCGAAGCCCAGGTGCGAGCCGACGAAGAGCCCTGCACAGGAGCTCTGGGCATTCTCACGGTCCTGCCAAACAGACAGCCTGCTGAGAGAGCGCCCCCTACAGGTACCCTCAGCAGCCTCCCAGCACTGTCCAGATCAGTTTTACTTTCATTTCTGTTGAATAAGTAGAAGCGCCCTGACACTTGTCACCTTCAAGACGACCCAAAATCCATCCACAACACATTCCTGGTAATGCAGATGAATCTAAACTAAACTCTGGACTAAACACTCATATGCTAACCCGAGCCCTTTTCCCCAGGCCCAAGAAATGAGGAACTAGGAAATTCAAACTCACTTCCTTATTAATATATCATTTAAATTCTGCACCTGCAATGTCAGCAGACAGAACAGTTGCCTGGGCAACAAACCCCTGCTCTTCAACAACTGTGAGTGTTAAGTCTCTACTGAAACCTTCATCACTACAGATGAACAGTAGCTGTTTGATCCTTCATTTTTGAAGTTTCAAGGCTTTAAAATATTTTCATAGAACTAGAAATCAGAAAAGTACGGCATTTAAGTGTTAATTAACCATGTCAAGCACCATTACACAGCAATAGATACAGAGGAAAATAAATTTCAACATATCAAGGTTGAAAAAGGTTTTTATGTTTGGTTTCTGGAAACGGCCAAATCAGTGTGACTTTTATAAAGGCAGAGAATGCTGACAGAAACTGGTTGTGTGGGTGTTCCACTCGAGAGCGGGCGCAGAAGGCAGCTAAGCAGAGTTAGCTATGGCAGGGAGGAAGGAGGAAGCTTCCGTTTCCAGGCACGGGGGAGGTGAACTACTCACAGCTACCGAGTTCTTCATGTCTGCCACAGCAGACGTGAACTCGCTGAAGTGCAGCTCAGGGCAGTAGACCAAGGGGTGGGTAAGGTCGCCGCTGCTGCGTCCTGCCCGCACACACGCAGCCTCCCACTGCTCACTGTTGGTCATGATCGCCGCGTGGTATTTCCCCGTGGAGATCCCCTGAAACGCAGCACCTGCCCTCAACAGCAGCAACAACGCCACCAGCACCAATACAGGCCACTGAGAAAGTCTCCCTTGAGAAAACGGCCTTTACAGCAGAGAAGCGCCGGATTAGGGCCGAACTACACATCTACCGAGAGGCGACGCAGGGAGCGTTCAGCACGGTTTCAGCTGACCGACAAAAAGTGCAATGCACAGGTTGACAACAGTCAAATGCGGCTATCTGTGTTGTGCGACAGTCCGCAAAAGGTCCCATTATGACCCAAAAATAATTATGACGCTAGCTGTGAGAAGCAAGGTCACATGATGAACCTGCAATGAGTGTATGAGACTGGGTGACGCAGACCTGCGCTCCAGTCAAGGTCGCCATGTCCAGGATGATATCTGCAGAAAGGTCCTTTCTTGCATACACCACTCCGTCGGACAGCACCAGCCGGCCCTCCGCATCGGTGTTGTTTATTTCTACGGTCCTAGAGAGAAGGGGAAAGAGACCGAACAGCCTGGACAAACGCTTCAGTGAACGTCCACACTTCTCCTGTTCGTGATGAAACATCCACTGTCTGGTATAGGAGGATAAGCCTTTCCATGCCAGACTAATTACATAAACCAATGAGTATCACATGGGGTGGTTGTTTATTTTCATTACTATTCAACCAGGTCTTTAGAAAACAAAGCCACCGCTTTGAAGAGGACTGTAGTTGGATTTGCCAATCAGGGGTGGTTCTAGGGTGAAAGGGTTCTCATGCCAGAGAATCACACAAGCTCTGTGAGGAGGCCACTTCCGCTACCCGCACTGCAAATTACATCTGTATCCATGGTGACGGAATCATCAGCGTCGTTAACCAATAAAAACATGAGCTCAGTTTCTAAATGAGGGGCAAAGCATCAAAAAAATTAAATGCCACGATTTGTCAAAAAGCAGAATGAGAAACTATGTATGACCCCAATGCCATCGCTTTCGCCGCTAGTTAACTGGAAGCCGACTACGAACCCTGTTTATAGCGCATGCACATGTGCGACACCGGTGTCAAACCGCGCTCACTTTCCAGAGTACAACGTGTGGATGTCATCGGGCCTTGTGGCAGCAGGACCGATGGCATTTTCTGCCAGGCAGAAGATGGCATGGAGAGCGTCTTTAAAGCCCTGTTGGGACACAGACACACACACACAGATAGACCAACGTTACATAAAGATGGCACGACCACAGGTCTGTCTCAGGACAGTCAGTGTGCATCCAGGAGGCCAAGGGTTACATCAGAGGAGAGAGTTCATGGGGGCGGAGCCTCCGCTTAGATGCACGGCTCACCTGCTTGACGGCAGCTTTAAAGGCCCCAAGGACGGCGGCTGCCCCCCCACAATCCCTCTTCATTCCCGGCATGGTGGTCTGCAGAGAAAGCACACTGCTGTTTTGAGCTCCTCCCTGTGCGCGAGTAGTGACATCAGCGACAAGTCCTGAAATAGTGTACTTCATCAACATGTAGTACTCAAAATTTAGCATGCAAAGTGAGCAGTATATCTAAATCCTCAGTATGGATGAAACAGTAGTGAAACAGCACCCAGATGACATAATACATTTGGCGAAATTCTGAAGTGTACAATCGACAGCCGCTACCCTTCGCCAAAATGTGTCAAACTTGGATATGTATGTTTTTTCATTGATAGTTTTTAGACTTGGGCGAGTGTCGAGATGCGTCATTAGTAAACATCGGGGTATGCGTCTCCCGAAAGCATATTTGCCAATTACATTAGCAATCTGCATAGGTGAAACCATGCAGCTTAATGGGTCCAACTATGCAAGTTGCAAACAGGAGTGTTTTGGGTAATGTACCCCAGGTTAGGTAATATACAAGATAGTAACCAGTGTATGTCCAAGTGCGTGCATGCTGTCTTCATGCATACATATAGTACGCACTACATTAATGGCGGATTAGCAGGCTGATGTAATTCAGGACGCACTGTGTGCGTTATTCTGATGACCCTTCAGTTCTGCACTGAAGCTGCTATTACCGGTTACCACCTGTCACTAAGACATTTTGCAGTGTTCCTCATTTTTCTTATTTTAGACAAGTTCAGTGTGTCACACAAAGCGGGGGTCTAGATCACCCCCCCCGGCCGCACAAACCTTTCCCTTGATACTGAGGCCTCCTGTGTCGTACACGATACCCTTGCCAACCCACGCAATGGTCTGGGTGGCGCCCTCTGGTGTATGGCTGAGCACCGCCAGAGCTGGAGGGTGTTCCGCTGCCTTCCCCACACCGTAAATCCCTGAGAGATGGCAACACTTCGATAAACGGATCTCCCTCGCTTCAGAAGGCGCCGTACGGAATCTCGCGTCAGCCGTGACATCAAGTATAATAGGAAGGGATCGCAACATCGCCGGGAAAAATATTTCAAAATTGAAGCAAAGTTCTAGGCTACAAGGAATCATGTTCAATCACAGCCCTGAGATACTCAAACACCCAGGGTGGCCTTTGAAACAGGCTGCATTCAGCCTACCTTCTAGATATCCAAAGATTAAACATGTCCCCAAAAGTTTTTCAAAAATGAACAAGGAGCACCTCCGAATCCCTTCTGTTTGAGTTCCTCTCCTCGAATGATGGTCGGCGTAATCCCAAGTTCAGCCCCGACAGCCTTTATCTCCTGCAAGAGCAGAGAAATGACGACAATGTAAAGTAACACTTTTTATTCGCAACTATGAAAGGAACAGAGCCACTAACGAAAGGAAGAGCAGCCCACAGAAAAGCCCGGAAACAGACAGACAGCCTGGCGTGGAGAAGAGCTCAAATTCGATCTCCGCAATGACTTATTTGGGAAGAACGTCTTCCGGGGTCATTTCAGGCTGGAAACCTCTAACTCTGCCAGCTGGGGTGTGAAATATATCGGAGGCGACAGATCCAACGTCTGCCTTCTCCTTAGACAGTGACCCCCCCCCACCCCACTTTAGACTCTCCTGGGTGCATGTAGACAGTGACTACAGAGTCCACAGCAACTAACATCATTTGCTTGAGCGTTACTGCTGCTACTTTGTGTGTATATCAGGGTTGTAATGGGACAAGTATTCATCGTATACCATTCACTACATCATCGTGTACCATTCACTACATCATCGTGTACCATTCACTACATCATCGTATACCATTCACTACATCATCGTGTACCATTCACTACATCATCGTGTACCATTCACTACATCATCGTTTGGTTCATTATGCACAATGAAACGGATGAATGCATTTATTTCCATGGGCGGAATCAAAAAGTCACCTAACCTAGAGGGGCAGTGGTGGCCTAATGCGGGTAACAGCCATAGCTGGGAAATTCTGAATTGCCAATACATTACAAGAACCCCAGAGAGTGTTGCTGGAATCACATCCAGTGAACTAACTCATTTGAGACGACATCATGCCAGTGTGTGTGCGACCGGAGTCTCCCCATGGTATCCAAGGTGCTTTCCCAGGAAATTCAGACCTCACAAAAGAATTAAAAAAAAAAAAAACTATAGGGGTTATTTATAGCTGAAAATATGCGATAGCAGAGAAATAGAGAACACGGGACTTAGATGGGATTTAGTTCATTATTATTGTCATGCTGTTATATTGTTTATTAATTTTACATATTTGTTTACAATATGCAAATTAGCATTGGTTTTTGCCATAGGCACGGTGGCAGACGCACTGACTTTGATTTACAGCTGGTCTTAATCGTCATTGTGGTTGCACATGTAATAAGAATCTTCAAAAATTGTTTTCCATGCAGTACTGAAATTGTAAGAAACCGTTACTGAACCGTCACAACCCTTTAGCCAACCCTTTAGGAAAACCTTTAGCCAAAAATAATAAAAGACAATGAAACACGTGCTTAAAATCTTTTGAACTTCTATGATTTCCATAGAAGCATGTCAGCAATAATCATTTTAATACACAGTTACCTATAGCTTTGAATGCACAAGTCATAAGTAACTGTGTCAGAAACGGTAACTTTGCATTTAACACTATAACCACTTTGTCACATTAAACACTAAGCTTCACTGCACAAAGACAATAATCTTCCACCCCAAGCACACAAACAACTCGTTGATCAAAACTAAGTGTAGCTTACACAAACACCAACAGAACAAAACCAAACTTATTTAAATCTGTGAGATGGTTTCAGAAACGGGTATGAGGGAAAGCAAGAGGATAGGGCGCGACCCTCTCCACCACTGGTGCAGTGCCACAGGTGGAAGCGACAGACAGATTATCAGCCTTAGCACAGAAAATTACAAAATGTCAACAGTCAGGGGTCTTATAAATACAGATGTGTGGATAGTTACAAATCCCACTATCCTGATGGACACCCCCTTGCCCCCCCATCCCCCCACCCATACAGCACAGGGCCGGGATGCTAAACACAGAAGCCAGACTCACCTCCAGGAATTGATCAGTGTTCATCTCGCTGCAGGGAGTGTCGACTATCCGCGCAGCCAGCCTCACACCATCAGCCGCGTTAGCCAGGCACTGGGAGGATGGGAGAAACCGCGAGAGATCACCTGCCAGTAGGGGGCAGCATATACCACCAATACAAGAAAAAAGGATTAAAAAGGAAAAACACACTGCGGTTTTACCTCCAAGGTTGTGAGGTCTAGGGGACCATTGTCCTGGCCTACGGTGATAAATTCCACTGTCACCAGTTTACTTTCGGTCCTGCGGGAGGCGGCTGAGCGACGGGAGAAGAGAGGGAAGGCCCGGGCAATAGCGCAGCCAGAGGCAAACACCTCAGTGCGCTCACACACCATCTACACCAGGGGGCGACATTGTAGAAGAGCTCAGGATTTTTATACAGGACACTGGATGCTTCGGGAGGGGAGACAGTACCACACTCATCGTCTTTACCATCTCATGGACCTTCACCAGGAGTAGTGACGGAAAGTAATGGGGCAAAGGTGAGGGAAAAAAAGTGACCAGAAATTCCCAAAAAACAAGGATCATGGGGCTGTCCAAGATCTTGAAGAAATTTTATATATATATATATATATTTATTTTCCAGCTTAGGCCAATATCCTAATCCCACAGTTAAGCCATCATGTTATATTCACTACTTTTATTTAATTTCTATTTCCATCTCTAAGTCATACAAACAGCACTGTTGTTCACGTTGTGTATATAACGTCGTTTGTCAATAAAGGTGTCCCTCCAAAAACAATCAAGCCCATCTTTCTTGGCTACAGAACATCTGCTTAACTGCTGGCTTCGTTACCCAACAACAATTTTTGCAGTTGCTTAGGGATGGGCAGTATATGAAAATTTTATGGTATATTGATTTACCTTTAAAACGAGATATAGGATGACGCTCTACTTTTTGTATCAATATTTATTTTATTGCGTGTTAAAATTACGGCTCTATCCTTTATTTTTATCAGTAACAAATAGTATTCCTTGAGGGAAGACCTTTGTGTGAAGTTGTGCTGACTCCCGGAACACAAGTAAAATCAAGCCATTGAGTAAGAATCTCAGGGGAAGTTGATGGAAGTTGTTAATTCATTTGTTCATTACATTTTAAAACACCGGGAAACGGATCAGAAGTTAAGAATATCGTAATTCGTGATATGTGCTTTATTTTCTTGAAGGGACCAGTTTGCACTTACAGCTGTGAAACACAGCCTTTTATTTTGCCAAATCACTTGAATAGACCTTCAACAGTTTCTAAAGAGGATGTATAGAAAAGACAATAAAGTAGTTCATTTGAATGAGTGTTGAAGTTTTCACTTTATCAATACACTAATGCATGATACATATACGAAGGTCTTTAAGATATAAATATAAGGCAAAATAGCTAGAACTGCCTCCTGTTTTCTCTCACACATACAGATGGTATTCTGCACACATACAGATGATTTCGCACTTTTCTTTGGAACAGCAATAGTATGCTTGTAATTTACTCATGTTGGCACAAGGTGTAAATTACTTTTATGCAATTTAATTTGGGCTGAGTTCACAATGAAAAAAGCAACATTATGCAATAATTACTATTTTTAAAATGTGCCTAAATTTTTGTGAATGCCCCAATTTTCTAGACAGAGGCGGGCAAGGAGGCACTGTATGCTTAACCACAAGCCGGCCTGACTTTCATAACGAGCCTTTCGCAGCCTGACATCTAAAATGTAGTTTCAAAGTTACATTCAGTTATATGATGTGCACTCGCTTATAAAAATAGGACTGACATATTGCGATGACATCACCGCCAAGCTTCTCAAGGCAAGATAGACAGACATCGTGACCAAAAGCACTGCTCGACACCCAGAGATACCGGGAAGCGCGAGGGGAAGAGACAGCGGCTGGAGAGACTCACTACGATGCAGCGGGTGGATCCGGGCGGCAGGCAGGTGCGCAGCAGGCGAGTGAGGAAGTGGGCGGCGGAGGGGCTATTGTGCCTGCTGACGCGGGAAGGCAGGGCAGCCACCACCGCGTGACTCAGGTACAGCGGGCAGCTGTCGGTGGGGTTGGGATTTAGGGCACCCAACGCCAACTGCCATGTCTGCAAGGAAGCGGTATTTGTTTGTTAACAAATCAGCGGGTGGCTCATTGGTTAAAGTCCTAGATTTGTCCAGCTAGGGTCATGCTATTGTACCTTTGGGGAAGGTGCTTCACCTGAATTATTCCTATAAAATAACAAGCTCTTGATGCATGGGCTATAACTGTAAACAGTTTAAATAAACGCCAAGTAAATTATCTAAAAGGGATTATAAAGGTTGGAACAAGTAGGTAGAGGACCTTTAAACTCAGTTCATATCATTGACAGCCATTTCCCCCCCCCTTTTTCCCCAGTAGACTTCAACCTGTGTCACAAACGTGCAAAGTACACCCCAGTCTAAAATCGATTCACCCCTAATAAAAAAATTAAGCAAGTAAGTCCTTAGTTCGGAATTATTCTCGGTCAATGTACAGATACTCCGTGTAATTTGACGAGAGGAAACGGAAAGATACACCCGTCATGGCAATGTGTGCGGCAACCACCAGAGACAGAAATAAATCTAACGCACACACACACGGGTGACACACAACCCCAAAAATGTCATTTTACAAGGACGTGTGGCAGCTGGAGTTGAAAGCAGCCTGTACGTGTTATGAAAGGCTGAACCGACGCCAGTAACCGTGCTTACTTAAAAAGACATCAAGGCTAGAGATGCAGTCCGTTTGCATAGCGCAGATACCGCAGGCAGGTTTGCAGCACATAGTGAATTTACGGACCACCTCGTTTACTGAAAAGTTAAACGTGTATCGGCGGGACTCCGTGAATAGGACTGCAAGCAAAACAAGCCTGCATTATGCTTAAATACCTCCTTGTTGATGACCGGCTGTAGCTTCCCTTTGACTTGCGCCCATGAGAGCTGCTGCAGGTTGTTCAGCTGGCCGAGAAAAATCACGGGGCGGCTTTGAGGCTCCGAGTCTCCCGCAGACGCCTTGAACTCCAGCACCACGTTCGCCATGTTTGTGCTGAAAGGCCGGCGAACGACTCCCGACCTCTTGCCGAGCTTCCCTCGGGCCAGCGGGAGAGCCCCAAAGTAAACCACTGAGTGAAAAAGAAAAACAAGATTGATCACCACGCTGCCTACAGCCACAGGCCAAAGTCAGAGGAACAAAAAGAGAGCAGGCGCTGGTGACGTCACCCGGGACTTACGCAAACACTCCGCGCCGGTTCCACCCTTCTTGGCGTATAATGGCGTCGCCGAAGTATGAGGAGCTCGGAAAACGTATACCTTCAAGTCCCGACTATGATTTAGCAGTCTTTCTCAAAAGTGTTACTGTCATGTTAATCTCAATATGACTATGTTAACGATCACTTATTTGTTTATATTCCCAAAATCACAAATTACACAGTAACTAAATTAAGATATAATATAATATGCTATTGGATTTTGTTTCAGGGACAGCTATGAACCCAATGCAGGGAAGGAAGCACATAAAAAACACTCAAAACAAACTACCTATAATAATTAGGTCATCCATCTTCCAACTCCAATCAAGTCTTATTAGTCAGCCCTGCTGTAATAGAACTAGCATATACAGAACTGTGTCATCTTCAAGGATTCATAACCAGTGCCCTACCACAGCCCTGTGCCTGGTAGACCATTATAATGATGGGTCCTTAGGGCAAATCCGCATTTAGTCCCAAGTTAAAGAAAACCATCTGTGGAAGTAAGTTCTAGAAATACATGGACTCATCAGAAAAGTTAGTGGCTGAAAGGGTAGCTAAGAACATCCCAAATAAACACTCTCTGGGCATATTTACCACAATAACTGACATTCAGGTAAAAATAAACCCACAGCTTCCAGTCTTGTAAATACCCAGATGGTCATCTTTATTGAACACGGACATAAATTGACCGGAACAATAAGATTTAAATAAGCAGTATGCATGTGCACAAAGACTTTAGTCCACAGTGGAACAGTGTCTGTATTTAGCAGGAATACTCTTTAGGTCGAGGTTATCAGATAGAGCAGCACACCTATTATTCTGTGTAATTTCCCAGGTACCTTCTATAATTCCTCACTGATCATTAGGAATGATGCAAAGTACAAAATTAATATTGTGTAAGATTGTCTCATGGAGTGCCATATTTCAATTTTGCTATTTATCACCAGACTTAACACAACATCTTCTACTGTGCAGTCATACAACAGGTTCATAATATATGCAACTAGCATTCAAAATAAAAAACAATCCCCTGCTTGTTGAACACCGATGCCTGTTTTTTGGGATTGTTATTCATAACTTTGTATTAAGGCTCAAAAGAAACATGTCTGTACCAAGCCAAAACACTGGGTTGAAAACATAGATTAAATTACAAGAAAATTGATATGGAGTCAATCTGTTTAATAGCAAATTGATATGGAGTCAATCTGTGTAATATCCTGCTAATGTAAAAATACCTATGCAACAGCGTAACCCAGAAGGCAATATATCCAGTTATTCAAAGTAAAATGATCATCATAAATATTTCTGCATTTATTTTTTTTAAAAAAATCCACAATCTTTATAAAACCTCAGCAGATATACAGTACCATCATAACATTTGAATGTATGTTCACAGACAGAATTACAATGCCTAGATAATTTTACATGGCATTTTTCACAAATAAACAGGGTACAGCAAATGAGTCTTCTGCCATGATTTTAACCATGTCTGATTTAACCATCTTTTTACCAAACTATGCATGGTGGAATATACCAAAAGAACTCGTACTCTGCTGTTGTTGCTCTTGATTCAACACATTGACCAAAAAAAAAAAAAGTTCCTAGGGATACATGTGTAAAACACAGCCCCCCCCCCTGTAAAAAAGGTTTATGTCACTTTTATATATGGAGTACAGATCAGTACCAGCTAATGAAACACTGGGGAATGTGTACTTATCAAGAATTTGACGTGTACAATTAATTCATATAGAAGAAATTTTGATGTTCAGTGAAAAGGTGAGACAACTCATGAATGTATGATGCATTTATAACTGGGGGGGTGGCAGGTGAAGCACGATCTTGGAGGCCCCCAGGAACAGGAATGATAAAGACTGATCTAACACTGAGTGGAGCATCTACAATGATCTCCATTTTTTTTTACATTCTGGAGAATTTTGAGGCTGAGACAGATTTAAAGCGTCATACTGAGGAATTCTGGGAAGAGAAGCCTAGGTTTAACACTTCCTCATCTAAATAAATATTTCATCTTTTGCTCACCTCCCTAAATGGAAACAAGCACCGCAGTATGATCAGATGTGCTGCATTTCTCCCATTGAAAGTTCAGCTGTCCTTGATCAGGACCTGTGCTGCTTGTTCAGTGTGTAATCGAGCTGATCTTTCATAACATTACCATGTTCAGGCTCAATTTTCTTTAACCGACACCATTAAATCAGAAGCCACAGACCATAAAACTTAATATATTTTTACACTTACAACTTGATTTTAGACTTTAAATAAATATGATTTGAAATGATACAGAATAACATCAACAGACAAGAGTTAAGCATACTTCAGTCTTTCAGTATGTGCACATCGGCTGAAGAGATCCAAAGAGACAAATAAGGGGAGGAAGCCTTAATGCAGAGTGTGGTGCCAGCAGTCAGGCGGACGTCGATCACTGCAGCGCCACCCCGAGATCTCCTTTTCAGTGTAAACCATGTGTGCAAACGTTCACAAGACTGATACAAACACACACACACACACACAAAAAAAAACAACAAAAACAATCGACAAAATAAATCTCATGGTCAATTAAGATGTGGAGCTCATTAAGAAAGCCACAGACGCAGAAAGGAGAAGAATGGAGGGAGAGCGTTCGGCGAGGCCACAGGGCCCAGTGCAGACCACCAGTCCGCATCTGGCGATCGCAGGTGGCCTGCAGCCAAACGGGAGGCCCGGGGATGAGCTGAGAGTGTAGTGCTTTGCCTTTAAACATGCTGCGGCATGAGGTCATGGCTAACTAGACAAGGGATGCGGTTGTTCCACAGTGTCATTGCCCCTTTTTTGGAGTGGGAAACATCCTTTATACCTTTTTTTTTAAACCAGACAAGAGCAGCCAGGTTAAAGGGGCAGGCAGTTAATAAACAAAGTATCTTCTTGCTTTGGATTCATGCATTTTTACAAATTCCCAAACTTTTGAAGTATAAGGTGCCAACAGGACGCAGCAACTGGCTTTAAGTTAGACATGTACAGTGGCTGATTAGATCCAATTTACATTGGGAAAAGGCAGCTCTGATTGGATGACACACAGGACTTCCGCACACACAGAACACATACACAACACACCATAAAAGCATAGAACCCAATTAACGTAACTTCACACCGAAAAGGACAATTATCAGGATGACAACAATGACAAACAGAATTAAAATGAATAGCATCTTGCGGTTTTTCTTCTGATATTGTTCAGCCTGTAACAAAAGATAAAGATCAAGTTTCCAAAACGTCCTGCATTTGCGCAACTGACATCCATCGATTTATCTTCTTAAACACACAGGCAACACAGGGCTGGATGGAAGCACAGGGACTGAGGCAGGGGACACCGTGGACAGAATGCCAATCCATCACAGAGCACATGCAAGCTACGGGACATCTAGACACTCTAAATCACCTAAATTTGAACTGTGTGCTTGAAATACATGGATGACACCCTGTTAAATGGATACAAGAACCCCTGGAGTTAAAGGCCTACTTACTTAATGACATTGTATGATATACTCATTTAAATTTAGTCTGGCAGAGTGAAGTTAAGACACTGCAGGTCTAGATTTGAAAACGTATGGATCATAACAACCATTAATGACCTTTGAGACCATATCTTCAGATCTGCCCTAATGTAACTTGTAAAACATAAGGGCTATAAGAAGCCAACAGGATGAGAGGGCCAGACATTCCAGAGCATAAACACTCATCTCAGACGAGCTGAGATGACCATCTAAGCACAGTCATATTCCATAATCACGACGCATTTGCTTATATATGAAAGAGAATTCTCTGCAGCCCTTGTTGCTGCGGGGTAACAAGATTTAACAGAAATGATGAGGTACTGAATTGGGTTTTAAGTCAACTGACTATGTATGTCAGCCCGGTGGTTCTGCAAACAGCTCTGCAGTCACACGGTCACCTGTTCATGGATCCGACCGAAGCTCTCGGTGCGTGAAGCTTGCACACTTTCCATGTGTTTGTGTGGATTCTCCTCGTAAAATTTGTTTCGCGCGAACCGGTGATGCCTAATACTCGTCAGAGCACGACTCAGAGCGTGTATGTGGCATCGGGTCTGGAGCACGCCTTGTGTCCCCTGCCTTCTGGAGAAAGTCGCTAAAGGTTGCATTAACAGCACCTTTAAAGATGTCAGGCCGGTTTACTCATAACACACGTGCATGTATTTGTCTGTAATAATCAAGGCTCTGAGATGACCAGCTTTCCTGCCCTGATGGCAGCCCCACTCACCTTCTGTAATTGTTTCAATCCGTCTTCCGTTTTGACGCAGGCTTGCTCCACGTTGAAGTCTATTCTGTCGAGTACAGTGCCCTGACAGCGAGTGGGAAACAAAATTCAGTTGAACTGTAACATCTCAGAAATGTGTGTCGCTGAACATGCTGATTTGCAAGGTTAAGTTGACCATAAACATGAGCAAAAACCTATTTGTACGGCTACAGCAAAATAAGTTTTCCAAAAAAAATATTAAAATTCAATTTAATTGAAATAAATTCCATTTTCTCCTCTTTTGAGATCAGCCCATGTAAGTTTTCTGAAGCCTTTCAGTGAATGACTTGACTTACATTTCGCTAAAATGTTTATCTGGACGCAGACTTTGTCAGTTCACTGTGGAATTTGACTAATTTCATCAAAACCAGGCAATAGGAATCTAACTGGCTCACTCGTATATTAATGGCTAGGAACAGGCAACCAGTCTCAGTCTGGATCATTAGTCAACTGGCTTGACCTTGATACCAGCCCTCATTAGACCCCAATGAAAAGGCAAAATGAATGTCAATGTCAAGTGGAAAACATCCCCACCAGATTAGCTATTCATTCTGCGAGGGTTTTAGGTTTATGGGGCACTGGAGGACCTTCTGGAACAGGTGGGACCTGTTCAAGCCGGATGGGTTGCATCTGAACCG
>JABFEB020000124.1:1598646-1610996 GCA_019775895.2 Stomatorhinus ivindoensis | reverse complement strand
TGGTGTGTGAGTGTGTACGTGTGTCAGTGACTGGTGTGTGAGTGTGCCGTGCGATGGGTTAGCGCCTCATTCCCTGTCTTGCACCCTTAGCCTCCTGGATGGGCTCCAGACACCCCGAGACCTTGAATAGGGCAAGTGGGTACTGAAAATAGATGGATGGATGTCAAATTATATAATTGACTGAAGTCCTAAAAAATCATTAAATATGTAGATAAGCTGGTGATATTAATGCTCAATTTTTTGACAGGTGCGTATTCTCCATTTGAAACCCAGAATAAACAGTGTTGCATTGAATAGACCTTCTCGACCAAATGGATAATGCTGGGATGATGGGTAAGCAGGTACCTTGTCTATCAGATTATAATTCTTCCCTGATTTTTTTTGGCCTAAAGGAATCCTGATGGAATCTAGAACAGGGTCCCCCAGTTCCTGTCCTGGAGGGGCAACACAGTTTGCTGGTTTCTCCATTCAAATACAACTAATTACCAGGCTTAGTATGTGTGTGAACAGGAATCTACAAATGGAACTGGATTCTGGCTCTCCAGGACCAGAACTGGAGAACCCTGATCTAGAATAAATTGTAGACGGGTGAACTGGACTTGGATGTTGTCATGTAATGTTTAGAGAAAACATGCACAGAGTAAACCCTTGGACCTTAGTACTAGCAGACCCATTGCCAGAAATCATGTAATAAAATAACATACCTTTCATAGTGGGTGTAGCAACCAACCCGGTAGATCCCCTTAGGTAGTTTTATATATGGCTGATTGGTAATGGGGGCGGGGGGCGGGTATTCAAACCTGTTATTTTACTAGGCGGAGACATGCCTGACAGCTAGTGATGTAGGATTTGAATCTGAATAGACAAACACACACCTCTAATAAGACTGAGGGCTCACAGCACCTTCATTATCGAGGCGTACCTCGCTGTCACACCTGTCAACACATAACAAGAGCAGCAATGACGCCTTGCACCTACGGTTAACCGGGCACATGCTGGAAATACAACACAGTCAGCACATGGCCTGCCACCCACCGCAGGCTGCCAGACACCACCCACCACAGGCTGCTAGACATCACCCACCACAGGCTGCCAGACACCAACCTCTGCAGGCTGCTAGACGTCACCCACCGTTGGCTGCCAGACACCAACCTCCGCAAGCTACCGAACATATATTGCAGCCAAAACTCAGTGCCTCGAGATTCCATCAAGTTGCCTCATGAACAGTTGTACCCAGGAACCCCTCTCTGGTATCTGGTGCAGACACACACACCCATCTTCAATCGCTAGTGCCATTCTGGATCCGAGTGTCAGTCTATTTGCTTGGTTTAAGGCACAACACATTCCTCACCCGGAGGGAAATTCACCCGTTCGTTTACCAAAGTGCCTATGTGGAACACCAATCTGTGGAGAATAACACAAAAGCCATCATGCATTTTAATGCTTATATTTTGCTACTTGTTATATTATCATTTACATTATCCATCGGTTGACTATTTTTCAGCACGCATTAATGACTTACATGCTACATTATTGTGGGGAATTTTCTTTATAGTCCTTGTAATACTTTTTAAATATTTGTCTAGTTGTGTCTATGCAGTTATATCTCACTTTTAAGCAGGTACATTCATGGTAGCTTAATGTGCAGGATGGATATCCTAAAATTGACTGATTTGGTAACACTTTTATCAAAAGCAATCTAACGTTTTAATATCTTTTAATATAGCTAAGTATTTTTGCTGGAGAGATTTAAGTATATTTCTCAGTGGCGCAACATCAGGGCCCAGTCATAGGACTTTGCAAGCATTGCTCCTTGGTCGGGGGCTCAGCTGTGCTTCCTGGTGACCTGTGAAGCTATCTAACGTCTGCGCAGAGTTTCTGTAAACACGGCCCTATTGAATGGGGGGGCGTTATCTCCCTGAGCGCCCAGCAGGTCCCAGCATGCACTGCATCTCGCGGTGACGGCCTACTCCAAGAGGCCAGGGATCACTTGACCCGCACGCATGAGGCGGTGCGAAATTCCACACGGCACGGCAAGCCAGCCGAGCCCATTGGTGAGTGTGGCTGGACGCCCGGGGGCGCAGAGACCGTGATGGACACGGCGCCACAGAAGCTGCATGGTGCATTGAAAAATAGTCCAATATTTACTGGCACGACTTTCCCAGTAGAAGCAAAGCTGAACATTCTAGAAATCTAGAATGTCACCTTATAACCCCTAATAGAACATGTCAGATGTGAGGGGCTCCTAGGGGACATTTTGGGGCCCCTATAAAGTTCAGGGCCCCTGAATCTGCTGGGTTCCCATGGTCCTCCGACTGCTCTTTTCCATACAGCCCAGCTTCTGCCTGTATCAGGGCTGGCCGATCTTATCCGCAAAGGGTCGGTGTGTGTGCAGGTATTTGGAGTAACCTTTACGTCAGCTGTTCAAACCCAGGTGTGAGGATTCCTCAGTCAATCAGTCCTCTAATTAGTAATCTAATTAGAGAGCTGGGGCAAAAAAACTCCCACACACACCACGGCCCTTTCTGGGTAAGTTTGCATACAGTACCCCTGGCCTATATGCTGGAGTTTGCATTAAAAGGGATGGGCAGGCGATGGATTATCGAGAGGCTCAGATATGCAGGACACGTGATGCAGAATGTGAGGAAGAGGAAGGCAGGTGGGAAAAGGCCAAACGAAGGGGAGCGACTGAGGGCAAACAGCCAGTTCCTGGTCTGGAAAGGCGCCTTTAACACACCGCTGCGACTCAGGGACGAGGGCGGTAAATAAACGGCCGATTCAGCTGCAGTGTTTTCTCACCATCTATCACTGCCATGGAACAAAGGATCGCACACCATGCAAGTCCCACGCCGGACTCCACAGCGCCCCCTGCCAGGGGGGCAGCACCTTCCATAAAACCAGACACTTATCCCTCCCCAGGAATTGTTAATATTGCAGTCGTTTCGAGGTTAACCTTCCAGCTCAGGTTACTATGTCTGCATGTGTCCTTTAAGTAGGTTTGGGGGGGGGGGGGGGGTCATACTGCTTCTATGAATGGTAGTTTGGGGAGAAATCTGGTGCCAAGTACAACAGATGTTTTGCGAGAGCCGTTTTGATTCATTTCCAGCGGTGTGCGGAGAAAAAAAAAAAACAGTGATTTATTGCAACTTGCGTCTCAGGCCACACCTCAGGATCATCTTTCTTACCTTTAATTTAGCCTTTTAAGGGTTCACTCAGCACAAAATCAGAAACAGGCGATCTCGTCCCGAAAGCTGTGTTCACCTCTGCGTGTGAGCCTCAGTGCTGCATCGCCTACGTGTTGCCTGCAAGAATCAAGCATAACACGATATCAGAACCTATACTCATGGCTCGTTTACGTAGAGTTGCGACACGGGCGCCAACAATTCTCAGTGTGACGTGAATCTGTTGAAAGAGAAAAGTCATATTGGGCCAGTATGGTAGCCTTTCACCTCCAGTGTCATGCAGAGATTGCATATTCCGGCCCTGTTTCCCCCTGCAGTTTGAGGCTATGCTGTGAGGTGAGTTGCCGTGCCCGTGGGCGTGCCCGTAGTATGTGCCCTGTGATGGAATGGCACCCCATATCTTCTGTTTCTTAGGACAGGCTCTGGACACACTGTAAGCCTATATAGGATAAGCAGCTGGAAGTTGGATCAAGAACCATATTTATTTTAATTTTATGCATGTGCATTGGGATTTTACTCATATTAGAGGCTGCCAATCTAAACCTGCTTTCATAAACACAATCCTATGAATAAACCTTTCTCTTTGGGCTTTGATAGTGAAATTCTGGGGCAGCTCTGTAACAGATGTGTATCACAGGGACTTAAATCCCTCTACTAGCACACAGACAGTAGGAGCCTTTTGTGTATAGATGTGGAGATAATTAGCTAAGGCTCCTCCGTGGTATTTCAGACAGCCTGGGAGACGGCAGTAAATTGCTTCCAGTTTGGCCAACGATGAGGAATCTCTGCTTTTTAATTTAGTTCTCTGTGGGGAGGAGTGCCTGTCTTACAAACTCATTTTTTGTTGCTCTTTCAATTTGCCCTGAAAGAGTTACACTAGTGGGCAAAATTGTGGCTACACTGTTTAGAGATCGCAGAACTATGTTCAAATGTGGCTCCAGTTGCATGTTTTAATCGTCCAATGTATGAAGTTTGTGACATTTTTTGATGTTTATAAATATTACCTCCAATATTCATGTAGTCATTTTTAAAGGGTAATGCCAAAAATGTCAGGTGTTTCCACAATTTTGGCCACTAGTGTACTTGTTCTGTACACGGCACGTCTGATCCACATTTGGTATGTGTCAGGCAGTTGTCTTGTCCAAACGCATTTGTTTTGCGTTTTGCAAATTTTATATGTGTGCAAATCACCCATTAATCATGAAAACTCATTTTTCAATGACTGCATAATGATCAAGACCACCAACAATGTGTTTCTGATACATTAGAAGGTTGATGTGCTGGGAAAACCCAAACGTATAAAAGCACCTTGTGTGAACGAGAACACAGCAAAGGGCTGGTCGAAAGGAAACAAACTTTTCTCACTGCTTTCATGGAAGCTTAGCCTCTGCTAACTTTGTGCTAGCGTATCACCCTTACAGTCCCCGCACAGGAGGAAGCTTTGATGTTCCGTATGACCGATGCTCGTCTCTGCAGCTCCCCCCCCCCCCCCCCTTTCCTGGATAACCCTGGCCACTCCATGCAAGATGGGGGGCAGCTGGGAGCGAGATGCTGGGGAGCGGGTTCTCGAGGCGTGAGGGTGAGCAGAGCCAGGCTGCTGGTGTCCTCGGGCCTCGGGGCCACCTCCCTGGGGCGTAGGTGGTGTCAGCATAATGGATTTGCTTTCCCCCCCCGCCGCCGCCTCTCCCACATGATGGATGTGTGCGATTCTGCTGGTCTATGCTTGGCGATGGCTAATGCAGCACAGCCACTAACCCCCCCCCGGGGCCCCCTCACCATCCAAGCCATTAATGTTCCCAGTCCCCTGCCCCGGAAACAGTTAAAGTTAAAGGGTCTGAAAACCTCATAAAGAGCCCCCTACTGTACCGAAGCCAGGCTGAATTCGCTAGTGCTTTTACGGCTTTTCCAATCCGACGCACTTCTGTGACGGTTACCTTTAACGCATCACTGGGAAACACCATTTACTGCAGTAGTATTGTTTTTTATTTGAGTACGTATTCAGCTTTAAACAAGACAGATGTTGCTATGGACGAGATGTAGCCAAACGGCATTGAAACATTCGCGGTCACAGGAGATGGTGCCAGTGCTTAGCTTACATCCTTCAGTCTAGTAAATTCCAACGACTGAACCGTTTCACGTGGAGACACACAAAAGTCTTCGAGAAACAAACTGGAAACAACCAGAGCTCAGGGTTTTTGTGCCGAGACGTGGCGGAATTGACTGAAAATAAATCAGCCCGTGAATGTTTAATGTTTCAACAGACAGGGTTTTAATACAAAGATCTAGTAATAATGGATGAGATCCCTATGCTTTACATTAGACAGATTTTGTTGTACAAGGAAAAATACCCAAGAGAGCAGGAAATGCAGTGCGGTGTTTAGGATAAGCCGTGTCCCTAGAGTAACCCAAACCCCAGCCTGAACCTTAGGTAACCTGAAACACAGCACACCATAAGCCCTTGGAAATGCAGTTATGGTTATAAAGATGAACAATAGTAGGTCGCAGATACTGTGGGGCCCCGCTGGTGTCGGGAAACGCCGGCGCAGCCACCTGCATGGAGGCTAAGACACACAGTTAATCCTCCCGGCCCCTTGTTCCTCTGCAAAGCTGACAGTGTCTTCCTTTGATCTCTTTCCTGAAATAACTAAATGCATCCTGCCGAGCTGGGGGGTTCGTAAATCTTCAAAAGGACAGTGAAATAAAATGGGGAGGGGGGATAAGAAAGATCATTTGTACATACAATGCAAGATGTTAAGTTTGATTATCTGCAGGTATAGAATAAAGAACAACAACATCACTGATTCTATTGGATATGATGGAAGCAGACAGGGACAGATGAAGACAGACAGAGATCGAAGTAAACCTGTAACTTAGTGATACTGGAAAACAACAAAGTTGGAAGCCCTATGGTTTCCAAGGGCTCAGTCAAGCAACCCAACCAAACAATTATTGCAGTTCTAGGAAATGACATTGCTGCTGTAGAGAAATAATTTGCTCAATGACATGTTCTAACTGGCAACTAAGCACTTAGCAAAGACGGCAATGCACGTTTTTGTTCTTAAGTCTCCGACGCACATGTGAATCCTTCATGAAACATCAAACTTGAAACAAAAAAAAAACCTTATTTTATAATTTTTTATATCGATCCCAAAAAGATTGGTAGTATGACTTATGTAAAAAAGAACATATCTTCTTGAAAATATTTTTTTTTACGTCCTTTCTTTTGCGTTCACTTAGACATCGCTAAACAGTTTAGTGAAGTTCAACGGCTCGGGCCGTCGGTAGATGGGAGGAGAGAAAGATCTCAGACGGCAAGTTACTGGCGCCCCGACGATGAAATCCAAACGTTAGCATAGATGCTGGGTTACGAATTTGTGCAACGAATTGATGGAGGTTGTGCTCATTGATGCGTGCTGCCCCCCACTGATTAGATTAAGGAGGGTGATTTTTTTTTTGGGGGGGGGGGGGGGGGAGCAGGGGATTCCAACTAATGCTCTGAAAAGATAACCAGCTTGGTCTGCTCTCACAATACCTGGCAGATGTAGGTAATGCAGCTAACAGACCTTTGGCCAGGACTTGTAATCTAGAGGGGAATGAGCTGATATCTTTATAGATACTGCACTCCAGGGTCAGATAGAGACTCCCCTGGGCAGAGGACAGTAAAGAGTGATGAGACTCCGAAAGCTAATCACATTGTCTGAGGATTGCAGGCACCCAGGTGCATGCAGCAGTCACAGTGACCGTCCATGAGTAGCAGAGAAAGGACTGTTAAGGAGGGTGGTTACAGCCTCCTGGGAAAGCCTGTTGTTGTTTGTTTAGGAACGAGGCCTGTGAAACAAACGTGTAGGAGGTGATCGTGTGTCTCTGGGAAAGGACCTCATCCTGTGCGCAGGCAATCTGATATCATTTCACCTTTTTAAGGAGTAAGGGCAGAAGAGAAAATCTATCAGTTTCAGATCGGTGGAGGGAGACACAGAGAGCTGGGGGGGCTTCTGTTTGGTGTGGCTTCCTTTGATCTTCCCTGAAGCTTCTTCTTGGCCTCCCTCATCGCACGCATCGAACGCTCTGCCAAACACCTGCACGCAGGCATGAAACCTGGGAGGCCGTGTGCTGCAGGCGTTTGCTCGGTCGTGTTCATAACGCCCGACGCTGCAGCACCTCACCCGCCCGGCCTCGGAAGACGCCGCCCCTCCGCCCGTCCGGTTTTCAGCTGCAGTCTCCCAAACGTCAATCGCTGCCCGTATCTTGGGCCTGAACCGCTGGCTACTCCTGTGGTGAAAAACATCAGAAGATTTAAGTCAAGCAAAACTCTGCGTTCTCCCTCGGTGCTGTGAGGAAGATACCGATCTCTTCAGCTAATGGCTTTGAAAGGCTGGTTAGAAATTTGGCTCCCTATCCTCGCTATAACTTCCTTTTTTTTAATCTCACTTGGGACTCACATCGTGGTTCGTCTTGTCATAAAGCCTGGTATACATTCCATGTCAATGACGGCAATAAATCAAAGCCCAAAGCAGGCAGGCAATCAACTAACAATGTATGGAACTTTGGAAGCATTTCTGGAACTGTTGGCAGGCATTAACTGTTTCACTGTCTCTGAGATCTGTCAGGGTCTGAGAGATGGCACACACTGACGCGGCTGTCTTGTGAAGTGCCCGTACACGGCTTGACGCAGGACTCCCAGCTGTTAAATCTCACTCTCGATGATTTCCTTGATCTGGTCAATTACTATGTGGGGCCCCTGAGGACCCTGAGAAGCAACGAAGGAAAAAGACCACTCTTCCCGTCAGCACTGAATCATGACTAATGATTTAGTCATCATTTATATAACCAAAAGCACCCTACCACCATCCGAAACAATAGCCACATTTAAGATTAAGGAACAAAATAGCTTTTGCACACATCAGTGGACCAATACGAATGTTTGATATTCTGGAGTCTGTTTAAATGCATAAATTAAACGACAGGCTCAACAGGACTAGAGGGATGAAACGAGTTGGAAAGGGTTTCCGGAACACTCTCACTCCATTGTTTTCAGTCTTTCACATCGTCTGACCCGGGACTGGAAGGTCATAGGGAAATGACACAAAGGTATGATGAGAGGGTGATGCATTACTAGAACCTCACCCTTTCTAGGCTGATGGATTCCTCTGGTTCGTGTTTCATGAGTGTGGGGAATCCATGGCCAATTCCGGCACATGGAAAAGCAAGGTTGACATGACAGCTGTGTCAGAATCAAATGGTCCCTTGACAAACACCCCCCCACCTCCCACTACCATTCCCAGCATTTCTACATGGTTGGCAACAGTGTGGGAGACAAAACTTCATGTACAGGGGCAAACTCAGGGCATGTACACCAAGGAAGACCAGCACAAGGTCTATGACAAAAGACTAATCAAGCTTGCGGTTTAGTATATATTGCCCCAGATATTTGCTTGGTAATTCCAGCATTTCCCAAGAAATCTTAGAAAAAGTAATTGTTAGTCAGCTTTCTCTGTTCTTGCAAAAGAACAACATTAATGAAACGTTCCAATCAGATACAGGCTTAATCACAGCACTGAAACTGCACTAATTAGAGTCATGAATGACTTCCTTTGTAGCTCCTGATGATGGTTGTTCTGGATCTAAGTGCAGAATTTGATACTGTTGACCTTGCCATTTTATTGGCGAGGCTGAAGTTTTTGATTGGTGTTAAAGGGCAGACACTGTCCTGGTTCTGCTCATAATTAACTGACCATCACTAGCTTGTTCATGTGAACAATGAATCCTCTGATTCCATCACAGTGAGGTATGGTGTTCTGCAAGGTTCTGTCCTGGGCCCACTACTGTTCACCTTCTTATGCTGCCCCTTAGTGATACTTTTAGGAAACACAGTGTAAGTATTCATTGTTATGCAAATGACACACAGCTAGGGTTATTGTCTGTGGCACAGAACTGGTTAGAGGTCAATGTCATTGATTTTAGATGAACTACAGGTCCAGTGCTGTCAATCTGGCATCACATATCCCATGTGTGATTCCTCATGCCTGTGTTCCCCTCCCACCTCTCCCACCTAATTAAACTACTATAGTTAATTATAACTGCCAGAGCTATCTTTTCACTGATGTTAGGAAATAAATTTATTCCTCTTGTACACTAAAGAGGACATGCTGTGAAATTAAAAATAAAAATAAAATTTAAAAAAATCTAAATTGCAAGATGTCTTATTTCCTCCAAAGACAAATAACCTACAATTGAAGGACACTTTATACCTTGGGTCTCAGGAGGATATTGCACTACAAAATACCTCGTATGCCATTATTTCAGATATTTGTCACACAGTTTTATTAATGCACTGTTCAGATCTGTCTTGGAGGTCCAGAATGTGAACAGTTCCCTGTCTGGCCACCCAGCCTGACCACAGATCTGCCATCCTTACCAGCTTGCTGTTGGACCCACCACCCCTCCACCCTGCTGAAGGAAGCGGTTTCCTCACCTGCCTGCCCTAAGCTCAGCTGGACCATCCACATTTATACCAGCACGGGACTCTCTTATTTTGGACTTCCTCTGCCGACCCAGGGAGGATGGGCTCCATTTTGAGTCTGCTTCCTCCCAAGGTCTCTTCCTATGAGGGAGTATTTTTCTTTCCACAGTTACCTCTGACTTACTCTCTGGGGGCACTGGATGGGGACAATGCGAAGAGCTTTGAGACCATGTAATATTGAATTGAATTAAATTGAGATTAAATGATTTTAATTGAATTGAATTAATTAGCTCACTGGAAATCACTTAGGGAACAAAGATTTTAAAGACCTCTCGCTCTGTCACACAGCTACAGCTACAACTGGTCAGTTCACAAGAAACAATCTTAAATTTCAGGAAATAATGTATTACTCCATTATTATTTCTTACTCAAACCTAATTGAGTAATTTTCCATAGTAATTCCAACAGTGTATGCAGACTATGGTGCGCACTTGTAGAACAGTCTGTAAAATTAAACTGGACCAATAGGACAAGGACGGCAGAAATCATGATGAGTTCTTAAAATCCCAGAGGAAGTGGGCAACACCCCTTGTAGAGGGATGGACTTTCCCAGGATCGTACCAATCACTTCTTCTCTTGGGGGACCATGGCGGGACTCTTAGCAGATCAGTGGCTGTCTGCTTCCTAGCCAACACCCCCTTCAGATGCCCTCAGAATGATGGCAGGTAGGTTAAATAATCCTAGCAAGGCCCAATGTGAACAATCACTAGTTATCCCTTATTTCCTGAGATTGAATGTGGCATGCCTACTTCTATCTGATGAAACACCTTATCTGCCACTGCTGAGAATTCAACGAAATTCAATGCAATCATCAACTTGCAATCATCTCCATTGTTTTAGCAGTTACGTCTTCAGCTGTGGTGCTACTAACATTAAATATTGCCTCTCACGACCTTGCTTAAGACAAGCGGGTATAGGAAATGGATGAAGTTCGGAATATCGGCCGGCAGTATTGGCCAAGACTGACACATCAGACTGATAACATGATTTTTAAGGAATTTCAGTCAATACTGATATGTTAGCTGATATATTGTGCTGACAGGATTACTCCCTGTCTTTCCCTGTTCTGTTCATCATTTGGCCAGCAGGTATGGCTCGCCGTCCAATTTGTGCTGTTCTCAGTGTGTTCCCCTGTTACCTGGGCTGCAGTGTAGCTTAATGGGCAAGTCGGCAGCTCTGAACCAAGCAGCTACTCTCTTGTGTGTTTGAGGCTGGATGTTTCTGTGCCCTGTTTTCCCTCACTTTATGTCCATGTGTTCATATATTTCAGTTATTTATATCATTGATGCTGGTTCAAATATGCCTAGTTTAGTTACTATATTCTGTTTTACCATTGTTCCCAGTACCTTCTAGTGTTTGAATCTGTAGTTCTGTTAATTACTCTCACCTGTGCTTTGTTACTCTAGTCTTCCGTGTTTGGTTATTCGGGTATTGCACACACCTGTCCCTTTTCAAGGTCTTTAAGATCATTTATTTACTTCTTCACTTGGTCATTGCAGCTCTTCCTCTATATGCTGTGGTTGGTCCTAGAACCGGTTTGGTATATGTTTTTTTTTTGTTGTAGTCTGTTCTTATTTTACGACTTTGTTAGACCCGTGCTCTCTTTTGTTTGTTTGTTTATAGTTCAGTTTAATATAAAGCTCGCGTTTTGTGTGTCTCCCTCTTGCCCCTGCTGTAATATTGTGCTTCTCCAGCAGCCACACAAGCTAGTGGGTCATGTAGCTCTAAGTCTTTCATAAACAGAGACAATCCAACCGACCCTTATAACGCAAGCTGAGCCGGTCTTTCCTATGAAGACACATCATTGCTGAAATTCATCCAAAAGACTTGTGATAATAGCAAACATCCAAGTCCAAACACTGAGATTAATATCGCATGTTGCCTTTTCACTCTACCCATATATTGGTCAATGATGCAATTTTCTCCTGTTCCGCTTCCCCGGTTTTGCTGTGGTGTTCTGGAGTGGACGTAGAACATGTGGGCAGAACAAAGGAAGGCTGAAAAAAAGGTGTCTGACAGGAAAAATGTTTGAGGGAACCCGCGTGCACCCCAAAGAGTCGTAAAAAAAGGAAGAAAACTCTTAAATAAGTCTGTAATAATCATGAGAACACTGAACTAAGTGGCTTGTGGGATTACGACATACTGTCAATCAGTTCCAGGGAACCATTGAAGTAACCAGTAAGAAGGAGTTTCAAAAGTTCATTTGTCCTCCATCACTACTGACTGATGGTTAATTATACATGCAAGAGTGACTCATTAAACTGCTCAGAAAAGATAGAAATATACAAATGCACGTGGTATAAAAAAAATAAACTGACGAAAAGTTAAATGCCATTAGCTAAAGCACACAAAACAATTACGTTTTAATTTTAGCTTCCCATTTAGGCATAATATAAATTAAACAAATGGGCAGGATAATTCAAACAGGAAGATGGGAAGCATTGGCCATCACAGGGGTAACCTAAACACAATCAGGGCTTCAGTGTAAATAGGAGAATCTGCGGCTGTCCTGTAGGACACGGGAGGGATTGTAGTGAACTCCCACTCGCTCTAGAGAGAGGAGACTGCCTGATGATGGAGGATAGGCGTCAGGCTTTGCTGAAAGCGCCTACTGGGTCTGTCTTTCCTGTCCTAGTGGCGGCTGGTCT
>JABFEB020000124.1:1579304-1594601 GCA_019775895.2 Stomatorhinus ivindoensis | reverse complement strand
ATGAATTATTAAACCTATAAATGTCCTTTTGTGATGCTTTTCTTCCATGTTAATATAACATACCAAGGCAACAAATATATTTTTTTTTGTTCAATCCACGCTCAGTATAGGCGGCGCTTCTAAATCACCCTGCTGTGCCTCGGATTGTCCGTATGTAGATGAAGATGTTAAGCACGTGCGCTAACACTGCTCAATGTTTGTGTTTGTAGGGAAATACTTGGACTATGTAAGATATAATTTAGGGCATTTAGTGTCACAGTGGCTAAGGAGCTGAACAGGGGGTACCAGATGCGGTATAGGGAAGATAAATCTTCGGTAAACATCGATCACTGGGAATAGACGGAACATTAACCAAAATAAATTCATTGGGGGGGAGCGCTTCCTGGCGCGTGAACACGTAAGAAAGATCAAAAGAATGAAGTGGCATAAGACCATTGCCAAAAATCTTACACATAAATTCTTGAATTTCACAGAAAGGTTTCTGAAAATTTACTTAATATCAGAAGGGACAATTTAGAATGAATAGCTGGTGATGACAGCCATACATTATTTTTAAACAACATTATAATAGCAATTATTGCAGTAGTCAGTGGGATTTATGGATTGAAAATGTACTGTGAATATTCCAAATTGCTGCAAGGAAATGTGATACAAACGGGCTATAATTTAAATAGATCTGGCAACCTATGTGTAGATATAGTTACCTAAACTTCCCCAGTGATAGTGCTTGCTAATGGTTGTTTTTTTTCTTGTAAAACTATTTATCTAAATTCAGTTTAATAGAAACAAAGCCCTGCATATTAATCAAACGATGACTGAAACCCTTCTTTGTGACGGTTTAAAATATAATTTTTTCTTCCTTTTTTTTTTTGCAAAATGACAACTAATGGAATTTTATCTTGGCTCAACCTGCACAATTGTACGAAGAACTGAGGCACAGCAGGACATCGCGGTGTTCCAGAAATGGTGTCACCCCCCCAAACTCCAACGTCCGGGTTTCCCACTTTGTATTAAGAACAAGAAATTGAAGGTGGACTGGCTCACCGATCTCTTGTGATTAATGATTTTTATACACAGTTCCTCTTAAGTTCCCTGTAATGTGCTTCATGCAGCGCTGGATTAAATTTAAGATGGATAAGTTAATACAAACTATGCAAGATCATCAAAGCCCAAAAACAGTTTATATATATATCAGAAAAGAAAACATTTTACCTGTGTGGATGACTGAAATTAATCTAATACACCCCCCCCCACCCCCACATATCACAGGTTATTTCTGTTCTAATGAGTTGCCTATTGATTCTCACCCCACCCACTCCCACCTGTCTCTCAGCCTGAGTCTGACAGTCATTTTGTGCAAATGTGAAACCGTGCAATAAAGCCCCCACCTTCAGGAGTCCAGCTTGCTACTGGTGACCACGACTAAACCAGCAGGCAGGCGGATATCCAGACATATGGCAGTCTTTTACTTCAAAGTAAGGCATATTTGCATCGTTGAACTGTGTCACAGGGAGGTTAAACAGATGGAGAACTGAAGAAATGCTAATTGGTGGTAATGTCAAGGCTATTTCACAAAGGAATGCATTTCAAATATCATATAAAAATATACTTTTTTTTTTGTAGTGGCAGTGTGTATTTTTCCTACGTGTTTTTAGATGAATTCAAACCCAGAGGATACCCAAATCTAACCTGTCTCTGAAATAACAGGAGGGCTGAAATACATAATGAGGAAAGGGTTAAGTTTATTTTTAAGACTTCATTCTATGAACATCTGCCAAAGATCAAGAACAGCGAGTTCCTCCATTATAATAATAATATATGTGTTTGACACCAAAGACTTTGGAACAAGAAGTTAGACAAGTGGAGAATAAGTCTTATATTAACTGTTGTAATGTTAATAAGAAATATATCGATCAATGTTTATGTGCACTAAGGTTTTACGAGATGCATCCTGTTTGGTCAGATTTATCTCATCAGTGAGAATTTTACCAGCAGAATTATGAATGATGAGTGTAAGGCTGGCTAGCACAAACAATACAAACAAACCCCACCATCTCTGGATTGGTGCTGTGTGAACATGCGAGTCTGTATTTTATTGACCCCCCCCCATTTTAAAAGCAGAACTCGAGGGACGTGGGGGTGCAATTGGGGCTGTCTGTTGCTGCCTGGCCAGCAACGCGGGCGAATGCAAATGTGAACTAAGAGGAAAACAAGAGAACAGTCAGAGCCTCCATGGACGAATGAGCCATAATCATTCCCCGCTTGCTGCAGGATCGGTGATGAAAGGGTCAGTGGTTGCTAAAAGCTCTGCAGATGCAAGGCAGCAGATGGGTATTGTGGTGCTTTAACTGCTGCGGTGGTGAGCGAGGGCTTAGGTTTTTGATGATGGGCTCGACGCCAAAAGCACTAAGATGTACACGAGGAAGCGTGCAGTGCAGCGAAATGGGATGGGAAACCTTCCCCCCCTCCCCCGTCACTTTAGAACGATAGTACCCAAAATAGATGCACGGTTTGACTGAAGTTGGCAGCACCAACATGGCATCTTGAGTAAGGTGAATCGGCATGGACAAATGTGAGAAATGCATGAATCTTCCCAGAGGATGAGGTCTGTAAGAGGCCAAGCTGCCAAACTCTAAATTATAAATACACAAAAAAATTATCCCTGGTAGTGCTCCATAAATTATATTTTTACAGGCACAGTTTTACATAAGCATTCCTTCGACAAATCAGCGTTACTTAAGTGTGGAAATGTCTTGCGATGGACCATCGACACAGAAAGATTACTTTGGCTCTGAACCATCTAGCCCTGTTCTGACAAAATTAATTTGATAAATTGCTTCGCAGCAGTGCCATCTGGTGGTCATCTTGTATTGGTCCTTAAAAGGCAGAATTTAAGAAAGGAGAATCCTCTTTACAGGTATGGTTGCGCTTGGTCCAAAGAAGGCTTAAAACTCCCTTGGGTTTAGCTTTACAGTACAATGCTATATAAAATGCATGCCATCAATGTCAATATGTTGTTATCTCCGGTCCGTATATTAACGATTGCCAATTTAAACTAACTGCATTGGTAATTAACCTGTTCGTGAAAGAACAACAAACACGCAAATACACCTTCCCACACTGTCAGCTTAAAGTTACTTAAGTGCAAGCTAGATCGGTAATAATGTGGACCATGGCAAAAGCAGAAGAGGCCGTGTGACACGCTGTCTAGTTTCTGCATTTTTTCAATATTCTGTTTTTCAGGATGGAGACGAAAATGATGTGCGCACGAGGTTCCTCAAAGCGTCATTTCTCGCCACCATATGGAAAAGATTCCCAGCGTTTGAGAAACAAACAA
Organism: Stomatorhinus ivindoensis; assembly: GCA_019775895.2. Classification (NCBI taxonomy): domain Eukaryota; kingdom Metazoa; phylum Chordata; class Actinopteri; order Osteoglossiformes; family Mormyridae; genus Stomatorhinus; species Stomatorhinus ivindoensis. The sequence continues at coordinate 1,591,264 of JABFEB020000124.1, read as the reverse complement.
CACTGAGGCGCGGATTGATTAGCACATTAGAAACAGTGGTCTTATTATTGGCTCAAAGTAGTTCAAGGAGAAGCACGCTGGCTCTTCTAAACCTCGTAATTAAAACCATCGCTGGAAGAAAAAAAGCTTCTCTTGGGGCCCAAAGCGGACCTGTCCCTCTGTGGGAACACAAATACGCTGTAACTGGACCTCAGCCATCGGAGAGAGGAATTGAAATGCCGACACATCCGCAAAACTATACCGTCCGATCCCCAATTTCTACTCCTAACACAAACACAGAACGTTTCCTGAACATGGTCAGCGCATGAATAAGATCATCCGCAAAACACTGCTAATTCGAGCAGCCTCTTGGACTGCGATCGGAGTGGCGCAGCAGGGTGGAGGTGAGGAAATCAGGCAACGAGTCTACAGGGACTCTTCCCTCCTTCTCTGATGTTTGCATAAGGAGGCTGAAACGGGAACTGTGCGGTTCTTGACAAACAAGCCGTCCCCCTGGACAAGAGCCTCTTCACTTTTGTGAGCATTTGGGTTCAATCAAAAATCAGCCCGAGTTGAGGTGCCCCTCTCGGCCTTGCTCTTTCTCCATTGCTTTCCAAGACCACACAGTGTCCGGCGCCTGGCACAGTAAGCTTACGGGAAAACGAGTAAACAGACATGCACAGTGAATGTACGTAAACCTTACCGCTTCATTGAAACAAAACGGCGAAGCAGCTTTTGGCCGCATTTAAAGACGCTGAAGCCGAGTCTGCGCCTAGACGTGCGCAGTGATTCCGAACCTATTACCGCTGCACCTGCAGCTTTAGTCCCACTGTTGGATTTGTACCTTTCAGGTGAACTCTGTGGATCTCGATCCTACATCTACTAAGTAAACAGCAGGTCTCCTTTACTCATATTTTCTCTGCCGTCTAACACCAAACTAATTAAATAATTAACGATAGCCGTGCATGACCACAAGAAACCTTCAGGGTCGATATACAACTACCAATGACAAATGAGACAGTCCTACCGCAATCGTAGCTATAAACGCGAGACAGGGGTAACGAACGCTAAAACGAAAGTTTTGAAAACTGAAAAAAAGTCTCAATAGCCGGCTCACTAACGGATATTTAAAATAATCAATTTTGATTTCTTCCCACGCCATTTGAAAAACCACTCCTGTCAAAAAAATAGAACGCGCGGTAATCATCACCACACGAGTTTTCCTAATTGTGATGACGCTTTCCCTTTTCCTGAGTTTCTGCGTTTTCCAAGATCTTATACGCAGAATTTCTGAGCAATTCACTGCTTACATTTCCAGAAGTGCGATAATAATCTTATCAGAAACTCTCACGGGTGCTTAACTATATTTTATGCATTGCTTTAATTCAGTTCATATTTTGTCCTAATGTATAAGAACGATTTCCCTTATTGTTAAACTTGAACTTTAACCACAAAAATAATTAGTTCTGAACATCTAGAGTTTAATATTAGGTTTGATTTGCCTATTTGTTAAATTTAAATGAATGTGTAATACTGTGTGTGTGTATAGACCATATATATATATATATATATATATATATATATATGGTCTGTTATAATCATTTGCCTGTCGTGTAATATTGTGATTCATATCCACCCATTAGTCATTGTTGAAATCTCATATGTTTTATATAAAAGATATGAACATTTGATTTATGAGTCTCACTTTTAAAAACTTTAATTTCTTCTTATTTTTTAGATCTGTTTAGCAATACAAATGCGTATATCTGGAAATCGCCGACCAGTGACAAATGAAAATCTCGTAAAATATATATTTTTTCTCGTAATCTCTTGCGTGATCCCTCAGATTAATTTCTTTAGTCATGTAACACTCACGTGGTACATTGCAGATTGGTATGCTACAATACTTTTTGGATTTTCTTGGGAATTAAATTAAATTATGTCATTTACACTAAATAAAGAAAAATCGTGGAAACACCGGTCTTTCTTCACAGAAATTGCAAATATTATAATATAACAGGCTGCGGTGTGGACCTTGTGTGAGACATATAACTGTTTGTCCAGGCCCTGCATGAATGTTTCTAATAAGGGTATGGCATGTTTCAGTGACTTTTAAGCTAATGCAAACAGTGCGAATTCAGTTTGTATATATCTGCAACAAGTTGTGCGTGACTGTTGCATGTGTTTCCATGTTTAGCAGCTGTGCTGGTGTCAGGCAGCAAACTGTGGGAGGTTCCAACAGCCCCTTTCACCTTGGCCGTCAACAGTACTGCCAAGTTGTTATGGGAGCCACAGTGCCAGGCTCAGCTGCGCCACCTACAGGATGGGGGAAGAAGCATCAGAGCAGTCATCCCACCAACGCTGGATGGAAACTGGGTTTCAACCAGGCAAGTACTGTTCAGCTGACGTTCGCTGATCTCAGTGGGGACTTTAAGGCTATAAAGAAACTAAGCTAAGCACGTGCTGGCAACGTAAATATTTAGTCGATAAGTAAATACTGCATTTTTGAGTAAACATCAAGGAACAGAATGTAAATTGGCAGAATTAACATAATAGTTTTAAGGTTTGAATTTTTCAAGCTGCCTATGGTTTGGTTGGAATTGGCCAACGCAGCTCAGTTTCAAACACGGACCTCTTCTTGCAGGTGTGAAGTGCGACCCGGTCCGGAGTTCCTGACCCGGTTATATACTTTCTACCCAAGCCGACTGTTCAAAGCCCTGCAGTTCTATTACAGGGACAGTAGGTGTCAGGACCCAGCCTACTCACTGGTGATCAGGGGCAAACTGCGTCTGAGGCAGGCTTCCTGGGTCACCCGCGGGGGCACCGAGGCAGAGCACCACCTACACAGGGTGGCCATCATCTTCCACAGCCCCGCCGCAGTACAGCAGGTCGCCGCGCGCCTTCCGGCCGTCTGTCGGTGCAGCGGCTCGGGGTGCTGGGTGCCCGGGCGGCTCTACGATCTGTACAGCCCCAAGGCAGGCAGAGACTGCTTGGGACCTCTGGGCTTCTCCATGCTGGAGCTGGAGCTCCTGCGCCTGGAAAGCCGGCAGCAGATCCACAGCAGGCTGGTTCAGGAGCTTTTCCTGGGAGACATCCACACGGAGTGGGAACATCGAACCCGCTATCGGCCCACTGGCTACCAGACGCCGCTACAGAACGCAATGGTGAGGAGGGACTGGGGTGGGGCACGTGCACGCTGTACGGGACTGCTAGACAAAACACGCGCACTGCCCGCTCAGCATGCACGTGCCCGAGAAGATGGCCATGCTCAAGGCAGTTTGAGCCTCGTGCCTCTACATCTAAACTGAAAACACTCACACTGCTTGTTAATATTTAGTTAGAAGAAGATAAATTACCGCGTTAACACGTGCAAACTTCCATAACAGCTTACCTTTTTCACTAATATATTTCTGCAGCCAAATTCAGTTTTGTAATGAAGTGCAATTATTTATGGACTACGGCCAACTGCATAAACAAACTGCGGCACGCTAGCATATGGAAGGTGACACAGGGCTTCCATTTCATTATTTATGTATTTCTACAGCTGGATATACACACATATATATATGTGTATAATAAAATGTAGGATTTCAGCTGTATGATTTTCTTGTGTCAAGTCCAATTCTCCTACCCAAGCCACACGACTTTGTGTGTAAGTATTTCACACTGTAATGCGAATCAAAATTATGTTTTACTGGGACTAACTGACATTCACCACCATGCAGCTCGTGAGATCTGAGGGTTCATCTGTTTTATTTTGTATTTGTTGTATTTTTTTATTTAATACAACAAGAAATGAGCGACCGAGGGAAACGGTCTTTTACAGTTTAGCCAGAAAAATCCCCAATGCCATTATATCGTTATTTTCATTAACAATTCTGCGAATATAACACAGTAGGCCTACTGTAGGGTGAACCAACAGGTTAAAACAAGATATTTAAAATAACTATATAATCACGTCAGAACTATAAATCTGGCAGAATTATATAGCGAACATTTTTACTGTTTCTCAAAATTTTCTGTTTTTGCAGTATTATATTTCATTAATCATCCGCTTTTTTCTGCTTTTACTGGTAATGACGTGAAACTGGTAATGAACACGTTTAAATTTTGTGAAAGCTTACTTTTCTAGCTATGGGAATGTTAAGCCTGAAATTTATTTATTGCAATAAACTTGTATTTTCCATAAATCAACCCGCATAATTCAGTATTTTTTGGAGTGCTGATTGTTTCTCGTGTGCATAGAGGCTTTTTGGCGATGGTATGTTTTTGTGATACTGGCGTTCGGACCACCCGGGAGTTAACCGCCGGTTTAGTGCGGTGTCCTGAGCAGGCGCTGCCCTGCTGACTCCGTGCAGTTTATAGCGGATGGTTGCAGGCGGCATTACCGCCACATGTGTGGGCTCTGCCGGCACGCAGTTACAGCCCTTCTCTGTTAATTCCCCCCCCCTACTCTTTGAACCCAAGGAGTATAGTAACCAACGTCTAAACATGGGGCTTGTAATTCAAAATGTTAATATCCTTATGGCAAGCAAAACTGTGTGCTGTCGAAGGCAGAAATAGGAGCCGTCACGACAAATATCCGTATCATCATATATAGTGTTTACAGTATGATATGAAACGAGAGCTACGTGTTTTGGTCGCGGAGGTATAACATTTTTTTTGGAAAAAAATACCACGTTAATAACTGATTTGCTAAGTTCACACTTAGTTATAATGCTGAAGTATAATAACCGTAATGCTATTTATGTGCCGTTCCTATTTCTTTGTTGGGAAAAGTAATACACAAAAATTAATTCCGCTGTAGCAATTTAGGTGATGTACTTTGCTGGTGGATATAGGAGGTCCCCTAACACAAACTTTATGGTTACAAAGATAGTACAGTCCAAGCAATTTACCTTCTTTTCTGCCCATATATGGATAAGGCATAGAGCCATCATACACAAGGTTAACTCAAACTTTTCTTAGTCACATACACAACTGTACTGAGTGCAACGTGCAGGAAAATACATTGCTGTCGAGCTGCAGATTGCGAAATAGCTGTATATGTGTACAGCTGAGTAGACTGTTGATTACACAGGTCCTAGACAATGTCTTCATTAAACAAATGGAATTAAGGGACTATATGTGATTTGAGCTAAGGTTTTACTAGGTTTCATATAATCTGGATTATGAATATTTGGAACTTGGACCGTTTTAAATCTTGCACATTCTTTTTGGCCCGTTTTCCCTCAGAACCATGTGCACCCGTGCCCAGTGTGTGCCCTGGTGTACCGCTCCTCCGAGCTACACCCACCCGTGCTGCCGTCTCCCCCGACCCTGCCGCTCTCCCTGGACGGGCGCTGGGTGAGCCAGCGCTGCGAGCTGCGGCCGGCCGTGCTCTTCCTCACGCGAGACTTCACCTTCCACGAGGACCAGCGCGGCTGGGAAGGCCTCTATCGGCACTACTCGGACCCCGCGTGCCGCCAGCCGACCTTCAGTGTGCGGGCATGGGGTCACTACGCCCGCGTTGGGCCCTCACCCATAATACACGGCGCCTCCGAGTTCGTCTTCAAGGTCACGCGGGCCACAGTCGTTGCTCAGGATGAGGCCGTCGCCAGGGTGTTCAATGCTTCCCAGGAGGGGAGCTGTGGGCAGGCCGGGAGCTGGGCGGTGGGCGTGGAGCAGGATATCACCCCCACACATGGATGCACCGCGCTGGGGGTCAAACTACCACACAAAGAATATGAGCTCTTCAAAATAGAGTTCGATCACAAACAGCGCCCCTTGCTGTTCACTGGGGAAAGGCCGACTGATGGCTCCAGTCCAGACCGTCCCCACAAGAGGCCCACATCCTACCAGGCTCCGCTTATCCAGTGCAGCCTGGAAGTCGACGGATCCCACCGCCATGACCAGCAGAGATCTTTCACCATCCAGCCTGTCAGTGGTGTAACCTCTCTGACGTGGCTTCTGGCCTCGTTCTTGGCTTCCTTGTTTGGTGGCTGGTGTATCGTACACACAAAGTGACATATATGCTGCTGGAAGTTGAGCTTGCCTTGCTGTGTCGTTATCAGCGGAAGTATGAATGTTGTGCACCAAGCCTTATTCTTTAGACATCTTTATTTTACCATGTTTGTCAAGGATACAGATCGAAATGTGTAGAAACACAAGAATATGGTGCTTATCCCAAGAATGTCCCTAAAAACAAAGTAGAATCATCTTTTTACTGCAGGTATAACATTATATTTCATATGAATCTGTCTGTATAAATGTGTTTTTAATATTAGATAACTGCCTAACGCTGGGGAACTATCTATTAGTGCCATCTTAGAAAAACACTTGAGGCATTTTGATGATAGGTCTTTGTCTAACAGCTTTGTAAGGATTAGACTGTATTTTCTCTGTCCACGGCTGTACAATATTAATAATGTAAGGTGTGTCTAAACTGTCTCTCTCTCTATATATTTATATATCCGTGAACTTTTATTTTGAGCATAGAATGTAGACATTCCAGATGACAAACTTAAACGGAACATAACATTGGAAAAAAAAAAGAACCACAAAACAGGAAATGCAGTGATTTGGATGTGAAAAGCAGACTGAAAAGCTGTTGGGAAGGGCACATGTTTTTCAGCATTAGAGCCTGGGTCCCTACTGTGTCACACGTACGGTGTGTCGGTGCACCAGCTCAGTGTTTCCAGACTGCAATAATGATGGTGACCAACTTGGTTCAAGGACAGTGAACAATAATCGCCTCACTGCAGCTCAGCTGCAAAGAAATCCATAAGCAATATGTGGATGGTCCCTGGATACAGCACAGACAGTGAATGGGAAACTGCGCAACAGTTTAATGAAACTGTTTAAAGAAGAACCCTAAGGTCCAGTAGAAGCAGAGTCGGTTTGACGGGGTGTTCACGAAAGCTTGGTGTTTGTACAGCATGAATATAAAACAATCTGACGCAAGTCAGACACGTATTTATTGTTATCTTATGATGTTTAAAAATAGATTGCTTTGTTCCACAGTTTTATAGCATATCAGATACGTGGGTCCAAAGATGCTTGTATTAACTGCTTTTATATCGGATCTTTGCAATTTTATCAATAATTTTGTCTAAAGTTTCATTAAAATATTTTATGATACAGTTAGTGAGTTTAAAGGTGTTATGTGCATATTCATGTTTTTTGAAGAGGAGTATGTAGGAAGATAAAGTGACAGGAAAATAACTGCAGAAAAAAAATCTTGTACAGGCCAAAGTTGCCTTATTTACAAGAAAAACAATAGGAGGCTAAGTACATTTAAAGTATATTTCTATCTTAATCGCTTCACCTAAACTTTACATTGAAGCAGTTAAGCAGGAAAGTAAATTTAAGATGAAAAATTAACTCACGTGAGAAGTGATGAAGACAGGCTTCCACAAGAGACTGCAGGTGCTTATGTTTTAGATCCAGCTGAGCCTTCTGGGAAACTTTAAAACTCCTAAGAAAGATCTGACAGATATCGGCCAAAGTAGTGTCGCCTTACAGTAAAAAAATAATTACCGTCATTAATATTCTATTTCTACTAGCATTAACCGTTTCTTAGTTAAGCGTCATATGTGGCCAGAACTGTGGCCTAAAGCATAGGTATTTTATTGTTTTCCGACACCCAAGTATTCGCATGAAGCCCATTTGGAAACGGCAGGAGAGACTGGCTGCAGTGGTGTGTTCCTAAGTTCCCGTCGCTCCAATCTCCTCCATCCCTGGGTGTGAATGCATGTACCGTACACACCGTCGCCAATCCTGGCTTTACGCTGAAATACTGATAGGTATTTAAGACTTTCAGTGATTATGTGTTGCTTCACTTCACCGTTAGCATATTTTAATGAAATATTTGGAGCAGTGTAACTAGACCGCTTTGGATCTATTCCTTGAAAGGAATAGAGAGATGATAGCGAGTAGGCTGGGGAGCGAGCTGACGGGGGGAGGAAAAGAGAGGCCCGCTCTGTATCCAAAGGCAGCAGACTGTTCCCATTAAGGGCTGTCAGGATGATGATGGCGACTGGGAGCAGGGTGAGGTAATCTTCTTGGTTTCAGCAAGTGTATCAAGGGCTTGGGTTTGCACAATGACAAAGATGAGGAGGGACTGAGAGTTCAAACGGCTGGTGTTTATCATAGCAGAAATGTTCTGGATCCACCATTATGTGGAGGTTACACATTCCTAATTTTGTGTCCTATCATTGGGCCAAAAATAATAGAGGAATATACCAATGGCATGAACAGGGTGAGCTGGGATGTGGAGAAAAGAAAGAGCGAAGGTTTTCAGGGTCTGTTAGTGGTTTTTGTGCATATAATATGTCAGTCATCAGGCACGGAAAGCTGAGCCCAGCTTTATGGCCCATTAACAGCATCCATTAAACAAAAATAATAAAATGTGTTTTCATCACTGGCACTGAGCAAGACACCAAAAGACGCTTCTGTGGCCATTTAAGTCCCTTCAAGGGTCAGATAATCGATGAGGCAAAATTCACAGATGGTTTCCAGTTTGATCCATCCATCCATCTATCCATCCATCCATCCATCCATCAATCTCTCAGACCCACTTGTCTGGTGTAGGGTCTTGGTGAGCCTGGAGCGTATCCAAGGAATCACAGGGAACGGAGCAGGTGACACGCTGTGACAGGGACGGCTGCAGAATGTAGGTGTTGCCCAGTTTGCTGGATAGCCTGTCCAGCCCTGATATCACACTTTGCAGTGTGAGGAGCAGATTGTGCCTACATTACCTTCTCTGGGGGAGGGGCCCCCCAGGACAGCACACAGAAGAGGATGCTTAAAAAAAATAAATAAACCAAAAGCAAATACTACTTAAAAATGCATACTTTCAGCAAAAGAACTTCCAAACCGCAAACAACTTCTGTGGATTTGTCATATTAATTCCATGCGAGGGAAGTGATTCGGGCCAGTTCTTTTGAACGGCACCGGGTCCAGAGGAATTGGAGTGTGGTAGCAGTGCAGCCCACTCCCATAAAATATTAGAGAAAACATCCATTTTCATGTAAGCCGACCGAGTTGCAGACTCAGCTACGGCATAAGATTTACTTTTACTCGGCTCCTGAAGGGCAACCACGCCAAAAACCGACGTCAGCGTTGTAAGTCTCGTTTTTTGTTTTAATAATTATTACACTTACTCGCTTTACCCAATGTACCCTTTAATTTTAAGCTCTGCTGAGAAACCTCCATGATTTCTAAGCATATATGAGCAACAGCTGCCCATTAAAAAAATAATAACGCTGGTTGTATGTTATTCCTTTGGCTTAGAAAATGCATAGCTGTTGAAAAATGCTCCCCCCCCTTTCTAAAATGAGTAAAAAAAACAAAAATGCACCCAGAGGACTATTGTACTGGGTGTGCTTTCCTATAGAGCTCGTTGCCAAAAGTGGACTCCTCATTTTATTACAACTTTGTACTCATGTGGAAAACTAAAGGGGAAATGATTACTGAGGCTACCCCCCCCCCCACACTGCTTAAGAGCCAAACATCTTTCTTTCAGCAACATAGTTTTTCATATTGGACTGTGGAAAAACACACACACACATGCCAGAATTCACAAAAGGGGGGAAGAGTTAAAACTGTAATCTCTTCTGCAGATCTGTAGTAAATACTGTACTAAATAGCTCTGGAAGTACTATTGAAAGGCTGGAACACTGTACCACTGTAAGGCAAGGGGGTGTGGAAATGCTTTTGTTGCTTTTACATGCCGTGATGTGCTTAAAAACTGATGAAACATTCTTAAAAAATTAAAATATTTAGAATAATTACAGGACGGCGCACTGATTTTTTTTTACATATTATGTATAATGGTGTTAAAGCCGTAAATGTTATGATTCTCCTTAGTTTCGATATCGTTGCACTGTAAGGCCAATGTTGGGCATCTCAGGTCCAGAAACTACAAATCCAAGACAAAGATTTTGTTTCTACCAACTAGTTGAGCATAAAGAGTCACAGTCACCTGGTTGGTAGAAACAAAATATTGGTCTGGATTTGTAGCTTCTGGATCTGAAATGCACAACGGTCAGTAAGGCATGCCCCTGGGTTGTATCACTGTCTCAGATCACCACGGTCCTGGGGTTTCACCGTGTGTTTCTCAGTGTATTTATGCAGGTTTTAATCCTGGATCCACAGATCTTCCTAAGATCCATCCATTATCTATACTTGCTTATCCTACTGGGTCACGGGGGTCTGGAGCCTATCCCGGAAGCAATGGGCATGAGGCAGGGAACAACCCTGGACTGGGGGCCAGCCCATTGCAGGGCACACCCACACACCACTCACTCACACAGGTACACCTACGGGCAATTTAGCAACTCCAATCAGCCTCAGCATGTCTTTGGACTGTGGGGGGAAACCGGAGTACCTGGAGGAAACCCCACGACGGCACAGGGAGAACATGCAAACTCCACACACATGGAACCCAGGTCCCAGGGGTGTGAGGCAACAGTGCTAACCACTGCCCCACTTCCTAAGATATCTAGGCTAATTGTACACAAAGCTTTTACATCTTTCTGGGTTGTGTCCATCATTTTTGCAGCTCTTTCCACATTCACGTGGTCACGCCTGTACAAATACTGTAGATCCTGGAAAAAAGAAACCATATTGACCTTGTAGGCTGAGACCTTAATGTCCAGACCATATTAAACAAGAACAAAAAGCTTTGGCTTGGAATATCTGCTAACTTTGAGATGTTCCAAACCATTTCAAAGCCTTAGCCAAATGAATACCAGAATAAAATGTTAACCTTTTGATTTAATACAATACAGTGTCCTGCAGATGAAAAGATGAAAACAATAGATACATTCTTGTTCAGTTTCCCAGCAAATGTGTACACTTTTTTAAATGAAGCTCACTGCCTGTTATACTTGGATGATTTTTGTTGTTTTGTTTTATAGCGATTTATGTAATACTGCACGGGGGCAAAAGGCTACGTTGTCTTGGACATATTAGAAAACAAATGAAACCCTCATGAGTAAAGTAGCTGTTGCAGTCGAGGGAATGTTAGACATTAATGATGGTGACAGTACAAAATATTCTAACTCCTAGACAACTACCCTCCCTAAAAAGAACTTAGAATAAGATAAAAAGTATAAACTTAGATCTTTTACGGAGTCACAAAAGTTTCACATTTATCATCATGTACTGGCAGCCTTGATAATTATGCATGGAATTATTAGTAGGAAGAATCCTTGGAGTCTTCTGGCATCTTGGCCACAGAGTGGTTTGAAGATGATCCATCCATCCAGAAGTTTCTGAAGAGCCAAGGCTGAAAAGGGACTCAGTTTCAGAGGATTTTAAATTGGAGACAGTCAGATGTCCTAGTAACACACACTGTCCTGGGGGACTGTGACAGTGCGTGGACTTTGCTGAATTTCTACAGTACAATTGTGACAGTCCTGTATGCCAGCAACTAGACGTCAGCCAAAACACTTAGGCCTAATGAAATTAAATGTCCAATATCTACAGCAACTACAGGTTAGGTTCAGCTTCTTCTGTTCTTTGTGTGGACTTCTGCGAATGCATCGTTGTGGTATATTTACTTGGTAAATTTTTTGCTTTATTTGTTGTGGTATTGAGTCAAGAAACAATGCAAAGGGACAAAAAAATTTACATGACACATGACAGTGACAGTTTTAGTAATAGTGATACATGACAGTGACAGTTTTAGTAATAGTGATATAGGACCGTGACAGTTTTAGTAATAGTGATACATGACAGTGACAGTTTTAGTAATAGTGATATATGACCGTGACAGTTTTAGTAACAGTGATACATGACAGTGACAGTTTTAGTAATAGTGATACATGACAGTGATAGTTTTAGTAATAATGATACATGACAGTGACAGTTTTAGTAACAGTGATACATGACAGTGACAGTTTTAGTAATAGTGATACATGACAGTGACAGTTTCAGTAATAGTGATACATGACAGTGACAGTTTTAGTAATAGTGATACATGACAGTGACAGTTT
>JABFEB020000124.1:1561204-1578647 GCA_019775895.2 Stomatorhinus ivindoensis | reverse complement strand
AGTAATAGTGATACATGACAGTGACAGTTTCAGTAATAGTGATACATGACAGTGACAGTTTTAGTAATAGTGATAGCTCAAATCATTGGAAGTCCCTCATCTTCATATGTATCTCCTAGGGCTCATCAAGTACCCCTTCTGTCTAATATGTCAGTGGTTCTCAGTCCTGTTCCTTTCACCCCCTCCCACAATGTTTTCATTCCAACTCTACTTTAATCAGGCTCATATGGTCCTTAATAGGCTAATAATGAATGTGGCAGGTTGAAAGCAATATGGGTTGGAATGAACACAACTGACCTGGTAGAATTATTATACTATATGTTGTTTTGGATGAAAGGTCAGAAAAATTAATGCAGGTACAACCCCTGCCAAAAATTATGGTATTACCACACATTTGTGACAAGTAACATTTTTTGTTTAATAGCTGAAGATTCTGGCTACATGAAACATACCATAGAACTTAATTAAGGTATTTTAATTAATGGCATTGTTTTGTCCAGATCAAGTACAGGACAAAATTATGGAATCACTCAATGCTGAGGAATTAACTTCTGTTGCTTCTTCTTGGGCTTGTATGATGGCCTGAATTCTTTGAAGATTGGACTTCTCTAACGAAAAACAAGATTCCACATCAAGCTAGTTCCAGCTTTCTCAATTAGCAATTGAAAGATCAGTTTTGTGGGATGGAACCTTTTCATGGACCATTAAAAAAAAATTCCACTGGAAATGTGCAATAATATTGAGATCCAGATGATTTGCTGGTCATGTATGTGATTGAGCCTTTTACTGAAGAAAAGCTTTCACACTCTTTGCACTGTGGCAAAATGCATCTCAATATCATCTTGAAAATGATCATCACCAAAACAATTTTCTATGAATGAAATGAGAAAAGTGTCCCAAATGTTGCTTTGGGACACCTGTGATTGGGGAAATTTGCTTTATCCTTAAGGCAGTCTTCTTTATATATTTCATTAGAATGGCACTAGACAAAAGTTCCAGCATCATCTCCTGAGCCTATGCAGATTTGTGATTCATCAATATCACTTTCATCCAAATATCCATAGTGCATGATTATTTCTCTTTAACCCACCTTCTTCTGTGTAGGTGTTAGTGCTGGTTGTCATTTTGCGTTTTTTTAGATGTAAACTCCATTTCAATCATACGATTTCTTACAGTTCTGTCACAAACATTGACTCCTGTTTCTGTGTATTTCTTAGTCATTTGTTTTCTATTTTCGACCATGTTGTTTTGCACTTTCTATTCTGACGCTTTGATGTCTCCCTTTGTCTGCTGGTATGTTTTCCTTTTAGAATCTTCCTTTTTTATTTTAGACAGCTGAGACTGGGACCAGCCAACCTCTTTCACCACACTCCACTTTGGATTTCCTTCTTGAAGGAATTTTATAATTCTTTCTATTGTTTCAATTAACCGCTTTGTCGGGTCCAAGATTCCTTTAAATTAACCAGGTCCACCAGCTTGTTAAGGTCTGTAAGCCCTCTCTAACTGCAGACTAATTTGCATTTTTTGACTTGTTTTAGAAATGCAAAATTAAAGGTGATTCCATTATTTTTTTTCTCTACTTCATCCGGGCAAAACTGCCATAAAAATTTTTTCATTTTTTTGAGATATGTCTCATGAAGGCAGAATGGACAGCTAGTCATCTTTGATTTATTTATTATAAAGTGAAATAGCTCAGTGAACATCCTCTACGTTTGGAGGTATATAATGTGTGGATTATAGCATCTATGGCCTAAATCAGGGGTGTCAAACTCACATTTTTGGGTTTCCCCTCATTTAACACACCCGATTCAACTCCTTGTGCTAATTACCACACAGCTCTTGAGCTGAATGATTTATGGTGAAACAGGGAAAGAACTAAGCTACACAGGGCTCCGGCCCCCCAGGGCTGGAGTTTGACACCCCTGATCTAAATATATTGTACCAGATTATTATTTCTAATATGCTGGATTCTTCATAGACATAACGAATGCACTCGACCACCGTATTAGTTTGGAGGCTTATGAAGTGGCTGGTGGATTCTTAAGGTGGACTAGAAGGGATCTGGCAGATGGGAATGCCGGCGCTGTGTGTCAGAAAGGGCTGTGGTTATCATCAGGGGCGATTCCCGACGGCCTGGCACTTCGTAATGCCGTCTGCAGAGACCATGAGTTCAGACGTGGCAGGGCTCTGGCAAAGATAAGGCACCTCACTTTGATGGCTGGTGCCTCACACGCGATTAAGACATTCACAGGTGATCATCTTTCATATGCATTAAGAAACGGGGTTTAGTTTTATTACAGGACTAAATAAGTACCAGATACTCAATGCAGAGAACAAGCAAAAGAAAAACTCTCTCTTCGCTGAGACTTCCAAACCTTATACCTAATGAAACGGCTTCATAATATGATACTTCAGCAGTAGATCATTTAAATCGCATGCATATCTCCAGTTTTATTCATAATGTTTTGGCATACTTACGTACGTTTCATGCTGATGAGTTTAACACATGCAGTTATTGTGAGAAACCTAGGTTATTAATACTGTCTGGGCCATTCCAATGTGAAATGTGCTGCACAGAAAAATAAGCACGAAAAACAGAGATGAGGTATGGGGATTTAATTTATTAAGATGCTACATAGTTCAACAAGCTTTTCGTTGTTTTTTTTTTCCTCACCAGTGACTACTTGACTACGAATATTAATGGTTTGATAGACATATTTATTTATGTATATACAAAACAGTTGCCATGGTTACATCATGGTGATGATCTCAAACTCCAGTACAGGCTTGTGTGGTGTCGGAGGCCCCAGGAGCGGCCAGGGCTCCACAGTGCCATCTTCTTGCAACATCTCACCATCTAGTCACTTCTCATGTTAATGGATTATGTGTTAAATTCCGTAGTTTTCTGTCCTCTCCTCCTCCATCTCTCATTTGTTGTTTTAAGTGTTTTTTTAAATCATAATATGTAACACTGAGGTGGAATAATTTAGGTGCCTTCCTTTCAAATACACCAGAAAAATGAAAAGAAAAAAAAAAGAAAAAAAAAAACAAACCTGAAAACGAGAATCGGATATACAGACAGAATGGTCCCTGTACTGCCTCCCCCAACCCCCTCCCCAAGTGTTTCTGCTGATTTCTTGAACATGGGAACACTGCGTGATCCAAGCGCTGTTTATAGCAGAGCTGTATTTTTATGTAGAATATTCAAACTTTACTAGCAGCACAATGATTCCCGAAATGATATGCCAGATCAAAAATCGACATGTACATGACATTTTACCGTCTGATTAATAATGTCATAGCTGAAAACGTTCAGAGAGTGATACAGACGCACTGTGTGGTTTCTTCTACACATCCATCCATCCATCCATCTATCCTTGTAAGGGTCATGAATCAGGACAGAATACAAAGCTGGGGAAAACCCAGGGAGGATGCCAGTCCATCACAGGAAAATTTCTTTTGACTGTTCATGAACCCCTGATAAATGTTACTCCCTTGTAACAGCGCTATCTTAGGCAGGCAAATTGCTGTTTTTAATTACATCTGAAGCAACACACAGCTCTGGTGTGTTTTTCACAGCGACTGTGGCAGAGCCTTTTCTGAGGACTGCCAAGCGCCACAAAGCTACACACCAGAACCAAATAAACCGAAGCCTTATCCAGTCGTTTCTTCTACAGATTGCGCAAGCTGTGAAATACTGAAGCTCAACCTTTTCGTGACAATCCTTTCATATTTTCAGCAATTAGAGTTAAAAGAATTTAAGTATTTTGCCAGACACGGGTTGCGAAGGCTTATTTCTTGCAAGCGCTAATTTAAGGTAAGCCTACGGTGCTGCACTAGGTTATAAGCGACGTCACACATAAAAACAAACGAAGAAGGTCAAAACTAACATTACCGTAGAGATAACCGTGCAGCCATGCGCAGTTCTAAAGGTGACAAAGGAAGCACTGCAATGGCAAAGACGATCAAGAAATGATAAAATAAAATGACATCATTTTCCGTAGCGTAACGCTACTGCTCGTTTTGTGGAAGAAATACTTGCATGGGAAGAGATAGTTACGAAACAAGAACTTCCAAACACTGTTGCTTACCATACACGGAAAATGTATGAATCATCCGACTGGAAGAGCCAGTGGTGAGAATATTCACTTCCGCCCATAAGCCCTGCCTCTGTCGACTCCTTTGCGCGACTTTCTTTCAAAAATTGCTTTTCTGTATCTCCGAGGAAAATTTCACGCTACGCACTTCTTATAAGGGGCCGATTCGGCCTCCTCGCCTTAAAATATAACATACTAAAGAGACATTCACACAAAGACACCTGAACATCTGGAACAGAATTCACTCACATTGCATCTCGGGCGTTACGGGGAAAAAAGTCGCACATAGATTTCATATTTCATAATTTATTATTATTTTATCTTATCACAATGTTCGCTCCCCTTGAGATGTTATCTGTGCGAGAAGGGGAAGGGGGACAATGAGAATGTGATTAAGAGGCAAGACCTGTGACTTGAATCCCTTTCCCATAATGTGATCAATTTTACTCTCGTTATTTTACATAATTAGAACAGTGCCCGAGATACGGCATTCTGATGGAGATTCCATATCTGTTTTTTTTTTTTGTTGGTTTCATCCACAAAGCATGCTGCCTCCTGCCAAGGGCATCTACAAGAGCAGTTTCCCAACGACCACGCCGATGACAAAGAAAAGCACGACCAGCGCCAGCACCCGCATGCTGAGGCCCTCCTCCTTCAGCACGGCTCTGGGAGCAGAGGAGGAAGAGGAGGTGGGGGAGGCAGAGTGCATCATCGTGCTCTTCCTCATCCGCAAACCATCATCGTCCTGTAGGAGTCATTGGGAAGTACGGTTAGAAGAATGCTCTTCCTCGCAGGGTCTCAACAGGAACTCAAAGACAACTCAATGGAAACACCTGTGACACCTGACAACGTCCTACTAGTAAGAGGACCTCAGGCCAAAGAGAGGACCAAGGTGCGATTCACCTTGGTTGTAATCGGCGTCTCTTACCCTGATCTGTTTGTTTTCTTCCCGTAGCCGCTGAACTTCCAACTGCAGCCGTTTGCACTCTTCCATGATTCTCTTCACTTCCCCGTCATCCAGGCACGAGCTCAACGACTTCATGGACAATGTCGAGGAGTCGGACTTCAGCAGGCTGGAGGACAGAATCTTGTTGGAGTCCATGTCGTGCTGCTTGGACACAGGAGGGGAGGGAAGCATTGGCTCTGGGTCTGAAGCATTGGCTCTGAGTCTGAAGCTTTGGCTCTGGGTCTGAAGCTTTGGCTCTGGGTCTGAAGCTTTGGCTGCGGCCCCCTCTATTTAACCTACCACTGTTTGCATAGAGGAAGACCGCTTCGCTTCAATAAAACCAGAATCTTGGGTTCTGTTCTATTAAAACACTCCAAACTACCCAACCATTTATATTATTTAACAGGCGTTTTTATCCAAACCAATGTACAGTTGAGAATGCAGGATCAGCCAGTTCCTGGAGCAACTGGGAGTTAGGGGCCTTGCTCAGGTACCCAACAGTGACATCACTGTGCTGTCCGTGAGATATGAGCCGGCGCTCTGAGCACAGGAGGAGGGGTCCAACGCGCTGGAGACCACAGCCCATTCCACATCGAATAACTGCCGACAGCCAGTTTTATCTTATTTTGTTTATGACAGTAATTTAAATCACCAATTAGAGATGTTACACAAGCTGAGCTTGATTTCAAAGTATCAATAATATAAAAACAAAGTCTAAACAGGGCCCTGGACAGTGCTGGCCAGGTTTGGCCCTGGCGTTTGGACGACTCACACACAGGGCAGCAAGGATTCTTCCAGAACCACCCACAGTCTTACAATGAAAATGAGCGACAGGCTAAGTGAGGCTCTGAAATCTGCCGTGAGTGGCACTGTTAAATACTGTCAAATCAACAACTGACTTAACCCACTTCCCACTGGTTACTGCACTGGGTGGCACCAGGTTAAACCAAGCACGGTTTGTCCCACCCATGGCAGGATTCGAAAGTCCCCTTTCTCTCATGGCCGGGGAGCTGGAGAAGGGGCAGACTCACCATCTTCTCGTTCTCTGCGGGCAGCTCGAAAACACACCTCAGCTTGGAGTCCATCAACTCCTCGGGCTTTGCTTCTTTCCACTACAAGGAAAAGGTCAGAAGTGTGATGAGGAGAGAAAACACCATGGCTGTTACTGCATTTCTTCTTGCTTCTCATGTGTCCCAGCTGCCTTCAGCACACCCAGAAGATCAGTCAACTGTACAATTCAATTTCTACTAACCAGGCTGTGCTGTGCAGTGAAAATCTGATTCCATGGTGACAATAAAGAGTGGAATCCCAGCAAAAAAAACCCAGATCTGTACCCACCCAAAGCTCTATTCATAAGAACCACCTGGGAGTGGTTAATTAGCGGCATACGTTGACCAATGAACTGTGACAGATATTAAATCCATGGCCTCATCGAATCCAAGCCGTCTGCTTTTGTGAAACTTTGATGTGTTCAGTTTCACAGTAATTTTGGTAAGTCACCCCCTGCTGATATCCAAAGAACACAGCAGAAGTGCCATTTAAAATAAATACTGTGTCAGAGTTAACAAAACACTGGTTAGTACAATAAATGTCAAATATTACCCGCACTTCTAGTTATATTTTTATGGATATTTTTGATCCTATTCAAACTACACTTGCAATCCAAGAATTATTCTGGAAACGTGGTGGAAAAGGCTGGAATTTAAACTGTAATTTCCCATCATTACTAGCTGCCAATAGGTGCCTTTTTATGACACATTTAAGAGGCTACTCAATTGCTAGAATCAGTAGAAACATTAGATAGTAGACTGATCTGAAACAGCATTTGCTAGCTATTGTGTTCGACGGCAAAATCTTGGTTACGATGTCTGTGCAGAGGTGGACATTTCAGGTCCAGAAAGTAAAAATCCAAACCAGGATTTTGTTTCAACCAACCAGTTGCACATAAAGAGTCACAGTCACAGAGAACTCAACTGGTTGGTTGAAACAAAATCCTGGTTTGGATTTTTACTTTCTGGACCATGGTGACCAAGGGGAGACTTTTAAACCTTCAAAGCACTCTGTTAAGATAAATGAAGAAAAGATGTTTGCCTAGCTATTTGCAATGCAGGAGGAATCTGCACATTTGTAATATCTAACTCCGATTCCCAAAAGAGGTCTTGATAGTTACAGCACCAGGCAAAAGTCTGGACACCTGCTTTTAATGCATTTATCTCTATTTTAGCTGTTATTCACCTTATGGTATAAGGCCTCGAGGCAATGAAGTAATACCTATCAAAAACTACAGCAACCAAGAGAATTGTTCAACGTCTCAAAATTTTCTCAAATTTAGAGTCTTCAAAGCAGCCCCCTTTCGCTTCGATGACAGCGTTGCAGACTCTGGGCATGCTTTCAACCAGCTTCCAGATGTAGCCACCTTGGATGTTTCTCCAACAGTTGAAAGTGTTTCCACAAGTTCTGGGTATAAGTTGGCCAACTTGTTCTTTACTCCTCGATCCAGCTCATCCCAAACCAGCTTTGTTGGGTTTAAGCTGGGGCAGGGCCGGTTCTGGGGGACAGGTCTCTGTTGCAGCACTGCATCTGTTTCCTTGTTCACAAGATAATTCAGTACTTGCATGACATCTAGACGGGCTTAGGGTCATTATCTTGTTGAAAAACAAATGATTTTCAGTAGGTTGTGTCCAGACTTTAGACCGGTGCTGCATATGAGAGAAGATCAAATCGGGTCGGGGGTCAAGAAGGAAAGTCAAACTTGCAAGGTAAACTCACCAGTCCTTCCATGTCGGTCATGTCTGGAGGTGCCAGCAGCGACTGCACCATGAACTTGTGTTTGCTTTTCTCATTGGGGTCATAGTCGAAGGGCTGGAGCATGACTGAGAAAAAAGACAAGATGGTCACATGGAGCACTTTGTCCAATCCCCTTTCGCCGACACCTGCCCCGTCAGAAGCTTCCAGGCCTCGTCAAACACCTCCGTTTCATTCTACGACTACTCTTCGTTTGCTCGCACTCTCTCAGTGAGCGGCATGGCTGGTGTCCTGCCTCACGGTCAAATATTAAATATGACAGAGGACTGCTGCATCACAAAACAACGAAATAAAATAAAATATGCGTTCTGTAAAAATAGAGAACATATTTGTTAGACAGTTGGACGGAAATTTTTCATTGAAATTCTTAAGGCAAGTTACAATTCTGAGAACTGGTGATCTTTGCAGTCAAGATAAATAAAGTCTGGCTAATTTATATGGATTTATATTTTCTTAAGGGTACATACATTTAAATGCAAATATAGCACTGAGTAAAAGAACAGTGTTCAATAAAATTTCATTTCTGGTGTGGTGAAGTGTTCACGTTTCATTTTTTTTTTTTTAAAAAACAAGCATAAGAATGTTATAGTAATATTACTATACATAATTATTTAAGTCTATAAATACGCACATGCTGTCCCGCCAAATGTTATCGCTTTGTAAACTGGCTATACCACAAGCCAAGTCTGGTCTATTTCCAGTTGGCACATCTTTGCATCATAGGAATTAATTCAGCATGTGTCATGGATCGAATGTGCTGGATGGGAAGCAGGGCTTGGTGATGCATCTGCAGTGAGAAAGAAAACGACAACATATTGTTTTGTTTTACTGCTTGTAGCTATACCATGCCAGACTGTTATAAATAAATATGTGTACCTTTCTAAAATGTAATCGCAAAAGCAGTCCCACTGCAATTATTGCACAAATGTACATTGTTTTTCCAGTCCACAGAACTATTTCTCATATTCTGCCACGAAAAGAGAGTTCTATTCATCCCTCAAACATCCTTTTGAAAATATTTCTTTTGTATTTTTATTTCATGTCACATCTACTTATAATGGAGCGGTCTACTCTGGGAATCATAGGCATTGTGTGCCTGTAACTCTACCCGACCACAGGCCGCCATCACGTCCATGTCAACAATTTCTCCGTATAAGCACTTGCTTTACAGTCATGCGGCTCTTAAATTGAAATTGCAGAGGCAGAGAGCATTTAAGCGGTATAGAGATGTACTGGATTTATTTGTGCAAAACTAATTGCTGAAGGCAAGCAGTCTGCCCTGTATCCTGTAATTGTTCGATGGGTTTGGGCTCAAACCTGTTTCCATGAAGCTTGATTGTTTCGTTAACCAAGTTTCCATAAAGTTTGAGTTAAAAAAAAAAAAACAACAACTAAAAACCAAGAGTAACGTAGACACCGTTGTTTGTATGTCAAATCCTCCAAATTACTCTCAAATTAACTTCCAGCTGGAAATAACCTGATGAGTGAACAGAACAGCTTTTATGTGACATAGCGTTTATTAGTGACTTTCAAAAAGGTTGATTTCTGCAACGTGTTCAATGCTCCTGGTAACTGAATAAGAAAGGCAAATAAATATAACACGCAAAAAATATATGACATGCAAAATATAATCTTTTATGTAATTTCGGTTTTCTAAAACAGAGCGGCAGATATCATATTCCACACCTAAAACAATATATGTACTGAATGCTAGCCCTCTGCTGTTGTTCAAAAGTGACATTTCCATGTTTAGTTTGGTATTTCTGTGCTTAGTTTGACATCATCTGAGTGCAGCAAATGTTTAAAAATGATCAAACCATAAATCCAAAATTAGCTGTTATTACTGATTAGGGATGCGTGATTTATACATTCAATTTCAACTACAAAATATTGACAGTTTCACAGAATTTTAAACCTTATGCGAAAGGAAACCAAGTGAAACTGAACTACTGAATGTTTTTCATTTTACACAACTGTAGAAGATATCCATATCATATTGCAGTTGTTTTATTTTGGCAAGATAACTGCAGTTTTAAAAATGTCTGTAAACCACAACAGGACACAACATCTAGAGTTTCTTAAAAATCCTCTGAGAGCATTGTGCATAAAAGCACAAAACTGCTCCCACAGATTTCCAATTCAAATACAAAACCAAGCATCTCAATCATATCAAAGGGAGCAACTCTTTGAAAAACAGTCTGCTCAGGGTTCACGTGTTACAGCTTCATGCTAATTCACTTCAGGCTTTTCGAAGATAAATAAAAAATTGGTACCACGTTTAGGTAGAAAAAGCTTATGTAAAACATGCCTGGTATATTAAGATTGCATTGCTGGAGCACTGTTTTGAAAAATTTTGAAGAATAGAAAAAAAAACATCCAGCAGAAAATTAGTCTGCATTCTGTTTAATACTTCATTAGTTTATTTTTAACTTTGTCTATAATAAGCCATTCCCGAGCAGCTCCTCCATATTGCAGTAACAAAAGCAAGAAAA
Source organism: Stomatorhinus ivindoensis (assembly GCA_019775895.2). Taxonomy (NCBI): domain Eukaryota; kingdom Metazoa; phylum Chordata; class Actinopteri; order Osteoglossiformes; family Mormyridae; genus Stomatorhinus; species Stomatorhinus ivindoensis. The sequence goes on along the minus strand of JABFEB020000124.1, from coordinate 1,568,307 downwards.
CAAATCATCACCGTCCCACCGTTTAACGGAGCTCATAAAAGTATCTGCCGAGATGGACGGCAAACAGAGAGGCATAACGGCAAAAGTTTTTGATGTAAAATCGATCGATGTACTTTTACCTGATCAGACCACAATCCTCTAAAAATTGTACTTCTTTGCATCATCACTAGCCTGGATCCATAAAAGACAGCTGTTGTGTGTCCCTGCCAGTGCTACCTGATGTCACAGGGCGAAGGTGTTTGTATTCAGTTATAAATGATTTACATGTTACCGTTCCGTTCATCCATGAGCTCAGGCGGTGGATCCAAAAATGGATAACACTGGCTACCTCCCCCCCCCCACCCACTTTTAAATGCATTTAATTCAAAGGCACATTTAACTTGAATGCAGAATGGGTGCTTTGAAGAGACCTGTGACTAACATTTGCTAAGAAAAAGTGACCTCAAAATTTCAAGGAAGTGAATTCATTCTCAGATGTGGCTGTAATACCCTCACTTTCCTATGGGGCACATGCCAATACTTAGCTTAATAAAACCTCACGACTTTTGCATGCTATTAACAGCAATCAGGCAAGTTCAATATAGCAAACCGAAAACAGACGTCTGAGACATTGTCCTGTCCAGTCAGCCCCAATTGCAGTCACCTTCTGGTTGGGTTAAATAGGATAACATCTAACATCCATAAAAGCAGAAACAAAGGCCCCCTTTTCATAACAGATTTATGTTATGACATCATTGAAATTCCTGAGCTTTTAAATTTCACAAAAAAAGGAAACTGAAAAATTAAACTTTGCCTGAGATGCTGTAAAACGTCCTGTTCTAACGAGGCTAACTGAGCATCCATTTCTACTGGTTGACACTCAACTGTTGCAATTTATAAAGGGATGGGGAATCAGGGAGCGCTCTCCTTGCTGTAATTAATTAGCTCTCTAGAGACAGTGATGAGCCTGGCATTAGTCACTAGAGATAGAATTCATGACTCTTTTGAGCGATTCGATTCTGAGTTAATTCAAAGGATTTGTTCAGTTAGAACATGTGTAAAGTTTTACATATGTTGCTTGAACTGAGAGTCATATGTGAATATGTATGTTAAACACAACAGATTTCTTATGCATATCACTATGTATCACACTGCTTGTAGATTCTTACGTCTGCACAGCATTACACCAGCAGGTGGCGAAAGAGAGGGCGTCTCGGTCGTGAGTGGCAACATCTAGTTTACTCATGAATGAAATTAATAAAATAAGTACAGTGACCGACATTAGTCCTTAGAAAAGGAATAAATTGTTCATGAAGAACCAGCATCTATTAATCTCATGCTCCATCCTTTGTTTATCCCTGGCAAATGTAGCTGGTTTGGCAAAGCGGGACAGACACAGGTAATATGACTCTAGTGTTTCTGCAATCGTGCTGAACTAAAGGATGCACACTATTAAAAAAAAAAATGTAGCCTTTATGTTTTGGAATATGATGTTCAGATACAACACTTCGTTTTCAGCTCAAGGAATCTTCAACAGATACAAAAAGTTCCTCTAGGTATATAAACAACTACAATACTATGCAACATTCCATTGAAGAAATACACAAACAAGGTGGAAGCATTTTATACACTGTGTTAATAAAAATGAAAATGCAAATCTAAAAAGGTCTCTATTGAACAAAAGCCGATCAAAGGCACATAGCAGAGACAAAGCTTATAAACGTGCTGCTTCACCGATGCTCATGGGTCCTTACAAAACAAACAAATATTTATTACTTATTACCCTATTGATTTGGACTGTCGTGTTTTGCTGTACTCATTTAGCTAGTTAGTGGTGCAGACAATCTATGCATCCTGCTTAAGGGAGCCGTCGCAATATTTAATACAGTTTTAGGATGCCCCGGTTGACAAGTCACATTCAGAAAATGAATTGCCAGGTTCATTTATATTCTTAAAATTGCTTGTTTGATGCAGGGAGCTGGAAGCTTATCCAAGGATACACAGAGGACTGGGAGGGGGGAAAGGACGGAGACACACACAGACGCTCGGTATCAACATCTTAGAAATTAGAATTTATCAGTATTTAGTGACCAGTGGTCATTGTTGAAGCAGTACTTGGGGGCGCAACCTTGCTCAGGGTACCTCAGTGGTGTCTGGCTGGTCGGGGATTCGAACCTAAAATCTTTCAATTACAAGTGTGCTTCCCTAACCATTAAGCCACCACTGCCCATTAGGCCACATCGTTATGGGGACTCTCCATTCATTTCTATAGGCATTACCCTAATCCCAACTATGATAAAATCACCCCCTACCCAGCCCTAACGTTAATCATAAGTAACCAAACAAAACTTTTGGCATTTTTAGTTTTTTGATTGTGAGTTTCCCAGTTTGGTGAAACAGGGTCTGCACAAGGTCAAAACGACAGGTTTTTAATCACAATTTGGGGACATTTGTTCATTGCAATGTAGTACTTACATGCCACGCACATGGGCACGTGTGCGCACACACACAGACACAAGTGTAATTTCAGGGACACTAGTGCACACGTCTCAGGAGCTTACTGGAGCACTATCACACCCCGCTGGGGCAAGAATCAAACTCACTACCCTGACAAGCCATGAAGCCAAAATGCCCCCCACTGAGTTGCAGTACCACACCTCCCTGGACAACTCCCCACTACGGAATACTTGATTAGGCCCAGCCTGCTGAAGAACATCATTAGTTCAATTTTTTATTGATTTTTGGTCCAACAGACTGTCAGATTTCAAAAGACGCAGAACATTGCTCTCAGTGTAGCACTCTTCCACTTTAATCCTGAATTACTCAGAAATCTCATTGCGTTTTGTCTTTTTCCATTTACAGTATATATATGAGCTGCAATGATTTCATTGCTTTGGTCCAGGCACAGATAAAGGGGTGACCAATAAGTGCTAAAATTCAATGCTGTGCTAACGTACATGTACATGCATTACGGTAGCAAAACTCCACACTGGGAAGCACAGACAGTGGATTAGCTTCTTAGCGATAAAGAATTCTAAATTGATTTTAGCTAGGAAAGCAGAAAAACTTAGAGGGACAGACACAGAAATGACCCCAGGGCAAACACCTACCAGACACATTGATTGAGGTTCCGGCATCGATCACGCCGCTGTTCGGCCGGACGCAGTACCGACGCGGGGCCGTCGTCTTCACTTTAAAACATACGTTCCTGTCTGTCGGATTGGCCAATTTCAAAGCGGTAGTAACGACATCTGTAAACGGACCTGCGGAGACAGGAATCAAAAGGGCGGCGTTGGATTAAATTACTAGGTTCAAAAAATACAGAGCAGAAAAGCTGAGGGACACCTGGGGCGGCTCCCGGCCTCTTGGCACCTGTCACTGTGCAGGAGGAGGAAACGGCAGAGAGTTCCTGAAGGAAATGCTTCCCCCACCCCCCTTCGAAGATCTGCCAATAGCAATTACAGAAACAGGGAAATGCAGGAAGACAAACATTATTATCTCTGGGTAATGTTTGTGAAGTGTGATGCTCTGAGACCACTGCAGGATCCTGAACATCCTGGAAATGGGAACACACATGCTTCTTAACATCCCCCCCCCGATGTTTACATTGGCCTAGCTCACATTCCACCTCCATAACCCATAATACCAAAAGTGAAGGCTTAAATGAAAATGGCAGCTCTGCCCCGGCTTCTTGTGTACATATCCCGCTAGGACCAAGTGCTTAGCTGTGCTTACTACTCTGCATTCAGCCTCCCCGTCAGTGTTGAGATATTCTGAGAAAGGTTCAGTCACGTGACAACGCACTAGGTTGCTAAGTTCAGGCAATAAAGATCCATAGTGGGGGGGGGGGGGGAATTAAGCGAAAGCAATTGAAACCTGTCATATATCACACATATCTCACATCATCTGCTTTCAATCCCGGTCTCTGATGCTAGTGTGTAATTTTCATACTTTCCCTGCTGCTCTGGATGTGGCTGACACCTTCGCGAGATCTCCACGTTTAGCTGGGAGGAGGTGCGAGCCTGTGGGAGGCGTGGCAACGGCTCGGAGCTGACTTTGGGAGCAGCTCTGTGGATGTGGGAGGATTACCGGCGCGGGGGAAGGGCACAGAAACAGCCTCGGCCACATTTACATTTTTACCCAAAGCAAGATACAAACTGAGGGAATCGAGATGGCGGGGTCTTCCAGGCCCCGATTAAGAGTCTTATTCTAGGGCCTAACAGGGAACGGACTGTGCTGGCCAAAGGGATTTCAACCAGAGACCTTCGTTCACCCTGGGATCAATAAAGTTCACCCTATCTTACCACAAATGCAGCATGCTAACCCAATGAGCCACATAGATTGCTAGCTTAGCTCTATTTCTGGCTAGCCCATGCCCTCTAGCTACGGGGCCAAAACTCGATTATTCTGGATTCGTCTGATTAAAGCCTGCTGCCCAGCACCACTGCCCGGCCCTCGTTGTAGACCGTAGCTCCTGAGCAGCACAGACTGCTGGCTGGCATCGCTTCAGGAAAGCTGAGGATTGATCTGTCAGACTGAGCAGACAGATTCCAAGCAGTACACCAGCCTGTTCTGTCCCTTCTAAGGCCTGTAATACGACAGCAGATAAACCGCCACCCCCATTCTTGCTTGGCGGACACCGGCAGATACGTTAAACAAGAAAGAGCAGGTCTCAGTCACTTAAACAATGCAGGTGAGACAAATGAAGCCGCTTTAAATCAAAGGCCTTCCTCTGCCCGAATAAATGGAGCGACTGATATAATTAGGGCACGACTAATGGGCAGGCATATTTCCTGCGGGCTACATTATCCTTGTTCTCCCCTGTCCGTCAGCTCCATTAGATCCTTGATAGAAACGCCGGGAATCGATACCGCAGGCCTGGCATAATGCAACGAGGAGGCGCATTTATTTAATTCCTTCCTGAAAGGGGTCGGCTGCTCTGGATTATAACGCAAAACCCTGAAGTCCCCAGAACTAGATCTGTTTTCTCTGCATGAAAATGATACTTGACACAAATAAAAGACCGGAAAGGACATAACTACAACTCCGCCACATTACTGCAGTGAAGCGACCATTTTGAAATCTCTCCAATTCCTGCAGAGAATCATCCAACTCAAAGCGATGGACTAAAGCCACCCCCAACTTCCTCTTTAGGGCAGCGTTTCCCAATTCGGTCCTCAGGGACCCACGGTCGGTCTGTGATTTTGCTCCCCCTGAGCTCCCTGCCAGACAGTCCACATTTTTGCTCCCTGCCAGACAGTCCACATTTTTGCTCCCTGCCAGACAGTCCACATTTCTGCTCTCTCCCAGCTCCCGGTAGCAAAAACGTAGACTGTCTATAAATTCCCAAGGATCGGATTGAGAAGCACTGCTTCAGTGTGTTTGAAACAACACGGCGGATGTCATGGTGAAGCCGGGCAGCCGGGGCCATGGCATGCACGGGGTCACAGATGGCCCCAGAGGGTCATGAAACAGGTGCTTTATTATTGGGTGACCAACTATAAATAGCAATGAGGTAACCTATTTATAAAAGCCAAGGTCAAACGAAAACTAAATAACACCCACTCACACATATATATATATATATATATATGATTATAATCAATTTGAGGAAGAGAATACAAACAAAAAATGGCAAAATACTGTTTGCTATTAAGTTTAATGTTTATTAAGATGCATTATGCATTAAGTATTGTAATATGCAATATTGAAACTACACATGCTGGCTTTCCAGAGAAAATGACTTCAGCATACCAGAAACGGTAACATGCAGATCTCTCCTCGAATGAATCCCGTCTAGTCCCCACAGTCCCACCACCCCAGCAGCTGCCATCTTGCTGCCGGAGGGTAGGACCTCCTGGAGGGTAGGACCCGGATCGCATGAACCCCAGGTGTGATCCCACCAGCGTATGCCCAGAGGCTGATTCCGGCCAGCTGGAGCTTTAGGCTACTTGGCACACGCACTTCGTACAAGATCAACATCCTTAATACAACTGCAGTGTAAAATGCCTCAATTGACTGGCGGTTGCTTGCAATCTGTATACGTGACTTTTTCATGTCGCCAGCTAATTGCTAATGGCGCTGTTGCAAAGCTACTGTATTTCCAGATAGTATATCATAGCCATAGACTCCAATGAGATTAAATTAAGCAACATGATTTATTTCCTCAAAAAAAAAAAAAAAAAAAAAAAAAAAAAAAAAAAAAAAAAAAAAATCGCACAGTAAATCAGAGATACTGCCAAAAAATGACACTCTTCAACACTCAGTGCTACACATCCTACCAGGTCACGTAATGTGGCTTTCAGAGCAGAAGTGTGAGGTTTCCTTAGAAGCTACATGACAACCTCCAGCAAGCAGGATCCTACAGAAAGCAGAAGAGATAACCTCACTGATCCCACATGAGAATCTCTGGAGAATAAAACCCATTCAATGATCCCAGAATATGGGAACAGAGAGGTCAGGGGGGGGGGGGGGGGCTGGGTGTACAGCCCATTAAATATTCATTGAAGGTTGAAGGGATTCAGTCTCATCCATCCATACATCCATCCATCCATCCATCCCCCATAGCTTCTTATCCAAAACAGGACCACGGTGACACCGTCTCCTATCCCAGAAAGCACAAGGCGCTAGGCAGGGGACACCCGGGCGAGAATGCCAGCCAATCAAACACTCAGGCACTAAAAGCAATCTGAAGATGCATGATCACGTGCTTCTGGACTGCGGGAGGATGCTGTGATGCAGTCTCACACTGCAAACGCTGAACGCAAAAGCTGCCTCTCCTGCCAAGATTGTAGGACAGAGAGCGTGAGACGAAATTCAGACTGTTACACTATACTGTGGGGGGTCCTACACGACCATCGTGCTGTACGTACCGCTACAAACGGACTGGGTGGAGACTGTTTTCCAGTCCCACAGCGGCCTTTCTGAGTGGGCTCAGTATTCTGACAACTGGATGTGAAGGTGGACATTTTAATCGACTCTCCAAACCAACAAGCAGGGACGGATTATGGGTTGTGTGGGCCCCTGGGCAAAACGTTCGTAAGCCCCCCACCACAACCACCACAATTCAAGGGCCCTTGGCAGCCAAACGCCCTCCCTCCATGTTTCCATCAGAGGCCCTATAG
>JABFEB020000124.1:1512670-1535461 GCA_019775895.2 Stomatorhinus ivindoensis | reverse complement strand
CAGTCGATGGTAGCTGTCTTGCTTGCTGCTTCATGATGCGCAGTGAGATCAGCAGGAATTGGCTCACTGGCCCAGCTCTGCCCCGCCCCACTCCGCCAGTCGATGGTAGCTGTCTTGCTTGCTGCTTCATGATGCGCAGTGAGATCAGCAGGAATTGGCTCACTGGCCCAGCTTTGCGCCGCCACACTCCGCCAGTCGATGGTAGCTGTCTTGCTTGCTGCTTCATGATGCGCAGAGAGATGAGCAGGAATTGGTTCACTGGCGTATCTGTCCTTTTAATGCATTTGCATCACATGCAGGCAAACCGCACAGATAGATAGAAGTGAGATGTTTGACTCTGATATAAATACATCCCAGCCCAATCAGCACAATGGACAATTAATATAATTATACTCATAATTAATATACTACCTTTTCAAATGCAAATTATTAGTGTCCTTTAGATGTTCCCTAAGTGGTCAAAAACAGATTTTATGAATCTGTTCATTTTAATGAAACATGATCTGCTTCTTGTTAAGTCTGACATTATAATGATGATCCACATGACATGTTATGAATTTCAGTGTTGAATTCCAGTGACGAGCAAAATTAAGATAATTTATTACTTACTTTTAGGCATCTTGGATGATGCAGCATGTTATTATTACTGTCATTATTTGCTGCAGTGTTATTGTTTTTTTTTTTGATTTGATTTAAAATTAGGTTTTAAGTCCTTTCAGCCATGTGAAGCCATAATATTGAAATGCACCAGAACATCATTATTGGATTTACAATCCTGGGGTGGGAAAATGGAACAAAGAAATGTGGGAATGGGGCAATTTTTACAAATGCACGTACCTCACAGGATGGATTTGTCATTTCTGAGTAAAAGCTCTGATCCCACATCACTGACAAAGCAAAAACAAAATATACTCAAAGTACTAGCCGCGAGACACCAGTGATTCACAGAATATGCTAACTGCATTGTAAAATTGGGGGCAGGTCTATTTAAAATGTGACCGCAGCGCTAATTACAATCAGTCAATGAGATAAATCTACCGAACTACCCCCACGCACCACACACACAAACACACACACATCTGTTATTATACCTGTTGATACCTGTTATTTCAGGAGAAGTAGCATGAAAATTTAGGAACCCATGCACTAACAGACACTATGAACAATTTAGAGATATGCTAGATGAAGCTGATGACAACTTTTGCATCCCTGTCACCCTGTACAGTGTCATGTTTTGTCAGTATCAATTTAGCGTTCAGTTTTCTGCTCCCGAACAGTCTGATTCAGTCCTTTGCAATTTTGAGTGCTACTATCAAAGTTTTATTTAAACCTCAATTGAATTGCAGGCCAGCGATGTAATGCGTTTTGCACATGTTAGATTTTTAGTTGCTGTTTGATCAATAAATCCCTTCTTTTTCCCTCCTCAGTTGGGTTTGATGATTACGGTTCAGACTGCGATGGAATCCGGATCACTGCCTTTCTTGATGCGGGCCAGGACAACCTCACCCCACTGGGGCGGCTCGAGAAGTACGCCTTCAGCGAGAATGTTTTCAACAGGTAGGGAGCACTGCAGAAAAGCTCTGGCTGTCACTGGATGCGCCATGTGTTGTTATGATATTAATAGACGTGTCATATAAAATTAGTCTGCTGTGCAGTTGACTGTAACTGATGCCAGAATCAGGCATGATGCCACCTGTAATATGGCTATATCTTGCATTGTATATGTGCTGGTGTTGTATTTTTTCTCTTTTTTTTAATTTAAGCATCATTGATGTGGTTTGCAGCTAATCAAAGAAGTGTGGCAGCCAGCCATCCCAAATTACAAAAGGGCTTAGTCAGCATTTAGAGCAGTGGAGTAAGTCTGCCAAAAGCAGTGGCAAACTTGCCCGTGGCCCCTCGCTCCCTCCCCTCGCACATTAGAAGCACTTGCAGTTCAGCGCAGGCCTTAAGCAGAAACAAAATTGTATATGTATATTTTTACAACGTGGCTGGCTGCCGCCCCACTGACTATCTCTGCCAGCTGAAGTGTGAATTCCAGAGGTTTCAGCCACAGCTTTCATGTGCTTCATGCTTATTGCCATCGCTGCTTTGCAGGCAGATCGTGGCTCGTGGCCTGCTAGATGTACTGAGGGAGTTCAGTGACAACGAGAATGACTTTGTCACTGTCATGGAAACGGTCGCCCGCATGTCTGAGGATGGAGGTTAGTATTCAGTTTGTATTCAGCCACCCGGAGTGATGTTCTGATGTTTGTTTATGTATGCCATTAAAAATTAATGATTAAACCGCCAGTCCTGCTGGCTAATAATACTATTTAATGATGTTTTGTTATCCAGCAATAATGTCTGATGGACTACCTGACTGGTCCAGTAATCCATTCCAGTTAAAAGGTTTTCAGTTGTCTTTCAGCATCTGCACCATTTGACTGATTATATGCTGCAGTTGTGCATTTAGCATGCAGTGCTCCCAATATGAACTAACCTGATATTAGCACTTAAAAAAACAAATAAATCATGTGTGTGTGTGTGTATACATATATGCAGTGTAGCCATGTAGTCGAAAATTAGAGTAGTCTCTTAATTTTTTCCACGGCTCTGTGTGTGTGTTTGTTTGTGTGTGTGTGTATGTATATGTGTGTGTATATATATATATGGTTGATCACTGGAATTGTAGATATTTTTCATGCTTTTCTTTTTTGGTGAATAACCACAGATGCAACCTCTTATGAAATCTTAAAATGTAAGAAACTAAACATTTGCTGAATGTGTATTTTCAGTTGTAGTACAGAATACTAAGAATAGTATGATGTTGAATGTTCAAGAAAAATAGGGTGCAGATATGTTTGGTGGTTTGTCATAAAATTAGCTTAATATAAAATAAAGTTTGCGTAAATAAAAATTCTTCCATTACACAGCTCAACTGGAATTAGATCCAGCTAAGTTAGCGTAGACCTTTTAACGTGCTATTTTTGTCTGTGGCAGGACGTACAATGAGCAGTTAGTATTTGGCACCTTCTCTGAGAGGTCTGATTGGTATCAGATCAGAGAGAGTATTTTGAGTCTTTTTCCTGTTTTCATATCAGTTTTTGGCAGAAAATGCGCTATGTGTGTGGCCTGCATTAATCAAAGTATATTTGTTTCTGAATATTATGAACAGAAAATACATTAAAGATTATACATTTTGACGTAAAGCGTGTACATGTTTAGTGCCAAATCTTACACTTGACTTTGATAATATGAGAATATTAAAACCTGAATTATTGTTCTGGATGTAAAGAGCTTAAGTGACTGGCTTTTAATCTACTTTCCTGAAGCAACAGAAATCCATTGTACAGAAGCAGAGCTTAGAAGTGAAATGTTTTGTCTCATTGCAGTTGACATATTTGACAACCCATTAATCTTATTCATTGGTTCTGGCTCCATGATACTTGCGTCTGAGAGCTCTGCTTCTCATTGGTTACATATCTATGTTTTCGTTTTGTGAGTTCTATTCTTTAGCTTCATCGGGCTTCATGTACAACATATTTAGTTTCCACATCAACTGTGGAAGCTCACACTGTGACGAATTACATCTGATGCCGCGTTTGCTGTGGTATATCACGGTTAATTAGTCTTCTGGTGTCCTGTTCGTGTGTTAACCTTCCAGAGCCCACGGTGCGGGCAGAGCTGATGGAGCAGGTGCCCAACATTGCCATGTTCCTGCACGAGAACCGGCCCAACTTCCCAGCAGCCTTCTCTCGGTACCTAGTCCCCATCGTGGTCCGGTACCTGACAGACCCCAACAACCAGGTGAGCATAGTGGAGCACCACTGCTTGGATTTAAACCAGTGACCTTCTAGACCAGGGCACAGACTAATAACCTTCTGAGCTACACACCCTTCCCCAAATGTAATATGTGCCTTTCTACAGAAAAAAACGCATTAATGAATGATTCAGTCTGGGTTTAGAGCCCACTCCCTCCCCCAGCCACATTAAAGCTTAATGCTGCCTTGCTGGACAGGTGCGGAAAACCAGCCAGGCCGCACTACTGGTGCTACTGGAGCAGGGACTCATCAGCAAAGCTGACATGGAGAACAAGGTGTGTCCAGTGCTGCTGGACCTCACGGACCCCAGCAGTGACGACGACTACAAGATCGAGGCCGTGGCGGTGAGAGTGATATGAACCAGGAGCTTGCAGCTAGGCTGGAGGGATCTGAATAGCATTGATTTATTTAGCAGAAGCTAAATAGAGATGTACAAGTGAGGCACACAGCACACGGCTGATGCACATTAGCATGTCCCTGGACAATTTGGGCCTAATGGAGAAATCACTCTGCCAACCAAGGGATTTGAACCTGCGACCACCCAATCCAGAGAACAGTCTTAACCCTCAAAGCCACATGCCGCCTATTGTATATAATGAATTTGTCTGTGGATTTAAAGTTTTGCCTGACAGTGTTTAAATTTCATTATTGCTTGCATTCCTGTTTTCTAAATGAAGTTTGTATATTTTGCGCTTGCATCGCTACTGAGAATAGCAGTGGGGCCTGCTACCCGGTCCGCACCCCCCCCCCCCCCCCCCGTGGTCACACAGTGGTTTGTTCCGCTCCACAGATCATGTGCAAGCTGGTGACCATGCTGAGCAGGGACACGGTGGAGCACCTGCTCCTCCTGCGCTTCTGTGAGCTCTGCAGTGACGTCCGCCTCTTCCAAGTGCGTAAGGTATGGCACCCCGGAGGCTTGGAGAGCAGCAGCGGTCGCCTGGGAGGCTGTGAATGTACCTTCTGAAGTACGAGGACACAGGATGAGTGTCTTTGAAGCGCATCAAGTTATCAGAAAACTAAGTGCGCTCTGTTTTTTTTTTTTTTTTTTTGTTAGTATTTTTTGGCCACATAGTTGTTAAGTGGGGTACAGTGTTTTGAGGAGGTTGAAAAGTTCAATGGGAAGGAGGGCTTCTGAGATTTTGGAAAGCGATAACTTTATCGGTATGGTTCTGGCGCTTTCTGCAGTCTGATGGCAACCTGAGCTCCTGCAGAAATACACACGGTTTGTCTTAACTAGCTGCCAAAGCGAGTTCTTGTTTACCCCGAATTCCACTTCTCATCTCTCCTGCCAGGTGTGTGCAGCAAATTTTGGGGAGTTTTGCTCTATCGTGGGCCAGGATGCTACAGAGAAACTTCTGGTGAGGGCTGCTGCCCGTGACTCCGTGCTGCTTATGCTCGAACCTGAAATCCCATGTGTGTTCCATCTATAATGCTGGAAAATCTTTCTCCCATCCTTGTGCAGATGCCAAAGTTCTTCGATCTGTGCTCTGATAGCCTGTGGGGGATCCGAAAGGCATGTGCCGAGTGCTTTATGATCGTCTCCAACTCCACCTCCCCTGAGGTCCGGCGGACCAAGCTGTCTCCACTATTCATCAGCCTTATCAGTGACCAGTCCCGTTGGGTAAGATACTATAGGCGCGAGACACTTGGCTGCCCTGTTTATCTGGGGCATTTTGTTATGTTTTGGCATCATGAAATCACATCAGAATAACCGTCAACCCTATACTGTGCAAGTGGCTGCAAGAGAGTTGGATGGATGAATACATGGGACATCAGGATAACCCTGTTCGCATGATGGGGTTTTACCTTCTCATTCTTACTCTGCCAGAGGAAGCCTTTCTTTGAGCCAGTGACAATGCTTTTCAGCGTCTGATAGGAAATCAAACCATATCGCCACCTCTCCAGGTGCGGCAGGCAGCCTTTCAGTCTCTCGGCCGCTTCATATCTACGTTCGCTAGCCCCTCCAGCACCGTGTTGCACTTCAGAGAAGATGGGACAATACGTGAGACCGTCCGATGTCCCTCTGACAGGTATGTGCCCTACAACCCATCAAGGACTCGTCTCTGGGTGCTAAAGTTGGCTGGACACCAAAAAATAAAAGAAAATTGAAGTGTTTCAAACAATCTGTGGAGGTTAAGGAGGGGCCCTCACCCTGTGTTTTTGTATGCAGGTGTGGTCGCCCAGCTTGCAGTGAGTCTCCAGGGAGCAGTTTTGACTTGGCTGAATGCCAGACGGAGCCACCATCACACACACCTTCAGGATCAGAGTGTTCCAGCACACCAGCACCAGAACTATGTAAAAAGACTGATGAGGGATCTGTCTTTGGCTGCAAGGAGACTGGAACCAGTATTCCAGAGACTCTGGAGCAGGACTTTCTCACCACTACCCAGGCTGGCGACAAAGAGCCTCAGCTGGTAGAGGACACATATAGTTCCTTTCACTACTGGAGGTCTCCTCTGCCTGACATCAGCCAGGACTTGGAACTCCTTCAGATTGAGGAGGCAGCAGCCAGGGAGGTCCCCATTCTGGATTCCCAGGGCCCTGCCACCAGCTCTCAGATCCAGAAAGTCCTGGACTGCTTACAGCCCCACTTGGACGACCCAGATGTGCAAGGTAAGGGTTTTGGAGCTGGGGTGCTTTTTATTTACATTTAAATGTTTAGCGGATGCTTTTGTCTGAAGCGACATGGATGGGACAGCTGGGTCAGAAAGGCCCCCTTGAGAAATTGGGGTTAAGGGTCTGGCTCAAAGGTCCAGTGGTGAAATCATTCCACCAACCATGGGATTTGAACCAAGAAGCTTCAGATGTCATGGTTCGTGGCTCTACAGGTTATGTGCTTTTATGTATGGTGCTTTTCCTTCTGGTCTGTTCAGATCTGTCTTTGCTTTGCACCTGGCTCCTTCACTGCATTTAGTTTACGCAGTAAAATGTTCTGTGGTTTCATTTCCCATTGAAATCTTTGGATGCGCTATCTGAACGATGTGTGAACAGTGCCCCCTGCTGGTCTCTCACCAGCCCAGGTGCAGGTGCTGTCTGCTGCCCTGAAAGCGGCCCAGCTGGAGAGTCAGAACGAGGAGGCTGACCAGGATGAGGTTCTGTCTGAAAGTAGGGAGATCCCAGTGCTGGACCACCCGACGTCGCCACCCTCTGCACCCCTGTCTGTCCAACCGGATCCTGTGGAGGACCAACCTGTGTTGGCAACCCAGCCGCTTGATTCCCCCCAGTCTGCTCCAGAGTCCTTTCAGCTTAAGGAGCCAGAGGCAGGCAATGAGGTGAGAGGATGAGTAGATGAGCAGCCCCTGTTCGATGGCATGGACATAAATAGGGGAAGTGAGAAACCACGCATTTCTGTACCATATAGGAAGTAGGATGTTTTGTTTGTAGGACAGGAAATCCGATCCTGACTATCTGTGTGTTCTACCTGCTGGGTCTCAATGCGTGTTTGATAAGGTTACTGTGGCGCATTGCTGCTGGTGTTCATCTGTGTGCTCGATCCCTGGTCCCTTAGGAAACTCCAGAGCTGATTAAGACTGAACAGGAAGGACAGGACTCCTCTCCTAATAAGCTGTGTGAAGAGGAGAAATCCAAGGTCCAGGTTAGTTGGACCGTCTGCATAAGGTTGATCAAACTGAATTATATTCGGTAGGGATTTAACGGTACACTCAACTCACGATTCGATACGATTCACGATTCTGAGTTCACGATGCGATTTTCTCACGATTTTTTTTAACAGAATGAGCTGCAGACAAATTTATTCAAAAATATTCCTTTTATCTTTCTAAACTGTACAAAACGTGTCCTCTTCTTAACAGTGCAACTGAATTTGAATAAAATACTGTTAAAAAAAATCCCAAATCAAAATAAAAAAGAAAATCTTCAAATAAACGGTAACGCTTTACATTAACTGCACCTTCATAATGGTTTTATATTGCATTCATAAAATGTTCAGTACACCTTCATAATGTATTCATTAAGTATTCAGAAATCATTTATAAACATCATGTATGTATCCTAGCTAACATCCATTAACAGCTGTAATATACATCAATAACAAACATAATTGTGTAATCATGTAATGTTTGTTATTAATGTATATTAAAGCTGTTAAGGGATGTTAGGATGTTAAAGTGTACTTGCATGCTGCTTATGAATGTTCTATGAAAGCATTGTGATGGTGCGCTGACTGTTCTATGAATGCATTATGAAGGTGCACTTAATATAAAGTGTTACCAAATAAACTAAGGCTTGCATGTGCAGCTTCTTAGCGTGGTTTGCCCTTTTAATAATCTTCGCTCTGGCGGTGGTGAATTGAGCTCACTGTGGTGCCGGTGGACATGCGGAAGCATGTTCGTTGTGCTATTTGTGTATATTATCAGTCTTTTACAATGTTTGCACGCAGTGTTTGTCTTGTCTGTGCTTTTCTCGTTTGTGATTCCCAGAAAGCTAAAATGCTGCCACACAAGCAATTTAAGAAGGGGGGGTGTGTCCTCATTTTCAAACTCGCTCACCATCTGGCGCTCATACAAAGTCGACGTGAATACGCAGTAACCTGTCAATGACAGGCTTGGGTCAAGTGTGAACGCGCATTACATGCTGATAAAATCGGATTTGACTTGTGTTGCACTCATGGTGAATATGAGTGTAACTCATCAAACTGCCCCCTTTTCTCTCCCCCAGAACGTGATTCCCCAGCAGCTCCTGGATCAGTACCTCTCGATGACAGACCCGACCCGAGCGCAGACCGTAGACACAGAGATCGCCAAGCACTGTGCCTTCAGCCTGCCTGGTGTGGCCCTCACGCTCGGCCGGCAGAACTGGCACTGTCTGAAGGACACATACGAGACCCTGGCCACGGACGTTCAGGTGGGCCCTTTGACACTCCGCTCTTTCAACACCACCACAGGTAATAAACAGCCAATCAACCAGCTTATCTCAAATGGCTAAAGATGTAAGCAGCCTTGCTGTTTCCTTTTTTTTCGGGTGGGGTGTCACTCTGGTCCCTAGCTGTCCTGTTTTGCACATAGTTCTCATTTGCAACTGTCTGTACTTATACTATATAATGTATAAAATGTTCTTTCATTCCATCTGCTTGCCTTAATCCTTCGCACGTTGCCTGGACATACTGCCAAACAGTGATATATTTTCATCATCTGTACATACTTCATGTAAAAAGATCAGGCATCTTCCTGTACGTTCTTACATATAAATATTGCCTCAGCAACACATTTGTAAATGTTGCCTTGCCAGCCATTTTCTTCCAGTCTGTATATTTTTTGTGTTTATATAACCTTTATATCCCCTATTGTACATATTACCTTAGACTACTATTTGCACTTCTGGTTGGATGCAAGACTGTATTTCATTGTACATGTGTCCTGTGCAGTGACAAAGTTGAATCTTAATCTTAACTATGGAAGCTCTGGTCAAAGTAAATAAGATTAGAAAAGACTCTGTCGCCTTTCTCATCTTCCTCCTCACTTCTTTCTCAGTGGAAGGTGCGCAGAACGCTGGCCTTCTCCATCCATGAGCTGGCCGTCATTTTGGGAGACCAGCTGACGGCCGCAGATCTGGTGCCCATCTTCAATGGCTTCCTGAAGGACCTGGACGAGGTGCGCATCGGCGTCCTCAAGCACCTCTACGACTTCCTGAAGGTGAGCACCGCCGTGAGTCTAGACTTTCGTGGGGAACTTCTGCAGCCACTCAACAATCCCCGGTTACCCTGTATCTGTAGCCCAGGCCTGTTGCTTATTGTTAAATCTATATTGTCCGTTTCAGCTGCTTCACGCAGACAAACGCAGGGAGTATCTCTACCAGCTTCAGGAGTTCATGGTGACGGACAACAGCCGCAACTGGAGGTTCCGATACGAACTGGCCGAGTGAGTCTCCGGTTCCATCTCTTCTGGCCTTGTCACGCTTGCACGCACAAACACATGCACATGTCCCAGGAGGTGACCCGCCATCTTTCTGCAGACAGCTGATCCTCATCATTGAGCTGTACAGTCACTACGACGTATACGACTATCTTCGCCAGATAGCGCTCACGCTCTGCTCGGACAAGGTCTCTGAGGTTAGGTGGATCTCCTACAAACTGGTACGCCTCTGATCTTCGTCTGGGTAGCTGCAAAGGAAACTGGTGGCCAAATGTTGCATTCCTTGCTTAAATTATTCTAATTATATATTAAATTGCATAATATTTATACGATGCTATTACAGTGCTCTTCTCCCTTTTCCTTGGTTATCCTAAAATGAACGCTGAGATGAAGTCTCATTCTGTGTGCCTACAACACTGTCCTGTAGAGAACGATTCTTATGCCAGCATTTAGTTTTATCCTTTCGTTTTCCAAATTGGTAATGCATAGGGTTTGGTGTGTGTGTTCCATGTCTGATGAAGGTGGTAGAGATCTTGCAGAAGTTGTACGCCAGTGGAGACCATGAGCTGGGCCTCAACTTTATCAACCAGCTTATTGTCAAGTTCTGTCATTGTCCCAAGTGGGTGGGACGCCAAGCCTTTGCTTTCATCTGTCAGGTGAGGAGAAGGAGGGACAGGCAGCTGCTCTTTGTGCTTTTCTGCTCTGGACATTCTGAATTGCCCCAATTCCTCCTCGTTGTACAGTAAACAATGGGGACAAGAGTGGATTTAACAAAATGTAAAAGACAGCAACCATTTATTCAGTGATGTGTTTAGCCACAGCCTATCCTCCTGGTAACTAGTAACACACTGGTTATAAGTCCATATCCTTATTTATTACGGTAGCTGTCACTCAGGCCAGCTGAAGGTATGACACACCGACATGTCCCATCATCTTCCCCTTTGTCACCCTTCCCTTGTAGGCAATCGTGGAGGAGGACTGCCTGCCTATGGATCAGTTTGCCCAGCACCTGCTCCCAAGTCTGCTGAGCCTGTCATCGGACCCCGTGGCTAACGTCCGTGTCTTGGTGGCCAAAGCTCTCCGGCAGAGCATACTGGAGAAAGGTGAACCTCAGACACACACAGGCTCATTTGTCAGTCCACTTACCTCCCAGGTCTGTCTTTGATCTCTGACAGGGCTGTTTATACTTCAAACGCAAGTCGAAAGGCAGTGATTTCCGGGTCTCCCTGCGAAAACCTACAGTCCTTATCATTTTGTTTTAATTTATTTTACTAAATTATGATGAATATTTGAATTATGAATAATTATGAATATTTAGCAGCAAGACCTTGTAATTAGATAAGAATAATGAAGTCTAATGAATTGTATTTTTGTATTTCTTTAGTTCAGTTTTTTCCAGCACTGTTTCCTTGCTTTTTGCATATATATTCATATTTATGTATATAAACGCATCTATCTTTTGCCGCCCGTCCCCATGTCCGTGACCAGCATACTTCAAAGAGCCCGGCGGTGCCCATTCGGACGAGCTGGAGGAGACGGTGCTGTCTCTGCAGGCGGACAAGGACCGCGATGTGCGCTTCTTCGCCAGCCTGAATCCCAGCAGGACTCTGGCAGACACGGCCGCCTTAATCTGAGACAGGCCTCTCCCCGACAGCAGTTCACCAGCACCAGAGCACGGGAGCACACACACACACACACACACACTTGTTATTCGAGTACAGGAAATGGGATGCAGGCGAGTGACGCTGCTCTGGGCCCCGCTGAGTTTGTCAGAGACTAGTGCTGCATGCAGCTGTCAGAAATACAAGGCGGTCCCTGCAGCCCCTGCAGCCTCTGCTGCGCAGCTCCGCTCCCCCAAGACTCTGAGATTCTGTGGACACAAACTTGTGCAATACAGCAGGTCTGTTCTCCAAAGCTTATTGTATATTGTTTCTTGTTTATATAGATTATTTCGATAATTTTACCCTTGTATTTCTTAAAAAAAAAAAAATCATGGACAAAGGTGTCTTGCGGATGTGTATTAACTCAGGGGGAACGATTTTTACCGATGTAAAGTAACACACCATTAAGTGGCACTGAGCCCAGGTGACATTTCTAACTGGCACTGATTATCAGCAGTTTTCCATCCTTCTTTGAGCTCATATTGACCTTTTCGTTTGTTGTTCCCACACCGTCTCTCCTTGGATTCAGGGGAATCAGTAACCTGAGCAGCTTGAGACAGGGGATGCTGCTTCACTCACTGCAAATCATTTGACATTTTTTAAGACGTTAACTCGGAACTGTGGCCCCTCTGGCCTTGTCCACTGATTCTGACTAAAATGTATTTTTTTTTTTTCTTCATTTGCTTCAGATGTGTTCATTTTTCTTAGCCATGGTTTTGCAGATTGCATTTCTTTCATCAGTATAACTACCTGCACGAGTGCAGCTCCCCCCCATAAGGGAATGTGGCGAGAGGGGGCACCACGTCACATCTGCGTCAGCTGTGCCGGACCATCGTTGGGTTTTTGTTGAACAAGCACATCCAAATTTTGGCACATGCAACCATTACTTGTAATGACTAAATTCATAGGAAATATCTATTGGATCAGGGCTTTCAGTCTGTCTACTGAACCATGTTCTGTTTGAGTATTTCTGAAGTCCATGTATATGCTCTGGGTTTTTCCCCATCCTGCCAGTACCTCTATTGAACCCTTTCCACACATTTTCAGACGACGTCAGACATTTTGCCTGTTTGAAACAGGCATTGTAGTGGGGAGTTTCCACGCCAGTTAGTATGTTGACCGGGGATGTGCAGTTTTGAAGGCTAATTTGCCTTTCCCCCCCCCCACCCCCCATGAATGTTTTGTTTCCTTACATACTGTATATGCAGACCGTGACAGAAACATGGTCTTAAGTGTTTAAATGTTTGTCTCTAGCTGAGCCAACCCACCTCAACTGGCTGCACAGTCTGCCCCTTTGTCATGTTTAATGTTGCCGTAGAACCATTTTATCCATGTTTTATGAGGTTTATTTTTTTTTCCAATGTACCTTGTTTAAATATTTTATATCCTCCCTTTTCCATTTACAAACTTTGTAATTGTTTTCTCTTAAAAGATGTTTTTATGTATTTTAGTACAGTATCTATTAGAATTATAAAATTGGAATTTAATTTTTTAAGTGAGTTTTTCAGATTGTGTAGAGACTGGAGATAATATGCACAACATTAATTATTTGAAAAGCAGCTGGTTCAAAATCAATAGCAGAATGGACTCAAAATCACTTTTCTCCATTAAATGGTTTTCTTTTCAATTTTCTCTGTCACCTTTGGTTGTTTTCTATTCCAAAGGAGTCACAGGGAAATTAATAAAGTTTTGAAATGTGTGGAATACACAAAATGATGGGGTTCACCAAACGTATGCATTTGTAATTCAGAAGTACTACCAAAGAATCACATGAATGCTAATGGCCTATGCAGATATGCTCAATCATGTGAAGTTATTTTTTTTAAATTATTTTTTCAATGTAGACTCACTGAGATTTGAGTACTAGGTATGCCAGTTTTTGGCTGTGTGCACAGCATTGGGGAATGTGCAATTGTTTAGAAAATTCCAATCGTTATAACTATGTAATACACATTCACTTCAGAAGTGAAACCATAGCGTAGGTCTTTTCAGATGTCATTTTCTGCAGTTAAATCCCAATCATGGTTTACAAAAAAGGATTTTATTTGATATATGAAACTGCTATGTATGATGCAGTTGAAGCAGTGCAGCATGTGATGTAAGGTAGGTATATTTTGTAACATTTGCACATAAATTTTCACTTAGTTTGTGAAATGGATGCTGGTTTGAGCCTGGCTTCAACTGGATAAACAAGTAGGCTGATGTCTAGCTCTGAGCCTGGTTTCTCAAAACCATCTTAACACTACGTAGTTTGTAAGTTCTATGTTAAAATGTAGAATGCATGAACGACATAGGGTGAAGAAGGGTTCGAGAAACAGAGCCCAGGGGCCAAGCCAGCTATGCAGCTGTCCATAAGGTTATGGGTATGAATTCTACATCAGGCGCCATAATCATGTCATTACTGGCACCTTGAGCTTCTGCTAAAGAAATACATGTAAACGATCAGGTCTTACGGAGGTGGTTGTGTGGATTTCATAGCGGAGTGAAGACAGCCCATGACTGGCTGGCCTCTGCAGGCCAAATAGAAGTGCAAGATACCGGAGTAAAGAATTTTTATATATATATTATATACACACACACACAGCATGATTACT
This sequence comes from Stomatorhinus ivindoensis, assembly GCA_019775895.2. NCBI lineage: Eukaryota > Metazoa > Chordata > Actinopteri > Osteoglossiformes > Mormyridae > Stomatorhinus > Stomatorhinus ivindoensis. The sequence continues at coordinate 1,521,536 of JABFEB020000124.1, read as the reverse complement.
CAAAAGTAGGCACCCCACGTCGCTGTTGTGTGTTTCCATTTAAAATGATTCCTTTTACTCGCAATTAAAAATGTGATATCGGTCACCATTTCTGCGGTATTTACGTTAAGAATGTGTTTCCATGGTGCATCCAGCGACATATTCACAGCCTTTGTGCAATTGGCGGCCACCCCGTGGGAGTCGTATGATATAATTGTTGCCCTGTATATTGAACCTTTGTTTCGTCTTACATTGTACGGTGGATTATTAAGCAATAAAAAAATCACTGTTTCACCATAGTTACCGCGTCGTTCCACCATGGCTACGGGCTTGGTTGTCATTGCAAACAGCGAAAATGGTTTTAACTAAAACAGATGCGTCATTGAGGGTCCATATGAGAAAATTACCTTGGCAAAAACCAAAAGCTTCGGGTGTGACGGACCGCAGCAACAAAAAGGCAGAGTATAGCGTTCGGGTCAGCTTGCAAGACACCGGCGAAATATTCACAGTGCCTAAATGTCGGGGTCACACGAAGATCAGCGAACTGAAGACAGCATTAGAGTTAATAGCCGGGATACCTTCAGACTGTCAGAGACTCAGCTACTTGGACCAAGGTGTGTTGTGAACATAAAATATAACTTTCCTCAGATAAAAAACTATTAATATAAGGCAGGCGATACTGTTTACGTGCATTTTATTACTAACGAACGATATGCCGCTGTTTATCGGGCGCAGCGATGCGTGTGAAGAAAAAACGCGAATTGATTCAACTAAAGTAAGAAAGGCATAGATTTGAATGCATGAATAGGCACATGACGGAGCTGAATAACATTATCAAGAATCAAATATGGTTGTTAAGCCTGTGATATAGGGCGATTACAAACCACAGAGTATTTCAGGTGGATTTTACCACAACACAGCATTTTGCATATTGAATGAATGGTCTAAAGCTCATTGATGGAAAAAAGAAATCATGGTAATTTATTCCAAAGGATTTTATTTTTTTCTGAGCAAATATTTTTTATTGAAATATATGAGTAAGTGCACCCATGTAAAAAAATACCCTTTTAATTGGTTATGACTTAAATGTTATACTCTGCCATGCAAAAACAAAGGTAATTTCAATAATAATATGCATTTTAAACAAATTGTGTAGCCTGGTAGCCTACTGCTAAATACGAACAGAAAACATCTGTGACTACGAAGGTATATATGTATGGATAAATGCTTTTTTTCATACTTATAAATACATCTGCAGCCCCTCAAGCACAGCCCGTCCGTATGAGTTTGTGTGTGCCTGTGATCAGCCTCTGAGCGGAAGCACACATTGGCTTCATTCCTTACATACTACACCTCTGTTTCGATGCATTGATTGACCCAACAAACCAAAAGATTTGCAAACCTATACATCCCTCCATTTTGACGTTATTCCCTGGAGACGGTCATTGCAGAGTCATTCCATTTTAATTCAGCTAATTTGCAAACACCTTTTTTGTGTCACCATTTTGATTCTGAGGAAATTTGGCCCGTGAATTATACATACACCGATCAGCCATTAAAACATTAAATATTAAAACCAGCTGCCTAATATTGAGTAGGTCCCCTTCATGCCGTGAAAATCACCCATCAAGGCATGGACTCCAGAAGACCTCTGAAGGTGTCCTGTGGAATCTGGTACCAAGTCATTAGCAGCAGATCCTTTAAGTCCTGTAGGCTGTGAGGTGGGGGCTCCATGGATCAGACTTGTTTGTTCAGCACGTCCCACAGATGCTCGATTGGAATGATATCTGGGGAATTTGGAGGTATGAACATTCAGACCTGTCTGCAGACTACAAAGTTCTGTTGTAGCTCACCTGTGGGATCAGACCATATGGGATAGTCTTTACTCCACATGCACACCAACGAGCCTTGGGCCCCCATGACCATATAGCACCAGTAGGCCTTCCCTGGTCTAGTTTTGGTAAGTACTGACCACTGCATACTCGGAAGACCTGCTGTTTGGAGATGCTCTGACCCAGTCATCTAGCCATCATGGTTTGGCCCTTGTCAATGTTACTCAGATCCCCATCCTTACCCATCTTTCCTGCTTCCAACACATCAGCATTAATAACTGATTGGTCACATGCCTAATAAATAATGTCAACCTTGACAGGTGCCACTGTAACCACATAGTCCATGTTATACATTTCACCTGTCTATGGTTTTAATATTATGGCTGATCAGTGCACCTTCCAGAGATCAGAAATGTTTTCATTAAAAAAAAAACATCCCCTTCAGATATAGAGTTATTTCTACACGACGGGTAACAAAAAAAGTTATTAGCTGGAGTGTTTTCTTGTGAGCTGTAGTTTTTTTCATTTTATGGCTCCTTATTGGTCCTCAAGAGGAAACATGCTATCTGCACTTTTTGGGTTATTACTATTTAGTATTTTTTACTATTACAATTGCATGGATCAGTTATAGGGACTGAAATGCTTTGAAATTACTAAATAAATAAATTACCAAATAAATAAATAAAGTACTGCAAAAACATTCGGCGAGATTTATGGGGTACATTCATTTATATTGTTTACATGTGTTTTGACTTTATCACCTGATTGATGAGCCAATCAAAGAATTAAAGAATTAATTTGCAGGCCTGGGTACAGCTGTGTCTTTCTTCAAGCCTTTTGTTTCTTCTTTTTTACTTTGTAACTTTTTTTTAAGTGAATGGCTGTTATATTACGCCACAAGGTATCTGGATTAGTAGTACAAGGATGTCAGGATTAGTAGTACAAAGTGCTAGGCAATGGCAGTGTTTGCTGTAAGGGTGTGGCAATGTTCTCCAGTTACTTATTTAATTGTCCAATGCATGAAATTTGTAACATTCCATGACCGTTTTTCCACAAATTAAGTTTAAATTTGTGTTTTTTTCTTCATCTATATCTTTGTAAGTTATATAAGATGTTACTTTATTAATTTAAATGACATTGCACATTGCAGTTATAAGCATTACCGCCAATATTCGTGCAGTAATTTTTAAAATGTAATGCCAAAAATTCCTCCACAGTTTTGGCCACTAGTGTGTTTGCTGCTAGGCTGAGTGAGCAGTGACATGTGCAGTGGAGCACTGGAACACCAGCTATGCAAAAACCTGGTGAAACCCAACATGAGAAAAATATTCAAATAACACCAATAGACTACATTTGCAGTATATGTACGATACAAGACAGCATCAGACCCATACATGTTTAATGGCCCAGCCAAGTCAAAATTCCATCACTCCTGCATTTATATTGTAGTTCATTTATGTAATATATGCTGTATAATTACTGATGAGTATAATACTGCATATGTCTGAATGATGTCATCAGTGACAATTATTGCCAGATGAGTGGATTCCACCATAATAAGGCCAGTTAATATTTAGGTTGTGGCTCATAATATTATTCATTAGTCATTGTCTGCAGATGGAAGGTGAGCCGTGGCATTAGCAAGGACAAACAAACAAACAAAACACTGAAACGACAATGCAGTACCAGAAAACATGTCCGGCCTGGTGCGTGGTATGTCAGTACCAGAAAACGTGTCCGGCCTGGTGCGTGGTATGTCAGTACCAGAAAACGTGTCCGGCCTGGTGCGTGGTATGTCAGTACCAGAAAAGTGCCCGGCCTGGTGCGTGGTATGTCAGTACCAGAAAAGTGCCCGGCCTGGTGCGTGGTATGTCAGTACCAGAAAATGTGTCCGGCCTGGTGCGTGGTACGTCTCCAGGTGGTGAAGCATAACATATGGTCTCATGAGTTGTGTGAGGAAAGTTTGCCAATATCAGAAAACAGGGCTCTGTCGCTCACTGGGGGACGATTCGGGGTGTCATTGCCCTGCCACCCCATTCACAGAAGTGTAAGCAATTGTAGGATACCTCACCCAACACCGATTTAACCAGACATTTGTAGAAATATACAGAATACAAAATACAACTACTTAAACATACTTTTTTGAAACAAAATCAATTCTGATTCTTTATTAGTTTTGCTAAATCTAACCTTAACCAGGGTTCTTTCAGTTTTTAATGTGCATTTTTTTACAATTTAAGTTTACTTTTGTGGTTTTTTTTCATACATCTTTTTATAAGTTGTACAAGATATTACTTTATTCATTTAAATGAAATTGCAGGTAAAACATTGCGGTGATCCTGGCTTGTCCAATCATGATGTCAAGGCTATGACAAGACTGGACCAATAACAACCAATCACAGACTTCTTTTCTTTCTCGTGAATATGAAGGAAGCGACACATCCTTTTTATGTACAGTTACACCCCATCTTCAGATTACCTGGTGGCACATGCTACATTGAGTGGAAACGATTTTCTGTGCTATCCTGAGTTGTACCATGATAAGCACCTTTGTTCCTGGTAGGAGACGGTATTTTTTAGAATGTTCCTGGTTTTGCTTCTTACTTGTAATACTGCAGATGTTTACTTGAGAGAAGAGTCACAGTTGTAGTATATTAATAATATTAAGAACCTATATTTGCCTGTATTATCAATTATATACTCACTGGCCACTTTACTAAGTATTAACACCAGACTGGACATGCTACTCATACCCTACTAAGCATTCACCTGTCTTGTCTTTTTTTAGGTGATTTGGTAGATGAATCTACGTTTAACTTTAATGGCATCATTCCCGGGAGTACCGTCACCATGACGATTTGGCCATACAATGGTTTGCCAGCCCTGGTGAGAGCTGCTGTTTCTGGTGACATTTACAAGGTATGGTACAATTAAAAGTGTAAACAATGAACAACAATTGAAGAAAACTACTTTCGCAAGTAATACCTTTTGCCACAAATTATCTGTAGACAAATTTTGTGTGCGACAGCAGTATGTGCCTAAGGATGCTTTCAGTCTGAGAGTTTCATGTTGTAAATGGCACTCAGCCTAAGGGTTTCTCTTAATGCTAATTCTAAACACGTTTGACTGAATATCGCTATGCTGAATTTAGGTAATGTTGGATGCTAACGGAGTTGGATACCCTTCATTACGACATGACATGACATCCATCCATCCACGCATCCATCCATGCATCCATCCACACACCTTCTGTAGTCTTCATCCATTAACGGGGTAACAGTGTGACATGATTCCCATGAAATCCATTTCTTATGGAACCTGGAGATTAGAAAACTTTCCTGCCTGCATCAACTGTGATAATGTGGGACAGATGTGGGGGAAAACGAACCATAGTTTCTCCTGCAAGTAGCATTGAAAGTTTCAGAGTCTGGTACAGCTGATATTTGTGATGTTGGGTATCTACAGCACAACAAGATGGTTAGGCAATGTGTCGGTCTGGGTTGTCCAGCTCTTTGGTCTGTGTCTTTACTCCTTCTCATTGTCTCTCACTCAGTTGATGAGCATCCTGGGCAGGTCAGACTCCGCTGGTTCTTCTCAGCCGCTCAGCACCATCCTGGCGTCACCCTGGCACTCTCACGGACTCCTCCCTGCCCTCTTTGTCAGTGCCCATCGTGGAAAGAAGGCGGTGGTGCAGTTCCTCATAGCAAATGGTATGCATCTTTTGCATTTTGGTCCTTGTCTGCTGTTTACGCTGCTTTTAATTTCGGCCAAAGTTTCAATGAGTTATTATGAATGCATCTTGCAATTTAATAAATTATGTGATTCACAGCAATGTCCCGGGAAGCAAAGGAAAGTGGTATAAAATCCTTTTCCCCTTCTTTTAAAATTGTCAAAGTAATAATCCTCCATCTTTAATAACTACCTGTCCTGTTCTGGCTATAGTTTAGCATAGCGCTTCTCAACCCAGTCCTCTAGGACCCCTGGACAGTCCAGGCTTTGCAAAAATGTGGTCTGTCTGGGTGACCAGGTTGGGAAACACTGGTTTAGCAGAGCATAGCACACCTAGGGCACAGGGCAGTGGTGCACCCACTTACATAATTTAGGGTCGTCAACATTCCTTTATGACATGTCATTGGACTTTGGGTAAAAGCCAGTTTGGGAAGCCAGGTCTCGGTGAGATTTTAAAACATTAACATACAGAGAATATCCAAATTCTGCAATGATTAAATGAGTAAGAATGTATGAAGTTTATTAATGATGAAGGACATCATACGGATAAACACCAGCAGTAGTTCCTTCTTCTTTATCAGACATTCATCAGCAAAACAACTGATTTGGTTTAAATCTTTGATAAAATATCCATAATATTTCTCTTAATGCAATTTTAATCATGTAGTCTATTTCACCAACAGCTCGATCAAGAGCTCGGCTAGCAATGGAGACCAGATCACTAGAGCAGGCCCAAGACTTTAATCAGACACGTAGTGGATTATACAGCTGGTTCATGCAGTCGCATTAGATGGAATCTATCTTTCTGAGTATGACGCCTGTTTTAAGAATGTATCCTAAATTTTATATCGTCTGATTGGTAAGGTACGCTCTCTAGGATGTTTGACCTATATATTTACCTGAAGAGATTTTTGCACTCATATTGGGGGACACATGTTTATTAGCAATAATTAGCACCAAGATACACGGACAGTAACAGGAGTTATTATTGCCTTTGTTGTCATGGGTGCTTGCCAGGTGCGTGTGTGAAATCCCGGACTCCCCAGGGGCGGAATGCCTTGCACGCAGCTGCATGCCAGGGCTACACCGAGTGCATCGACATTCTGGTGGCCGCTGGTGCCCCGGTGCATGAGCGGGATCTCGGGGGCGTAGCACCCATGGATGCCGCCCGGCGTGCGGGTCACCAGACAAGTGTACGGCTGCTGTCCCTGTCCCGCTGGCAGCAGCGGACGGCGGAGGTGCGACCCAGGTGCCACCTGGATCCCTCGGAGCTGTTTGCCCACCAGCACTTCTGCTCGAACCTGCGGACGTACCTCCGCGGCCCCCAGGCTCAGCGATACATGGCTCAGACGCTGAGCAGGGGCCGAGAGCCCAGGTCCCAGCTGTGTCCAGGTGTCACCCAACATGACAAGTGACACGGGCTGCAAAAGCATGGCCATCTGTACGAGGGGCTCTGTGCCACACAATAACATATACATGTTTAGCAGATGCTTCTGTCCAAAGTAATGCACAAATGAAGCAGATAGCACAAACATGGGTCATGTCAAGGAATCAGTTGGGCATAAATGCAGCTAGGGTGGGCTTCCAAGGAAGGTCAGGAACAAGTGTAAGCAGTATAGGAGGAAGAGCTATACGGCATCTTACAAACGAGGCAAAAACCTAATGGGGTTACTGAATGCCCAGAATTGCAATATAATATTCAAAGAATGTAAAGAAACATCAGGCTAGTACTGAAATTCATAGAACAGATGAAGTGTTTCATGAAGGTGGAGAGATGGAGAGGCAGTCTAATGGTGAGATGTGGTTTGGCAGCTCATTCCACAAATCACAGAAGAGGGTCAATAAATGAACTTTTTAAACATTTTTTTAAACTTTATAAAAGATGCCGCTTTATAATTCGTGATTCGCACCCAGAGGGTGCTTTGTCTCCCTTTCCTGACTGATATATTTCAGTAACGTTCTTTCTCTGGTCTTCAGGAAGTTTGTGATCGTGTCATTTTTCGCTGCTTTTTGAGAGTCCTTATCCAACTCCATATTGCTGGAATGGTTCTATTTGGTGATGTGTAGATTTAATAAGGCTGGCAGTATTCGAGTTTGAGTGTGTCTAGTTGAATTTAATCTATTATCATTTAGATTTGGTTCATTGATTGACCGAGTGACTAGATAACTTTATCACATGGGTGATAATGGGTGTCGGTGATTTTTTTTTTCCTTCATTGAATGAAATGGTCATTTAAAAATTGTGTTGTATTTGCTCAAGCAGTCCTTTGGATTATTGCTAATTTGTTTGGAGAACAAAACACTTAAATGTTATTGATAAGAATTTATACAGCATGTGTCATAATCTGAGAACAGTGTCCACGCTGAATCATATGACCATTGTCAGAAAACCTTCACTTTGTTTAGAAATTGTTCTTGGTGTTCAGGAATGAACATATAATAAAAATAATAAAAGATTTGCACAATTACGGTTTCTTGTGCTTAATTTTTAAATAAGTATATGCCAGGTCACTAAAAACTTTAGGTATGTACACAAGGGATAAAAAAGTAATAAAAACATGTTGTCTTGCATTGGAATACAGTCCAGTTAATATTTGATTGGCGTCTCATGTGGTAATGCTGCGTCACATGTTTTAAATCTATTACACTCTAAATATTGAACTGAAGCTTGACTTGATATTGCAAAGTGCAGTCGCAATATCTGTCAGAAACATGTGATTATTTCCCCCAAATCGTTCAGGCCAACTGTACTGTATAATTGCTCACCATGACAGCAGCGACCCTCACTGTCTGTATCCCTATATGCTTAAAAGATGGTTATTGTAATTGGTTTAGCCAAAAGAAATTCAGAGATAATAAAGAAATCAAATATATCTGAAACAACTTAAGTATGAGTCATCAGTTCTGTTGGTATATTTCCTGCATGAAAAACAGGTGTAACTTCACTTTGTTATTATCAACGCCTGCAATAAGTATGACATAGAGAAGAGGTCTACTGTTACCATCTTCACCCTTTGAGAATTTAAAGGTGTGTATGGTATAGTTAGAATGAGGACTATGACCTTAGATTACTGTGACTTTTCTGTTTTTGACCTCATCCGTGATTTAAATATGTAACACTAATCTAGTAGTAGTGAAAGTGCTAAAATTTCAGATTCAGGTGCCTGTTGCATTGCTCCTGAATGGGAATAGAATAAACTTTTATTGTGCAGCGAAAGGCTGCACATGACATGACACAGACTGCTCATGACATGACACAGACTGCACACTACATGACACAGACTGCACACGACATGACACAGACTGCTCATGACATGACACAGACT
>JABFEB020000124.1:1492963-1505747 GCA_019775895.2 Stomatorhinus ivindoensis | reverse complement strand
GGGGGGGGAAAAAAGGTGCGTTTCAGGAGTGATGGATGAAATCACCGCCTGGAGAGGTTCCCACGTTACCACAGGAGAGAAAACAGAAACACGGCGGGCATCGCTCTCCCGAACACGGGGCTGGGCGTCGGTGTCGCACGGAGGCCTGAATGGCCACCTGAATGTGAGATGAGGTGCAGCGGCACCGTAACACACCCACCTGGTGATCTCCAGCACCTTCTTCAATACGCCCGCCACCTTGCATGCCTGGAAACATATTCATTATTGCTGCTGTTATTCCTTCTGAGAAAAACTAATTTTACACAATTCCATAGTGTCTGAATCAATTACTAAATACTAACATTTTCTTTCCCAAACCAGACCACGAAAATTCAACTAATTCGAGTAAAGTGAAATAATAAATGCTACCATTTCCAAAGTAAGGGGTGGAACCTATACGTATTCATCAGCAACTAGAGACGGGAAATTTTAGCAGAGCAGGTGGCAGCATCACACCCCAAAGGGGTCTTTCATTTTGGCTAGCTGGCTTGGACGCGCTTCCTGCCCCATTGCCAGCTCCGACAGTCAGTCTGCTGTGCCTATCTGTGCTGGTCACCCGCACAGTGCAGCACATGTGGAACAGACACGAGAGGCCCAAATACTCCACGACACTTGCCAATCACAGGTGCATAGTCTGCTTTCAAGGCAGCTATGGCAGCTGAACATAAAGACTGTGGATGAAAGGCGAGTTTCTACTTTTGAAAACATTTCTTTCCAGACTTACATTTTGCTGTATTCCAGAGTAGTCCATTGGTGGGTAAAGACTGAGGGCAAGATCATCAACACTAACAGGGAAACAGAATTAAAACGTCATTTACTAAATGTATCAAGTCAAATGGAATGTTTGTGTTTCTTGACAGTGGTATCTAACTTCTCACTCCTAAAAACATCCATTACAATATTAAATGAGGTTTGTTTATATAAATGATAACAGGCTTGGGTTTAGTAAGTGTGGAAGTCAATCAAAACGTGACTGCAACATGATTATGGGAGCTGGGGCCCTTCATTAATTTCATATGTACCTTCAGTAACTTTGTTCTGGACCTGGCACTGAATTACAAACCATTATGTCCACACAATGTTCTACACGTCTACTTATAAAAAAGGCTGTAGGTCTAAATTAATTTATATGGCGCTTTGGTGGATGCATTGCACCTACACTAGATTTCCATTCAATACTTGCCATTTTTCCTATTAAATCATTAGAGTTGAGACTGTAATGTTGAGGGCATTCCTTTGAGATGCGCTATCCCGCTGATTCAAACACACGATTTCCTATTATTGAGTCATTCTGCTGTTTCTATGGGAAATATGCCACACCTACAAATTGCAGGTATGTAATCAGGTGTTGTTATGGAAACAGAGATGTGTTATGGAGAACAGGCCTAACGGCAGGGTGTGCTCATTCCCACAGCTCATCAGGGCCAGACCTGGATTGTGCAACAACATGCACACGTCGCAGGTGATTAAATAACAATGAAAGTTAATCTAAGTTGATTAAACCTGCATAGGCCCTTTTTAAATGGAGTGGCTAATGGTTAAGATGATATGGAAATATATACTTGCATATTTAAACCTGGTATATTTATCTATGCATCTTCAAACAGATTTTTCTGGGGAAGGCCATAAATATTTATACTGCACTAAATAGCTACCACTAGGGGTACAAAGAGCAGCTGAGACAGGACTACCAATCGGACTAACCTTGGGCTTATGTCTTTGGTGATGTCAGCAAGGTCATCCAGCTGCGCGATGCTCTCTGAACTGTTCACGTTGCCATTAGATTTCACGGCAGCAGTCAGCTTCCGCAGGCACGCCGCGGACGCCTTCATCAGGCCCCGACACGGGGCCATGAGCTGCCGGTCCGATTCTGACCAGTAGGTGTCTCGGTTCCCCCGGGAGTCCAGATCCTCATCATCCAAGACGTCACTAAAGGGGTCTACGGCCTCCGTTTGTGCCTGGTAAATGTCCATGCCCAGGAAAGCCCGTCAGGATTACGGGATCTTAAAAGTGAATGCCAGCAACTGCTGTGTTGACAGAAAATCACTAGCATTCCTATTGACTAGCATTGGTGAATATTGTATAAAGGGAAATGAAGATGTGCAGAGTTGGTGAGCTTCCTTTCTGTCCAGCTAACGGCAGGAATGGACTATTCTAACACTCCTCGATGTGTCATTTAACCCTCTGGGGTCTAGGGGTAGGGAACACACGTTCACTGGCTGGGGCATGGTCACAAATTTCATTCAATATCATAAACTTAATTCACGGTAAATAAACCTCATTTTAAAAACTTTAATACTTCCGACAATGGACTTTTTGAAAAGACTACAGATTTAGTCAACATTTTTTTCATGTTTCTATAAGATTTCAGCAAACTGAAATACACGAGAAAGATGTGTGGTGTCGCTGACGATGCCGTCAACCCCAGAGGGTTAATCCAAGACAGCGGGGCAAGGCCTAATCAGCGAAATCAGCAAACATATTCATGTTAATTTAAGGCTATCTGATGGTTAATCAAACAAGTACCAATCACTGATTTAAGGTACTAAGAATGATGCTGTGTTTTATAGGTCATGAGGAGGGCACCTGCACCAACATCTCTCAAAATAAAGTCTATAGACATCAAAATCTGCCATGAAAAAACAGGAGGAAATTGATGGACCTGCTCCATTTCCTCTATGGCGTCCTTCACCACAGCAATGTGAGAGGTCAACAAGCTGAGCACCGCAGCCTGGTTATCTGCATGGAGAGACTCGTAAACTTGGTCATGTGACATTTCAGGCCCCTGCAACTGTACATTTACACAAGAACCTATTATTTAGTAGACAGAAGTTAAAAGTGAACAGTGAAAGTTTTCCCTTTGTGACCAATAACATAAATTTATATGAGCCAGACTTAGAATGGCTGCATCTTTATCATCATGTACTTTCATTATATTGTATCAGGTGATTAACTTCTGTGATTAACTATTCCGACAGCATCAAAACACTGCTCTCTAATGGCGGCTTTGTCTACCTACCTCCCAAGCTTTCCGCAAATCAATAAATGTCATTGATCACAAACAAACACTGAAAAATGCAGTCACATGGAAAAGCGTCGAAGTGCACTCACCTTTAGGAAGGTGCGCAAACCGGTCACATGATGACCACACACTACCTGTCGAGGTGAGCTGTTCTTGCGATAGGCTGCAGGATGAAGAGCGGCACAGGAGAGTCAGACACACAGAGGACACGTCATGTCAGCGGCAGCTTAAATGCGGGCATCGTCACCTCTGCAGGGGGGTGCTGAGGATGACGTCTATCAGCTGTGCCACCCCCTCCAGCACCTCTGCTGTGGCGTCTCGGATTATTCTGCGCAGTGTCATGCCTGCGGAGAAGAAACTTCACTATGTCATCAATCTTATGAACCAAGAAAGGCATAACGTTCATCCAAAGAAATAATGGTGTCATATTTTAAATTATAACTGAAATGTAATTAGTGCCATAACACACAAGATTTGATTAATAGAATAATATGGTAAAGGTTCCTCTTTGCCAATTCATTATAAAAATACTCATTTACTTCACAATATTTCTGCTGATAGAGGCAAGTATGTGCCCCTGGGCTAGGCCTGCACGATTATGAAAATAATGTGAACCTCGATTCTTTTGCTTAGAGTTGAGATCACAATTCTCTGTAACAATTTTTCTTCTTAAATTTAAACATGCATTCCACTCAAACTGCAAAAGGCAACAACAAAACATGATTGTGCCAAACGCATCATTGATCCAGGACCAGCGTGTCAACTTCTGACAACAGAAAGGAAACCAGCAAACGCTCATCTGGCCATTCAGTGAGGGTAATCAGAACAGCCATATCAACAGTTCTGGCCCCAAAACTGCCAGTGGGCTACTTTTTGGTACTTGAAATACTTTCTTTGTCGATTGGTTATGCAAATAGCCTGCCTCTGAAATGCAATACAACTGCATTTGAATAATAATACAAATACAAATGAATAATAATAATGGATACGGGGACAAATGAAGCGACCGAAGATTTAACTGCGATCTGGCAGGCAGAACCAGACCTCAGGATAGCATAACAAGAAATAAAGTATTTTGTGTAATATTCTAGGACAGAATTGCAATGTGATTTTGTTGTAATAAATATTGGGGTGTTTATATATGTATAACAAGGAGTTCAACATAAATTCCCGAAAAATCCATCTAGGAGTGATTCAACAGCAAGAATGAAAATGATTACAATTGTCTCAGAGAATGTATGCAGCACTAATGTAAAAGCAGTTCACTCAGCGGCGATACCAGTTTTTAAGCCAATGGAAAACAACACCCTGAAGTACCCTACTTTTGGTACTTTCTTGAAGCTCCACACAGAGACACCCAAACCGACCTTGGCTTTTAGGAAACCACATGTAGACTGTAGACAGGGCCAAAATACTCTTCTGGAAGGATTCTGCCATCTTCTCTGCATCCTAAAAAAAAACAAAAAGGCTTAAGGTAAAAGCACCATGTGCTCCTCTTCTGCTGTGGGTGAACGCTGTGATCTTCACACTCGGGGTGTTACGTTCATGTGCGTTTATTCACACACGCCCCACCGCCATTATGAGCTGAATTACATTATCATCACCACCCATATGACGCTGCTACACAATCAGACAGGTATTTTGAAGAAGAGGTTACATGTCAGATTAGAACTATTTTGCAGACAGGAAAAACAAAATGCTTTCAGTGCAAATCATTTCAAAACTGACCAACATCCATTTTCTCCATAGTTCTCATCAACATCACACCCAAAATATGTAGTATTTTCCCCTATTTAATCAGACTTTTTACACAATAAGCATAAATGAATTACAGTCCACCTGCTTTGACGGCAGCGGCGGCTTGGAGAATGCGAGGCTAAGTTTCGTTGCTTCCTGTGAAGTGGATTTGGCAGCTTGTGCTGGGAAGGGGGGGGGGGGGAGACATGACAGCATTCTTTATAGGCAAGCAACACATAGTTAATAAGGAACAGCCAAAGCAATACCATCAGGTGTATCAATTACCATCTGCATCAATGCCTAAAAAAGCTCAAAAATCTGTCCTCAATTGTATTTCAAGTTCTTTGATATTTCTGCATTGCATCTTAACACACTTCGCAAACTGACCGCTGGCATCTTCAAACTTGTTGATAAATTATAGCTGTCATTGTTGAGAGCAGAAACATGCTTAAACATGCACAAGACCACAAGTATTAAAAATATTTTTAAACTACCGTGCTTGGTACTGCCAGAAGTGACCAAAGACACAGTTCATCCAATCAAACATATGACAAAATGGCTGTTGCTACAGATGACATATACATTTTAGGTTACAGTATGGTGGAAAAATATTTCTAGCACAAATTAAAACAGGTCATTTGATATTATGAAGTAAAAATTAATGATACTCAACCTAGCGTTTCCCAGAAGTTAGGCAGGTTAAAATCCCCATGTGATTCATTTGATTCTCCGTCTGTGGGGGTAATCATTCACTGGATCAATAAAGTAAATCTCCAGTATCGTTTGTATTTATATCAGGTGGTTCAGTGTTTAGGATTCATGGCACATAAATTCAGAGATGCAATATGTACGACGTGAAAAACGAACAGAACCATTCAAACCTCTAAGACTCAACGTCAACTACTGATACCATTCAAAGCTCTAAGGAATGAACTGAACGTCATCCTCTTTGCCGTCATTCTCACAACGCTTAACTAAAAATCGGCACGGAGGAAACTCATAATTAGAACATTAGTAATAAATAAAAATACTGATGGCACGGACGTGTTTACACGAACTGGCGCGTCACACATTTTTGACTGCAGGATGACGATATTTCAGTATCAGTAAGGGACAAGATGGGATTCCGCCCTCTTAGACACCTTATCTTAGGGATGCACCGAAATGAAAATTCTTGCCAGAAACCGAAAACCAAAAAAGAGGAAACCAAGGCCGAAAACCGAAACACCGAAAGAAATTATGCCAATAATTAGTACCATTGCATTTATGGCTATGACTGTGTATTAACCTTACTAAAATCAAAGCATTGCAATTGCATAAATTAATATTGAAGTTTCAAAGAATAAATCAAGTCACAAATTATGAAAATATTTATTTTCCTTTTCTGTGCTGCTTTACTCTCATATCCAGCATGGCGATCGGGATGTTTGGATTTCAGCTGATAAATTAAACCCGACGTGGAGAAAGTCTTTGCAGACGCACCCCCTTTTGAAATTTCGGCATTACATGTTTTGCAAATCGCTATCCGTGGGTCTTTCTCAGATACATTGAAATAAGTCCATACCGCAGACATGCTGCTTCAGACAAGCACGTGCATGCCCCGGTTTCTGTTTACGTCATCACAACATACAGTTTCGGCCGTGTTGTTTGGGTGATAATCTTTCGGCCGAAAACCGAAAATGCACTTTTGGGCTATTTTCGGCCGAATATTCGGTGCATCCCTACCTTATCTTCAATAACTGCAAAATTTACAAGCATTTCAAGTGACTAGTTTTAGTCAGTTACAGTTCCATAGGTATAATCCATATGGATAGGTATATACGTAGTTTTACATCCATCTTTTTTTGTTAAATGTGCATTTGTGAAGTTTAGCGTATACTCCCATTCCTGAGGTAACAACTACACTATAGCAATACACTAAAAATTAACTCAAACGAACTCACATTACAAAGACCTTATTTAAAAAAAACCTTAATAGTCCGGATTAGTAATATGTGATAAGGTGCAGTGATGGGAAGGGGGCGGCAGCTAACAAGCTAACGCTAACCGAACTGCATGTGACGGTGGCGCTTACAAATTTAATCAGTCAGAATACGAAACAACCATAACATAACAATAGTTATGTTACCTCGTTAATTTCGTTTAATGCCGACGCCACAGGAATGTAGGACAAGATTTTTAAATCGGACTGAGGTGCGGTCATAGGTGTACAGTATAAACTTATCCGGCCCTCTGAACTACTCCAGGAATAAGGCTATGGACATGTCAACATCACCGCACAAATTAATATTTCCGCGCAACTTGTACCTTTCACTCGGTCTCGGACGCACTGCACAAGGTTGACGAGATTCCTCAGGGGAATCCGACAGTCAGAACTGGAGTTATCGTCGCTCATGCCGTCGTTTTCCAGGAAACCATGCGACCTCGCGGTCGGAACTAAAAACACGAGCCTCTGATGTCGAGCCGGACCTGCGACGGAGGATCTACGTCACCGGACGGCTTGGAAGGTTCAATTAACGGTTCTGTCGTTTGTAACGCAGTTCGGTTGTCTGTGTAAGATATGGTCTTCTGCAAAATTAATCTGATATTTATAATTGTAGTTACAGACATTTATATGGTTAGCTATGAATGTATAACAATTTATGTTATGAACACATTTATGTAAGGTACATGTTCATTTAGTTGTCACCAGGTGGCACTATAGGATTGGATCTGTGAGCCGCAAACCCTTGTTCTGGTGTAAGTTCCCTTTGTAAACAAAATGCCTAAAATCAGCTCAAACTGTATTTACCTCAGCAAGAGAATCTTGCTTAGGAACTTTATTTTTGTAAGATGTACTGATAGGCTACAATAATTTCTTAAGTGGGAATAAAGTCGCACACCGCGGCAACGTCAACCTTTTAATAGTGCAATTGCAGCACTGTCGTGGAATGAGCCAGGGGCTAAAGGTGTTCCAGGATGGAGTGTAATGGAGACTGTGTGCAGGGTTCTTAGTGATGGCTTCAGCGGAAGCAATACGGAATGCTTCATTTGTGTCATTTAGTGATGGCACAGTGCAATAAAAGTCCTTCAGTTAAGCAGTAAATCGGGAGATCTGCTGAAATGTGGGTGTCCTTTCACCACCAAAACCTTACACTCCTATTCCCGCCCAGTTACACATTCTTCACATGTCCATCTCTGTTCAATAAATAATTGCTTTACCCTCTATCAACTTGGACTGCTAGTTTGCTTTCTCTCAACACTTTTAGCAAATAGTAGGATGTACATGTTTCCCTGGGGAAGTGCTTACCTGGTGGTTGGCCTCTGGTTCAAGGCCTGGCTACATCTGACTTATTTCACGTCAATATGTGCTCAGACTTCTTCATCTCATCCCGAGAGCTGCTGTTCCGTTCAGTCGGTTTTCACACTCTCTACTGAAGTGGCTGCAGTGCCTCTAAACGCCTAAAGTGGTTCAGTATCAACTGTAACTAGCGTTACTTTTTTTTATCAACTCAATCCCAAAAAATACACATGATATGACTGTATTATTATATTATGGGTGTAAATAACTATAGTTTGTAAATAACTATAACATCACTTGGTTAAGTTACAATGTTTAAAAAATATTATTACTTTGTATAAAACTATTATTCTTGTCCCAACTGTCCTATTTCAGTTCAATATATTTTTATATAGTGCCTTTCACAACACTTCCCCAAGGCACTCAACAAGTGCATTATTTTCATTGTGCTAAATTATACATAATACAGGAAAAAGGGAAAGACCATAAGACAGTAAGAATAAAAAAATCTTCTGAGGGGTCCGAAGTCGTCTGACTGCCCACCCCCCTGACCCCAAGCATGCTGACGTTAAACAATACAAAGAGTAACTATATTTTTATATATGAAGGATGCAAACTGTAGCCAAGTCCATCTGTGAGACACTTCCTTCTGATCATCTGCCACGTGCACAATGTCATATTTGGGTCCAAAGGACTAATATACCCTCCATCTCAGACACTGCAAGATATGTGCAGAAGAACCATGCACAGTCCGAACAGACACACTGCTGACAAACACATAGAACCGCAATGCAGGGTCTGTATGACCCTGCTATCTGATCCTCACCTGTAGGCTAGATAGGTGCACATAACTGGTGTGCTAGTACGCATTCACCATGTACTCGTGGCAATTTAGTAGAAGTACATACTACATTACGGGCATTTATGCTATTATGACAAGCATTTTAACCTTTATATGGCTAATGTGTACTTTATTTGCATCTCCACAACAAGAAATTGCCATGTGTATTGCTTATGCCTGCTTTACTTGAGCATCAGTTATATGCATCCCTGCTTACTTAACTTCTGTACATTTGCATTATATCTACTTAGACAATTGAGAAAGCAGGGTCAGCCAATCGCTAACTGGCTACCATTAAAAAATCTTTACCTCCAGGTTAATTTCCAGCATTTTTGTACTTTTTTTTTTCCCACGCTGAGTGTTGTCAGGCCATTTTGTAGTTTGTTGTAGTATGCAGAGGCTCTAGCACTCCAGCCACCAACACTAAATTTACAGTATTATTCAAACAGGATGCATGGGACATTGGTGAATGTTTCAAGCGGTAGCTGTCTTGCCAAAATATCTCAAAATGCAGAGTAAAAAAAATTCTCTTACTTGGGAATTACAAACACTGTCCACAGGCAAACAGCAAGCTGGAATACATTTCTCACAAAGAGTATGAATGATTATCCCATCTTCCCAAAAACAATCTCTTTTATTTTCGGTATTCATTATACAAGGATTATAAATTACTTTTATTTAGCTGACATTGCAATTATTCTGTGTGGCAGAAGCCAAAGCCTGCATCCCATAGCAAATATACCAGGAGCTGCATACCTTCATTGAAGTAGTGAGAGAATTCTGTAATAGAATATAAATTAATCCTTTTGTAGGCTGAAGCTATAGGGCAATCTGGTCCTTGGAGACCCACAGACAGTCCATGACCATTTGACTCTGGGAGCTGGAAGGAAACTTGGAGGGAGCAAAAACATGGATGGACTAGGGGTCTCCAAGGCCTGGACTGTGCAACACTGCTGGAGGACAGGTTATGGGTCTCCAAGGCTCACTGAGCTGAAGCAGGAGGGGGGTCAAAAAGTCCCCAGTGGTATGGTGAGATCTTAATCAGTAATGACAGGATCCAATTGGTTGAAGTCATTTTGTCATAAAGGTGGCATAAATTCAGGTGGTGCATCTCTTTTAGAAAAATATGCTGTTTATCTGGGTTCCATTTTATTTAATGGAACCCATTTATTTAATGTGGAAGATCTGCTATCATTCATGTCATAAATATGCAGACAAGCAGAAAATCAGATGCAAGGAAGAAAACCCTTTTCGCAGTTGCAAACCAAGTTTTAAATGCAGTTTAAGGAGTAAAGCGTGAGCAGCCTGTGAGCACCTGTCCCTCATAATGTCTGCATAGCCATGAGTATACACTGATCACGTATAACATTAAAACCACCTGCCTAATATTGTGTAGGTTCCCCTCATGCAGCTAAAAACAGCTCTGATAAATCGAGGTATGGACTCCACAAGACCTCTGAAGGTGTCCTGTGGTATCTGACACCTAGATGTCAGCAGCAGATCCTTTAAGTTCTGTAAGTTGTGAGGTGGGGCTTCCATGGATCAGACTTGTTTGTTCAGCACGTCCCACAGATGTTTGATCACATTGAGATCTGAGGAATTTGGAGGCCAACTGAACACTCTGAACCCTTTTTCGTGTTCCTCAAACCATTCGTGAATGATTTTTACAGTTTGGCAGAGCCACTATCCTGCTGAAATATGCTGCTGCCATCTGAGAATACCATTGCCATGACAGTTGCTTGGTCTGCAACAGTGTTTAGGTAGGTGGTATGTGTCAGGGTAGCATTCATATGAAGGCCTGGACCCAAGGTTTCCCAGCAGAACATTGCGCAGAGCATCACACTGCCGTTGCTGGCTTACCTTCTTCCTGCAGTGAATCCTGGTGCCACCCCACCCCCAAGCGAATAGTGCACGTGCATAGGGGTCAGCATGGGCACTCTGACCAATCTGTGGCTATGCAGCCCCTATGTTCTCACAGCATTTGAGAAATTATAAATCTGTTCCACTGTGAACCCTATTGTCAGTTACACTTTGCCCCAGTGGTCCACGGACTTGTTTGCTCGTGGTTTGCTATCTACGTATTCTTACAGCTTCTTACAGCTGAGTTGCACAAACACCCCGATGTTCCTGTCAGCTTGACTTAAACCTGAAAAACATCCCCACTAGTTGAATCGGTGAAGTTCTGAGATAAATTGAGAAGGTTCATGACAACATGCAGTTAATTTTTAAAGAAGTCTCCCTCACTTCAGTGCAAATACATCTGCACCAATGATCCATCCAGGTGTTCGTCTTCCGACCTCTGATCCAGGTTAGGGTCACAGGCTACGCCAGTGATGTTCTGTCTTTGCAGCACGAAAAACAGTAAACACACACGTCGACTCACTGAAGCAAGATATTACTTACGGATGTTTTAGCTGTGTTTATACGTTTTGTCAGTCTGCTTGTAATAAAGAAGAATGTATTGTACACGATGAAGGTGTCTCTCACCTCAAAAGTATCCCACATTTAAGTAGGCTAATTTTTGTTGCATATCATGCTGTTAGGACACAACTCCACTGTGTCAAACTTCCACAGATCCAGTGTCCAGAAAACAGAACGTTGTTCTGCTATTACCTCTCATATAAAATGAGTTATTGCTCATGCAGGTATTCTTTAATGCCACTGAAAGACCAGAATGTACATTAATTATATTGTGTGCCATAATGTTTGTGGCTTTTTTTTAAACTATTTAAAATTTCACTTGAATAGTTCAAGTATTTATTTTTAGTGTTTTGAAGATGATGAGACAAGTGAACTTTACAAATAAATGATGATCTGTTAGTAATAGTGATACTTTATTATTCCCTGTGGGGAAATTCTCTTGCTCTCCGTGAGACACGGGGCGGGGGGGGGGGGTCAGGGTCAGGTGACCTTCTGATCACAGGCTTAAAGGCTTAGCCCGCTGAGCCACAACCCCCCCCCCAATTTGGTAGGTGTTCAGATCATTCAATTATGAAACTTCTACCTTCTGGATCCTGTTTCTATTTTGCACAATTAGACAGAGAAACATAAAGACCGTCACACCAGGGAATCAGGGGTTATCGTGATACATACGTTACAATTTGATTCGGACACCTTAGAACAGTGTGTTCCCATCTGAGGCTGTTCAGTCAGTATGTCAGGATAGCCAATTCATATCAGCCAAGTGTTATCAGTTGTTCATTTTCATGTTTTGAAAACTTGTTTGTAATATTTTTAGCAGCATATCTTTCATGGGGTCTTGTGGTTTATAACTCATCCATTAAGCTCTTTATCTTTATTGTTTTTAGCAATACTTCAACTGGCGCACAATTCATAACTTCATAATAAAACGTAAACTTTCATCAAAATAATTTATACCTCTGGTCTTATGTTAGTGGATGGAGTTATCTCAGATCAACCCTGTATTATTCCTCAATGCTCTAATAAACGTCATAACCTTAGCAAATGATATCCTGATGTAAATTTCTTTGTTGATTAGATCAGTAAGCAGGAAACCTCTTCTAATGCTACCACGGGCAGCCAATGTGAGGGCCAGTCTGACAAGCCTCTGGGACCTCAGCCAATAGCTGTTGGCATGTGGATTTTGGGACGTCGCCCATTGACACACCAAGCAGAGGCTTTGCGTCACGCGTGAGGCTGGACTGAAGCTTCTTCCTGCACTTCAGCCTCTTGATGTTCTGTCAATTATTTTCGATTGTGAAAAGAACAAGACAGCTGGCTAAATAATTAACTGAGCCATTACGTATATTCCATGGCTTAATGATTCACTCGCCAATGAGTGTTTTCCAGTTCCAGAGGTGTACCGGCTTGTAGTATCATCACACACATATCCACTGGGGGGGGG
>JABFEB020000124.1:1436927-1459490 GCA_019775895.2 Stomatorhinus ivindoensis | reverse complement strand
CACGGGCAGGTGGTGCAGGAGTGTGGTGGGGGGGGGGGGGGCACATAGCATGTTTAATCCACTAACGGCAAGGGGGCGGCCGTACCATGCCCTGAAGGGCTAGTCGGGCGCTGGGATTAGCAGAGGGGGGGACCCCAGCTCCCATCATCCCCCCCACCCCCACGCACATGTAACGACACACCTCCTCATCGCCATGACTCCTTCCCAGACCAAACTAACTACCACATGCCCCCCCAATCACTCCATCTTGCTCCCCAATCTGTCCCATTATTGATGTCGATATATCAAAGTTACAAATCATCAAAGTGTAACATTTAATTTCTTCGCCCCCCTTTTCCTCGACGGTGGGGGGCAGGTAGGGGGGGGGGCCCTTCAGTAGGGGGGGCAGGTCCCGTGCCAGGCCGCTTGGAGAGAGGGCGCCCCAGGCACACACCTCATTCGCCGGGCCTCGATGGTGACAAGTAATAGTACAACTGGGTGTGTAAATGGCATATCTAACATGGTGCCTTATTTTTATTAAAAAATACGGACTGGTTTGCAGGACGACACTGAGGACAGACACATTTGCATGTGGCAGTAGCACTATATGCACTGGACCTGTGTGCGTGCATGCACACGTGTCTGTGCATATGTGTTATGTCTGTGTGTTTCTTAAATACCATGTTAATGACCTGGCTGCGCCCAAATCCGTCACATCAGATGCGGTGAATGCAGGATTACTTAGAAAGTTCCCCGGTCCAAAAGGAATTGCGGATCCTTGCCGGGTCTTGCCGATTATGATCGTCCCACCTTTTTTTTGTTTTTTTAAACTCATGATGTCTCCATGACGGCACCATGACGACGGAACATTCCGTGCCCAGTAACATTTTCATGTAGGGTGTCACCGAAAGGATCATTAATAAGGAAGCCCCCCCCCATCAGCACGTGAGCCACGTGAGCAGTAGCCAGGCCTGGCCCGCACTGTCGATCGCGCGCCGCCACAACTCATTGACACATGGCCCGCTCGACCAGCCTGCCCCCATGGGACGTGTCTGCCCCCGACCCTTTCTGCACCGGCGCACAGAATAGAAACACCCCACGCTAAGGTGACGGAGATTAAGTTTCACTGCCACTCCTATCTAACTAACTGTTTTATTGTGAAAGTTTCCCCCTTGCTTTCTACACCATTGCGATTTAAGGTAATCTGTGTGTGTGCATGTGCGTGCGCGCGAGTGTGGTGTGTGTGTTTGCATAAGCAAGCATCTGGAATAAAAAAAAACAATTGTATCCACAAAAAAGTGAGAGAAACACAAGAACACTGAAATTTTTGATTAACACATCCCTCATCCTTCCAGAATTTTTGGATTCCCTCCTAAGGATGACTAAGTAGGCCTTTTTGGGCAAAATATGCCTCCATCTTCATATCTGACAGCACTTCTTGGTGGAAACTGTGTTGTGGTCACTGAGAAACAGGGCAGCTACTCATCATGATGGATGCATCCATCAGATATCATTTATATTTAATGTGATTGAATTAATAAGCAATTCCGCCCACGTCCACACAGGCCCGCTTATTTAAATCATACTCCGTAGCAATATAATCAACGGTAATGAGCGTATCATTCCCAGCGCCTGCTACGCACTCTTACGGCCAATTTTGTGTAATTCAGAACGTCCCATTCATAGAGGTAAATTTCCACAATTCATAAAAATCACGCCATTAAAAAGGACGATACACCCAATTTCTTTTATGTGGAAAATCTCATCGATCCACTCAAACACAGGGAAATGTGAAATGAATATTTTAAGTTACGAAGAGTAGTTAAAAGATTGTGAGCAACTTCTGGAGATTCACTGGGATAGGAACTCCAGACTTTCGTTAAAAATTTAGCAAATAAAACAGCAAACAGGTGTTGCGGGGCTTAATCACTGCTAACATACGTTTTCTAACATAAGTTCAATACGATTTATAGGTAAGAATGATAAGCGCCGTGGACAGACGAATTTAAGTTAATCACCGTCCATTTTTAATGAAAAATGTGTTATCAAAAATGTGAAGTATGCATCTGAAATTAAATTACTTACGTAAACGTATTACTGTAATTAAAATACACTTTATATATGCTGCGCAAAAAAATAATTGTTTCAACATAAAAAATAAAAAGAACGTTAAAATATTTGTGGTCTTTTTTTTAATAAAGCCGACAGCCATTTGCGAATAAGGTGCATGAAAGCAACGCAAGTAGCCTAATCTACATAGATTTAGTAAGAAGTGGATTTGTTAAATTGTTCCTTAGAAGTGTAATTCATTGCAATTTTTAAACGTGCTCATTTACTCCTTCCAGGTAAGCTTCTTTAAAACAACAAAAAAATACAATTATTATTTTTTTAATTATTCGCAACAGTTGTGTAATCTGAATATAAAAATGACGTTTAATTTTTAAATATTCTACAAGGCCAAGTCAAGAAAGGTTCCGTACCTCGTGCCGCGCGTGTGTTTTAATTAAAAAAATATGTAACCCAAAGATCGTGCCTTTTAAAAACAAATTATTCGCCAAATGCTGTTTGTTGGAATCTAACTTTTTTATTGCTCTGCGCTTTTGGCCTTTGTTCCAGGTCATTATTACCCATCGCTAAAGGGGGCCGACAGGCCTGACCCGCGGCTGCGAGCCCCCTCTTCACACGGTCCGTATCGTGGGGATGAAACCCGAGAAATAAACGGTCAAACAGCTACCCACCCTCAATCCGACAAACTACATACAATGCTGAACAGCTGGCGTAGAGCAGAAGGACATTTTAAAACAAATATCTACACATGGAGCGCAAGGCTGCCAAATGACAGGGCAAGGAAAAAATACCCATAAAAAATGATTGTTGTTAATACACCTTATTTAAAAGGCTAATCGAACCTATAATATAAGTAAGCAAAACCAATAAGAATATAGATTAATCTGTACCGGTTACCTCATGGGATTAAACGATATAATTTAAAACTACTGTCAACTTTATTTTAAAACGTATACAAAGTTTCCCTTAAAAACTGACATCTTTGCATCCTCCTTATCAAAATCTTACCAATTACCTCCGCTACTCACTTATGTTGAAAAGTTAAAGTTCGGACTCCCGCCGCTTCTCTACGCGTATAAATCTGGACTTTCGTTTACAAATCAATAAAAAAAATTAACGCCATCAGTGCTGGCAATTAATCGATAACAGTCACGACTTATGGGAGAAATGGAGTAGAAATATGATCACATGTAGATTTCCCCCCTTTTGCACGTCTTCGGGCCAAATTCCAGTAAGTTGCTTTTTTTCACCCTGCTTGTGGCGCGACTACTATTTTAACCACATGTTCCTGCCTTTCCAATAATGAAGCAAGTCTGATCGACCCGAAATTACTATTATTAGTTAAACCGGGTATATTCTTCATTAAACCACTTCTTCCCTACATCGGTGTAATTCGTTTCGACGCTTTACTGTAGCATACAATAGGCATGGAAACCAACCGCGAGCACTTTTTAAAAAGTTAAACAAACAGCATTAACTTTGCATTAACAAAAAGTTAGTGTTTTCTCGCCCCGTTAGCAATCATCCTAAAAATAATGCGCGTAGTTAAAAGTGTTAATTATTCTGGATAAGTGTAGTTTAGCGTTTGAGGAGCGTTAGTTATTTTTTCAGAGTCGCGCCCGAGTCGTGCGGGGCTTCGTGCCCCATTTGCACGTCTGAAAAGTTTGATTTCGGTTATTTTAAAGTGACAGCGTGCAGCCGCTTTATGAAACTTTTCTAACGTGCCAGGACGCGTGTGGCTCCGGGAGCGACACCCATCGTGTTCTTGCGACTTACGTGATCGGAGAGCCTTTTCTTTATTATTTCTTGTGCGCTTCTTTCTTCCTTCCTTCCTTCCTTCCTTCTCGTCGTTCTCGTCTTCTTTCTCTTAATTTATTGTTAATAATAGTTTATATCTTTTCCTGCTTGCCGAAGACGTGCCTAAAGGATTGCGCTCTTCTGGCGAAGTTCACTTCTAAAATCTGTCCCGAAACCGCTCGGCGAAAGAAGTTTTTTTCTCCTTCTTTTTGCTTCTTATTCTCCACCTCCCCGCTTGGAAAGCTGGACTCGGCATAGACTAAAAACGGCACGGATCCTACCGATGCACCTTAGGGCTAAAAACATATATGTGCACTAATATATAGTATGGCTGGAGTGTTGATACTGTATTTAGTGTGTTTTTAGTTGAGAAGGAGTACGGCAGCCCCAGCTGCGCTTTCCTTAGCATGACTCCTCCCTTCGGATCGATCCCTCACTCGCTCCCTCCCTCTCGCAGTCTCTTCCCTCTTCTCTTCTTTCCTCCCTCCCTCCCTCTCTCCGTTTCCCCCCCTCTGATCCTACTGCTCCACAGCAATCACCGCATAGTTTTGTGAGGCGGCCGTAATCACATTGGCGAGCCCAGCGGTTTGACTTGAGGAGCGGGGCAAGAGAGAGCAAAATTTTCCGGGGGAAAAAAATCACAAAACGATTATTCGTCTTATTGTTTGTGACATTCAGAATAAGCTGGGAGGAATTAAGCCGCATAAAATTAATGCGCGCAGCTGACTAGCTGTTGTCTTAAGTTACCCAAGAACTGTTTTACTTGTTTTAAAATTTCTTAGTAATAATTTTTACGTTTCGGTAAATTTTACAACTAGCCCCGAAAAATGAAAATAGAAATAAAGATGCGTGCTTTCTACATTATATTTATTTTTTTTATTTTTTATTTCTCTTCTATTTTTGCTTAGTGTATTTTTTCTGGATAAAACAAAACGTGACAGGGCAGATACGAGCCCGATTGAGACATACACGCTTATGGAGAAGGTACACTTTGCAGAATCTACTGTGTCACTCTGGATGTGCGACTTAAGAAGCTGTCACAGCGACATCAAGCACCTGTTAAGTGACAATTGATGGAGTTGCGTCCTTGTCAAAGAGCTGCTCTTTTGTTGCCTTGCGGGCTTTACTACTATAGGAGTTCATGTTTCCGATCCTCCTTCACGTTTTTGTTTGCCAGCGATTGAAACATCCATTATTACACCAATTATGGCTAATTCGTCTTTTAAAAACTGCAAAAATACTGTTTTTAAATTGTAAAATTTACCTTGTAGGAAGATACATTGACAAGAAATGTGGACAATCGGACAAAGTACGTTAATTTGCATATGAGTATTTGTTATTTGAAACGAACTGTTTCTTATGTAAACTCATATTGTTACCTGACAAATATTTGTAGTTGTGCTTGTCCTGCTGAGGATTCAGCAAATAAACTCTGGAAACCACTTGACAATCCCCTTTATTCACTTAAGCCCCTTTGAAATCTGATTCATGAACGCAATCGCTTTACCAGTAGCTCTGGGCTGTTATCAATAATTTTAATCGGCCTTCCAAAAGAAAATAGTTGTGGTTTTTATCCGTTTATACAGCAACTATATGTACACAGTCATAATGTACAATGTCAGGTCAAAGCTTGTTAAACAGTCACGTTCCAACATGATCAAGTTTCAATCTAGTTTAAATAGACTATATAACCCTTACGGCATTGTAATGGTGGGCTAACTTTCAATAGAACAGTGCTGATATTCAATATGAAACAAAATATTCGTGAATAAAAATACACTTTTACTTTTTAGGCCCATTGTGTTTTGTGAAGAACTGATTTTTTTGTTACGATAATGGTTGACACCTTAAGGAGAACACTATTCATCTCTTTTCACCTTTGTTCTTACGGAAGGGATATTTCTGTACTTAAACGTTACGGCCGTCTGAAAGAAGGCGGAATGACCCCTGTATAAAACACATCACAGTGAAACATCCGAAAAGCAAATTAAAAATAAGAGATCAAGAAACAGTCACCTCTCGACACGCATCTGTATAAAAAGACCAAACCCTGTGTCATCTGCAGGCGTGGGCATTCGAAAACACCTTAGTTTTACTGCAGTCGTGTGGTATAAAATTCGGGAGTTTGGGGCCTTCATAAACATCCCGGGATCACGAAAGGAGTGCGACTATAGCCCATACCCGAGCTCGCTTCCAACCGGCGATGAACAGCTGGAAAAAGTTGGTCACTTAGCGGGACCAAGATCGGCAAGATGACCCGTTTCCTTTACAGGAGAAGTGGTTACATCACAGTTAAGTATGCTCAAAGAAATTCAAAATACCTCAAGGCAAAAAACAGAAAAATCAGCACCGGCTAAACTTTTTTATGGTAACTTTAAACAGCTGTAAAGACTTATGTAGTAGACTTTACTCTTTATTTAACGGCATATTCGTAAATTATTAAAGTTGTTTACATGTAAAAAAAATATCAAGTGCAGCGTACATATTGCAACATTTAATGTACCGATTGTAAATTGACACGGTCTCAATAAGTAATCGAAATGCAAGCGAGTCATGCATATTTGTATAATATATGAATAAATATCGCAAACCTCCTGATATCTGTAAGAAATAAACGTGTTTCGGTTAGATTTTTTTGCGGTGGCTATTTTTAAGTTTTTACTGTACTCCTTTTCGCAGAATCACATTATTATTATTATGCTTTTTCAAAAGGGAGCAAAGGGGAAATCGGTTTATTTTTCCATCCATCCGTCTTCCATAACACTTATGGTGCGTCCCAGTGAGCGTTACTTCCAGGTAGCAATTGGCAGCGGATGCCTTCCCCTGGACAGGATACCAGTCCACCGCAGGTCTTTCTCACAATAAGGGCATATTTAGAGGCACCAGTTCACCTAGAGTACTTTTTTGAATAGCAGGGGGAAGCTGGAGTATCTGGAGAACGTCCAAGCAAATTATTATTTGACTTTACGTTATCTGTAAGTGAAAGGCAGCTGCCTTTCGGCTCTTGTAGGCTACAATCTATTCTTCAACATCTCGTCTTTTTGAGCGAACATCATACGTGGTTCCTTCAGTTTCCTCCCATTTTCAATCAGCTCAGGTGAGCTGGGGACCCTCAGTAGGTCAATGTGTACGAGAGATGGGCATGTTTGATTTAGGGCCCCACGCCCTGATTGGATAATGAATGTCCTGCTGAGTCAGCGACAGCTTTTCCGCGAATCGCGCAGAGACGATTTTCATACCTGAAACTTTAACAGGCGACATGCAGCTGCAATAATAATTGAAATCCAGGAATCTGTAAATATTGTACTGCCTAAACATCCTGCAATGGAAATAATACAACACTATGAAGGGGTATAAATGTTTTTGTAATTACTGTATTGTGTACCTATCCCTACACTGTGTAAGGGGTATAAATGTTTTTCTGAATACCGTACTGTGTAAATACTCTTACACTGTGTAAGGGGTATATATTTTTTTTTCTGAATACTGTACTGTGTAAATACACCTACACTGTGTAAGGCGTATAAATGTTCTTGTAAATACTGTATTGTGTAAATACTCCTACACTGTGTATGGTATGTAAATATTTTATAAAGATATCTAAATTATGTGCTCTGTAAATCTAGTACATAATGTATAAATGTACATGTTGTGTAATTTTTATACAATATTTGTAACTGTACTGTAGTGTTATGTAAATACTGAATAAAATATCTGTAAATGCTAATATTGCAAATTCTGTATTGTGTAAATATTTTAACACAGTATCTAAATACTGTATATGTCAATACTAGACTGTCTAAACACTGTATCTGTAAATGCAGTTGTGTAAAAGCTTAAGGTCCTGGCAGTACTGTACTGTGTAAATACTGTATGTGTACATGCGGTGTTTAGTACTAGACTCTGTGAACATTGTAACTCTCGTATCTATAAAAGCTGTGTCTCCATCCATTTTACTGAATATAGCTACTCTACACTTGTTCATCATATTTTGACCACTGTTATTTATTAGGAGCCAGGTGCTAATTTAGTCACTTAGTAATTTTTCAAAGTGTTCTTACAATTGCAGGGAATATTAAACGAGTACACAAAATACAAAAAATGGTGCATAATTTAAATATGAAACTGTAGAATCTGAAAGTGTGACCAGCAAAAGAAACAAATTTAGTCGATCAGGTAGCATCATTTTATGCAGTTGTTTCTATATCTATCACACATATCATCCACATAGGAGTTAAATACGCTACCCTACAGAAGGTTCTGAAATATTCATGCAAGTTTTATTTATATTAGAAATCATGCAGCAGCCTGATGGAAATGTAAAGGTATTTTTTCCACTCCCCACACTTCCTTCACTGTGGATGGCCCATAACAGCCCCCTCTAGTGGTCAAGCAGAGGCCGACGCCAGTAACTGGCCTGTGATCTTGCGGCCGAAGTGCTTCTGAATGTCCCTCATGCTGCTATCGTGTGACGCCCTCCAGAGGCACGTCACGAGACAGCAGACCAGGGCTGGGTCCAACGTGTGACCCAAACTGCTAGTAGGAACCCAAACCAGCTTGAAGTCACTGCAGTCAAGTCAACAGATTATATCTTTAACATGTTGTCTCCTGCTGGATAATAATCTCCATCTCACCTGATTGTCCACTTTTGTCCCTCCCTTTCATTCTAGTGCAGTCCAGCAGAAGGGGGTGGGGGGGTGACCATGTTCCCTTTTCAAAGGACAAGACTGTGGTGGGGGAGAAATTAAACAGGAGAGTAAGTATGTATTCCAGACAGCACTGATTGACTATCTGCTCTTCTGCAGAAATCCTATTGTGGGGTGGTGGAAGGGGGGGGCTCTGTATCTAATGTAATAAATTCTCTTCAAATGACTCTGGAATCTTGCAGTCAACAAATGTCAGCACCTTTGTACTGAGTTTCTCTCACTCGGTAATTCGCATTTATGTGGTATCTGAAACTAAAAATAGAGGAAGGAAGTAAGGGAAGTTGTTGATCACATAGTACAAGGCAGGAATGTTATTCATAGAAGACCAAACTGGCAAAATGAAGAGCAAAGCCGCAAAACTCACTCAGTCCATAAGCTACATCTTTGAGAAGAATTCTGTGGACTTCTCAGGTTTTGTAAATCGAATGAAAGTTCTTTGTTGCATTACATGAGGACTGAGTGAGTTTTGGTCCCAGGACTGTAACATATGATGAAGTAGCCTGACGTTAGGTTATCGGTGGTCTCATCTAAAAAATAAATAAATAAATAGACTAGGTGAGTGTTGGAAATTTGCTGTCCAACTGAATAATACCCTTAAGAAAAGGTGTCAAAGAAATAAAAATGAATTAGGACAAACCATACTGGTATAGTTGTCCCATGGGAGCATATCAATGCCGTAAACTTTCAAAAACAGTACTGTAGAGATAAGTACAATCAATGTGCATAAACATAATCCATATATGGGGAAATTATGCCATAAAAAGAGGCTTCAGAGTCCAAGATCAGTCAATGGGTGAAATCAGTCATTTTGGTGAAAGAAAATCACATGCAAGTCTCTTAAGTACTCCAGTTTGGCCGTGTGATGTTGCGGCACCACATTTGCTAAATGCAATTTGTCATTTGTTTAAGCAGAAAAAAATTAGCCTTTTTCATGTAATGTTATGTACGAGAAGATCCAATGGACTCTTCTGTGCCCCCGGGGGTGTGTGGTTCCGTAGCATAGGACTCTCTGCCTGTTATTGGAAGGTTACCAGTTTGAATCCTGGGGCCAGCAGACTGATTGCACCGTTGGACCCTTAACCCCCAGCTCCAGGGGCATTGGAGACCAGCTCGCCCTGCGCAGTCACCCCCACCCTCACTGTCATCTCTACATTTGTCTGTGTGTCTCATGGAGAGCAAGACTGGGTAGGCAAAAACACAATTTCCTCATTGGGATTAATGCATTTTCTCTGTTCTATATTCCGTTATGACAACTGCTAAGACCTTTTAAGACATAATCTTTGGAAATCAGCCTGCTAAATTGTCATTCAATACTTGTGTGTTTACTGTGTTTATTATGTGTTTACTGTGTATTTGCTGCAGAAGACCAAATATCCGAAACTCACTCATAGTCCATTTCTTGTTGTTTTTCAGATAATCACAAATGACCTAAAGCCAGGCTTCCTCATCATATGTGACAGTACTGGGGACCAGGACTCACTTAATCACCATTTAATCCAACAAAGAACTTTTGTTACGTTTCCACAAAATTTTCTCAATAACAAAACCCATGGGCCGAGTGAGTCTTGACAATTTGCTCTTCATTGGTCTTAATGACCTGAAATGTTCAACGCAAACAAAAATATTTGCTCAGCCTATTCGTCATTCTACCTGTAGCCTTGCTATGATATTATGTACTACTGGGGATGTAACATGGAAATATGAAGAGAGACTTCACATGCTTCTTCTCACCACTTAATTGCCTGGGACAACGCCGGGAATATCTCTGCTGTTTATGTTCATGTGCTCTAGGATGCTCAGTGATAAAGTCCTTGTTACGAGTCGTTTGCAGGAAAGAGGAGGGCTGTTAGGGTGGGGTGCAGTGTTTTTAGGGGTTGGGGGGTGGGGGGATTGTGGTCTGGTTTTGGCCCCTCCTCCTGGGGATGCACCACTGTCGACTCTCGGCCCTTTGGCAGCAGGCGGCCTCCCTGTGGCTGGAAAGGAGACCCCCACCCCCGCACCATGCTCTGGTGGGGGCCAAACCCGTCTGTTGTGCACATTTCCCCCAGTGTTTTTTTAATTTATTTATTTATTTTAAATTGGACTGCAAGAACAGGCCCTAGGTGAGCTGCACACCCAGTGGAAGGAAACTCATTTCCTCTCCCCACCATCAAACAGCTGTGCCTGTATTCCTGATTCCCACTTGGAAAGCGGGATGATTTACATCCCAGCTGGGAAAAAATAGGGCAAATGACTGTGGATGTGCACAATACTTAATCCTGATTACAATGCAATTCCATGTTGGGACACAGGACTACCCTGAGACACATGGAAGGATACAAAGTTGCAAACATTTCCTTGGATCCGCTTAAGGCACATTTCCGTTCTGTACAAAAAGCCTTACGCCTGCATCCGTCTCTCCCACCCCCACAAGCATCAAATGTGTGTTACAATTCCCAGAACCAGACAAGCAACTGACAGACACAACCCCCCGCCCCAAATACAGCACTGACCATCACAGAATGAAGCCAGGCCTAACCACCCTTAGTTTGGGACTGGACTCTCTCATGAGAAATGCCAAAGGAAAGAAGATTATTTCTGCATTAAGTTGCAATAATCCCAACAGCCAGTGTCGCCCATGTAAGAAGCGTAGTGCTGTGTCTGTTCTTGGAGACTCGTGGAACTACACAGACTAACAAAGCGGCAGCAAAATTAAAGTGCAGCAAACAAGAATTCAGGCTGCACACAACTTTCAGCTTCCACAAACGCATTTTTAAAGAACTACATAATTACAAATTTATCTTAACAGGCTCTTACTTACAAGATACATAGACTATAGATTTTGTCTATATAAAATGATCTATTTGACCTCCACACTTCAGTTCACATAAAACAATCTTTTCAGTCACTAAAAGAATGTACAGTTAAAATGAGCTAAAACACAAAAATGACTGATCTACAATGTCTGTAGCACCATCAAACAGTGCCGATGGATCATGCCACAGGTAAAGCTTAAGGCGAAACTGGGTCTCGGCAGGTTATATGGAAACATTCTTACTTGAGGGAAATGGCTTTATCAGCCTGGGAAAACTGGTTCAACTCTCACCAGGTATGTTCTTTTAATGCAGGATTTCTCCTGATGATATAACCAGTCCCAAACCAAGGCCCATATATTTAACTCCTCGCAAACCCTCATGATCACAACTGCATACGATGAACAGACAGACATCGATATCTGTACTCACACAGACAGACACAAAAGCACAACCAGAATAATACAGTATTTCTGACAATCCTTTTTTTGTTTTTTTTTATATTACAAGAAAACCTGTTCTTTCGCAGATTGCTTTTATTTGCGTGAAAGAATGTGTCGTCATTTCCACACAGCTTTATAAACCACAAATTCAGAAAAAGATTAAAAACCAAAAGGCTTTTGCAAACAGTTAAAGCTGAAAAATGAAGCATTTGCACAAAATGCCTGCTTGTATTTTGCATTTGCTCATTAGTTAAAATTATAATCACAGGGGAAAGGATAAGAACAAAAATAATAATATTATAATAATTATATGTAATGCACTATATGTTCACGCAGCAAACTGACAAGAAATCACGCCATCATATTTATTTTTAGTGGAAATCAGAGGATCCAGACAGTGAGAGAGAGAGACGCTACCGCAGGTTAGTCGTGGGTATTCCCAATACACTTTAGCCTGAAGAGACGCTTCTTCCACAAAATTTCAGCATTACATAACAGGAAACTGCACCCACCGGCCGTTTTGGGGGATGGGGAAGCAGTATATTTTGATCTTTCTCCATGATTATAAGCGTCACGGTGTCTCTCCATGATCGAGAGCATCTTTTGTGCGCCGACCACGCACCGAGAAAACACGTCTCGGTTAAGCCAAGATAAGCGGGGGCAAAGCCCCCTTTAAGGGAAATTCCTTTTTACTTATAAAGTAGTTTTCTAGGCTAGAGACTTCCGTCACGGTATCAAACGTTATGCATCCTCGTCCTCTTAGCTGCAGAATTCCTATGAATTATTTTGTGATCAGAAAGACATTTTTTCCAAAAAAAAACTCGGCTCAGTAATTATAAAGTTAACATTATACAAGTGTTAATTATCCTTAAATAAGTGGGGGATTACCGTAGCTTAAATTTAATATGCAAACATTCACGAAACTAAGACATTTATTGAAAAGAAAATTATATATAGAAAAACATTACACGAAAAACATGCTCCAGATACAGCCTCCCTGGGACAGAAACCCCTTACTATTGCCCAGGATGCACCACGTAACTCCCAAGTACGTTCACATTCGTACAGTAATCGCGATCAAATATTTCATACACGTCGTTCGAATCGCGCACATGGAGAAACCATCGCCGCCCAAGTTCACGGAGTGTCTACCACAAACAGCCTGTGGTGTCAGAAGTTTGCCACAATTTGAAAGCAAACCGGGTCTGCATAGTCAATAAAATTACAGTCCAAACGAAATTTGAAAGCTTCCAAATTATTTGTTGTCACGCAGGATAAAATAATAAAAAGCTTCCGAAAAAAGTTAGACTCCTATTGAGACGTGACTGCGCCATTCACCACCGAGGCGGAGCGACGTCCCAAATCCCCTCCGCGACTAACGTACCACCTTCCCCCGGAATACCAACAGCAAAGTGGGTTCCCCACAAATAAGTCTTAATTATAGCTTTGTTTAAGTGCATTTAAACATTAACTTTGTTGATGCGACGCGAATCGATAGAAAAGTAAATAATTTATTTGAAAAATCTGTCTCCGATCTGCGTCAAGAGCCTCGAAAAGCCTTTAACATCCGTTTTATTTCATGCAGATAAATTTTATTGTCCAGAGACGAGCAGGAAAAAAATTAACCCAAGTAAGATGTAACATACTGTTACTTAAGAGTGAAATGGATAAATTAACTACATTGAAGTACCCAGGCGACCTCTAAAACCAGCGAAGTGGGCAATAACTAAGGAATTACCCAACGCGATTAGATTGCTTGTTAAGCAACAAATCTACCTCGTCTAAGTAATTAATTTAGCAAAGACGGATGACTCACAGAAGACAGCGGGACACCCGGGGTACAAAATGGTTTTTAAAAAGTACTTACTGATCTCCATACTTTGGAACGAAGTCGAGCGTTTGCAGTTGCATGTACAGGATACATTGGTCTGGATGGCCGCAGTGCCGTTTTTTAGACCCATTAAGTTAAACATTTAAATGTGAAACTACAAAAGGAAAGAAGGAAAAACAAATCCCAAACGATAGACCCAGATTCTCCGGTTTTCTTTCCTTCTCGTAGAGGCTGAGATCTAACAGAAACATGAAACGCCGTTTTCTTTCTTCGGTGCGAGTCTGCCGGCGGCAGTCGGGGGGTTTATCGCGGATCTCAGTTGCCTTGGTCCCCCCCCACCCCGGGCCGGTGCCTGGCCTCCGTACTCCAGTATCCCCGATGTTTGTTAATAGACAGCTTGTGCTACTTTGTATCCGTCTGTCTGACGGTCTTCGTGCTCGCCTCATTCAAGTCCAAGTCGGCTCGCATCTTCTGCGGGGTAGGGCTTCCAGGCAGACAGGATTACGTCAATGCCAGACTTGGACTGTAGAGATTGACAGGCCCGACAACCAATCGGAGCACGAACCACTCTCTCCAGCGCTCTCTTTTGATGTAGAACATGGCGAGGAGCTCGCCCACAGCGACTCGCACAGCACTGATACTCTCTTAACTCTAGACCATAAGTTCATGACCTCCGCGCGTGATCGTAACGTTTCACTACTACAACTGTCTACTTTTATATTATACACATATTTTATTACACACACGCACACACATACACACACACACACACACACACACACACATATATATATATACATGCACGCATCTCATAAATAGATATATGTACAGACATCATGTGTGCATACAGCAAAAAAGAACTGTATACATATACAAATCACCAAAAATATTCAATATCAAGTATTGAACAATACCTGAAATAGTTTTAATTCATGAATGCTGAGATTTTACATACATACACAAGTAGTTTAATTTTCAGCCCAATTACGTGCAATATCATTTACAAATGGATTGTGTACAGTATTATCTTGCTGGAAACAAAGGTGGTTTCACCTGATTAGGTCACCCACGGTTAAGCCTTAGACAAACCCTGTTCCGATAGTAACTTTAATTAGGATTAACCCGGTCCTACAAAAGTTTTGGCCAATTGTTACGTACATAAGAATGAAAATACCTTTATTATAGCGAGGAAATTGTTTCAGTCTGCTCAAACCCAGAATCCTCTAATCCGGACATACATTTATGTCGCCTTACAAACATGTACGTAAATATATTGCATTCTCATCTTAGTAACAGTTGCATAGTGATGTATAAAAATTTGGCCCACTTAGGTGACTATCAGACCATATGCTTTTAGTGGTGCCCCCTAATGGAAAATGAATGAACTGCAAGACCAGCCAAAAAGAAAAATCACTCTCTTGCTTACTTTGTAGTCCTGGTCATTACCAGATTGTACAGACAGCAGTAAAAGCAGTAAAGGATTTTCCCTCAGCCATACAAAAGACAATGTATCGGTTATTGGGCAACCACATAATATCCCCCTCTATTACCATGTTTGTAATGTAATAAGCACTATTGTTTTGTCTACCCCATAGTTCTGGAAAGCATTGCACAATTCTGATTCAAGGTCAGTTGTTCCTTCCACAGAAAAATAAAATATTTCTATTATTATTATTATTATTATTGTTTTTATCATTGCTATCTGCTTTGTTTTCATTGGGATCATTAAATGAAAAAACACAAAAAATGCACTGAAGTGAGTGAGTAAGTAGACAAACAAACAAACAAATAAACAAACAAACAAATAAAGAAGCCAAAAGGCACTCCAACTTTTAAAAACAACTGTGCTTCCTCTCTCCAGACCTGAATGTTATATAAAGACTCAGCAACTTAATGTATGAGGTCAGCTCACAGACATCGACCCCGACGGCCATTTCAAAACTTCCTACGAACATGTTCTGACCTGATTCCTTTTTTGCCTCTGTGGACCCTTCGTCTTCTTCTCGCCACTCGCTTCTCTTCCACATCCCATTTTGCGCACACATACTCTGACTGAGTAAGACCCCTACATTTCCAATACAATAATCAGCCTTGTAGAATATGCAGGTACCAGAGTTACAAAAGAGTTATAAAAATGCCGTTGCACATATTTGGTCACTTATACCCTACTGTAGGTACGTTCCATGGCCCAATCTTGTCATTTATTGGCTGTTAGAATTCTGTGCTCCCCCAACACAGCCTCGAACACACGTGACACCTTTCCTACATGTTGTGTTTCGCGTGGACTTCAGCTACTCTGTATATTTTCATTTTGTGGTGGTAACAAATGAGGAAGTGTGACAGGGACCAGCACAAGTGGCGACCAGGCACCGAGAGCACGGCGTACCTCAGCACTCTGCTGCAGGCATGAGGTAACGTCTGGATCTGACGCCAAACTGCAGAGTGAGTCTAGCACACCCTGCAAGAATAATAACACATTGCTCCCTGTTCAGCTGGTCGCCCCCACCCCGTGTGCGACTCCTCTTCTTACTTTAATCAAGGAAAAAAAGAACATTTTACGCTATAATTTTTGGCTCAGCACATTTCCCTTTTCCCCCTAACTCTAGACCCCTGTTTTTTTCTGTACTGTGACATTGTGGATGTGAGTCTGTATGTATGTACGTCAGCATGGATGTGACTCTGTGCGTGTACCTCAGTGTGTATGCGACTCAGTGTGGATGTGACTCTGTGTGGGTACCTCAGTTTGTGTGTGACCAATCGCAGATGTGACTCTGTGTGTCTACCTCATTGTGGATGTGACTCTGCGTGGGTACCTCAGTGGAATGTGACACAATGTGAATGTGACTCTCTGTGCATATACCTCAATGTGAATGTGCCTCAGTATGCAGGTACCTCAGTGTGTGTGACCAAGTGTGGATGTGACTCTGTGTGTGTACCTCAGCGTGTCTATGCCTCAGCGTGGATGTGATTCTGTGTGTTTACCTCAGGGTGTCTACGCCTCAGTGTGGATGTGACTCTGTGTGTGCACCTCAGTGTAAATGTGATTCTGTAAATGTACCTCATTGTGTATGTGACTTAGTGTGAAGGTCACTTT
This sequence comes from Stomatorhinus ivindoensis, assembly GCA_019775895.2. Classification (NCBI taxonomy): domain Eukaryota; kingdom Metazoa; phylum Chordata; class Actinopteri; order Osteoglossiformes; family Mormyridae; genus Stomatorhinus; species Stomatorhinus ivindoensis. The sequence goes on along the minus strand of JABFEB020000124.1, from coordinate 1,442,781 downwards.
ATGCATGTACAGTACCTAGTGTGTATTCGACTAAGTGGATACGTCACTCTGTGCGTGTATCTCAGTGTGAATGTGATTCAGTGTAGACATGATTTTGTCTATGTACCTCATTGTGTATGTGACTAAATGTGGATGTGACTCTGTGTGTGCATCTCTGTTTGTATGTGACTAAATGTGGATGTGACTCTGTGTGTGCATCTCAGTGTGTATGTGACTCAGCATGGATGTGATTCTGTGCATGTACGTCAGTATAGATGTGACTCTGTGTGTACCTCAGTGTGTATGTGTCTCAGTGTGAATGTGACTCTGAGTTTGAGTTTGCCTGTGACTGAGCATGCACTTCAGTGGGTATGTGACTCCATATTGATGATATTCATACCTGATGATACCTGCTGCTCAAACTCCACATGAGCTCATGTAAAATAGTGAGTCATGCTATTTTTCAACCCTTTAGACAGGCTTGCATCGCCTGTGGTAGTGATGGTAATTTTAGTTGGTGCTGAACAAGCAGACAATGGGATATTTCAAGACTGCAGTCCAAGCGCATGCAAACACAATGATACCTCCGGAGGGAAGGACAAGAGACTGAAGTTAATACAAATTTTACAATTTCATGAAGATGAAAGTTAAACTGAATGTCCTTAATGCAACAAATGGAGATGGAGTAGGAAAGACACAGAGGAACCGGCCACTTCACCTAAAGTACATTAAAAAGAGCAAATTCTGCAGCTTTTGCAAAATCTTATGCGAAACACCCTCAGTGGGTCCTTAAAAATAGCAAGACGTGTAACAAAAAGCTAAAACATTTCTGTGGAAACCTGTAATGTAACATAATGGGAATAGCCACTCCTTAGACACAATAAAAACGTAATATTAACCCACCCCCACACACATAAAACACTTTCTCTTTAATCCCCGGCAACATCACAACTAAGGATAATAAAGTCCAAACTGCCAGCAATATCTTCTCTGCCTTGTGATAGTTTAACAAGAAGGGGGAGTCTTCATAATCTGGTTCTGGCATGACAGCCTGATCTCTTCTGAACTTCAAACCGTCTTCTCTTTAAGGTTTATACAGCCAAATCTTCCAGGCAAAATCTCCTGCCACTGTCTTTCTTGCCACCCAAACGGAGAGGTCCTCAGATGAACCATCTCCTTGCCCCTCTGCCTAAATTTTTGAAGGTAACTACTAAGTTTTATAAACATCACACTTCATCTAATTGATCCTCATGTTCCCCTGCAGTGCATAACAAACTATGTGTAAATAAAACTTCGAGCAATTCCCTTGACGCTCAGATCATGCGCTGCATATTAAACAATCCATCTATTTACCCATCCATCATCGACCCAGTCATATGTCTGTCCATCCATCCATGTCCATCCATCCTTCCATCTTTTCATCCAACCATCCATCCATCCATTCATCCATCTTACAGTTTCTTATAAGGTACAGGGTCTTGAGGCCCCTATCCAAAGGATCATGGAGCACAATGTAAGCGACCACAATCGCGACAAGGTAACTCATTTAGACTAGATATGATACAAAAAATATTTCTTCTCTAAAAGAAATTGGCAAGCGATACTGCTTTTGTACTGTCTGCGAGTTTAATTTCCTAAACACAGTTTCAAAACAGTTCACCTAAGAAGGTGCGGTATATATCTCGGCTGTGGTTTAGCTACAGCACTTAGTAAACATTGCCTTTACTGCTGATGCTACCATTGTGGTGACAAGATATTTTGAGTGACAGGCAGTTAAGAAATGGTATGATCCTATGTCTTTTCCCGACATGGAATGTAACAATCAGTTCAGTAAATATATGTAACTTATGAGCACAGTGTAAGGCAGGGGTGGGGAACCAGATCCATGGTGCAGGTCTTTGGGACGACCTCTCAATCAGCCAATAATAAAGCAGTGGCTCTCAACTCCAGTCCTGGGGACCCACTCTGATTGGCAGATTGAGAGGCCACCACAAAAACCCGCACCGGCTCTCCATGGATCTGGTTCCACCCCTGGTCTAGAGGTCTGAAGGTGAATCCGGGGGTCGCCTGCTTCAGTCTGATAGGAACACCTACAACCGCTCTCTGCTACACCTGGCACCAGAAGTCGAGCTACATCCTCTAGTGGCCCATGGAGATACATATTGGATTATGAAGACCTAGAACTATATATAAAACGTCATATATGCAGCAAAAATTCATTCAATCCATTTTAATCATCAGGATGTAGAATATTTTAATGTCAGTAAAATGCTGCTTTAGTACTACTTGAATTCATCTAAAGGTTGTGCCCTTGATGCACTACTATATGTAACTAAACACCCACCATCATCTGTGTAATCTTTGTCATAATCTAAACCTGATCTCATTATTCGTGACATCATGATCTTAAAAGCATCCATCAAAATTTGGCTCCTCCTACTGAGTCTTATTTGTGTAGTTATATATTGCTTCCCCATCCTCACTGACCTCTGACATTGAGACTTAGGAACCTGCAGTGCCCAGTCCTTCATGAATCATTATGCTTTGTTGTAATTCGTGTCTTGGAATGTCTGCCCACTATAATATCCTGTCCCATTCTCACCAACGACCATATTTGGTCATTTTCTACACTTTTCGCCTTGATGGTACATAAGAACACAGATGTTTGCCACAAAGGAATTTTAGCAGTGCCAGAATATGAACGCAAATAGATTTTGTCAATTACAAGAGGAAAAATGTACTTGCTGTTCTTACTGTGTGTGCCTGGTAAGCGTCCATGCACTGAATCTCGCCTCCTTTGGTGTGTAGAGGTTACCATGCTGTCTTTTATTGTAACTGATGGCTGAAATAAGAATGAAATTTCTGCCTAAGAATACTGGGGTTGGATCATTATATGTCGTAATTTAACTATAAATTCTACTGAGGTCAAGGACGGTTTCTTCTATATAGGAAAAAAACATTTCTGAGTTTTATATTCAGTGTTTTATGTGCTGGCTTGTCAGATATTTTAACTGAATGAAATGTTATTCTCCTTTTCCACATCACTATTCATTAGTGTAGCATTGTTTGTTTAACCAGAAACATATTTTCTGTCATGCTAATATGAAATAATATTTCGTGATTGTTCCTGGCATTTGATTTTCCATGACAATATCATGTTCTTTATTAAATATTTATACTAAATTATTTATATAATTTTTATTCTAAATATTACTGGCATAGAGATGCGTGCAATTTTCAGTGTGTTTCATTCTGATGCGCTCACCAGTTTCTGCTTAAAAGATCACCCATCACATTCAATAATGTAGTTTTAAAATCCAGGCATTTCTGAATCATGTTGGCTTTCGCAGTTTGATCTGTGGACTCAGCATCTTTCCCTTCACCCATGGTCATCCGCTTCTCACCTCTCCGCGACCCTCATGAATACACAAATCCATCTGTCGAAATAAGTGCTTTGTAATCAAGCAACTAATTCTCCACAATATTCTCATTCAAGGAAAGGGCAATATGCAGCTCAGCAAGTTAGGGATTGGACCCCATGACCGGAAGGTTGTTGGTTCTTAACCCATGGCCCAATAATCATATCACCATTGGGCCCTTATCCCCAACAGAATCCGGTCTGCCCCTAGTTTCTTTGGACAGTAGTATCACATAAATAAACAAATGAAGGAAATATCTGAAGTGGATCTCAGACCAGTATCAACTTTGGAGTTGGAGAGGAAACCTGTATTCTACCATCTTCTTCACAGGATCTTTCGGGGTGGGGGGGGGGCTGCATCGGGCACATGACAGGGGTACACCCTGGATGGGATGCTAGTCCATCAGACAGCACCTGCACACTATTATACTATATGGGTTATTTAGAGACGCCACTCTGGGTGGAAGGAACAGAACTGCTCATCCAGCAGATCATATGTTCCTGTCAAAAGGTTTATTATCCTGCGACATTTTGCTCAGACTGTTTAAGGCTATGAAATCTATTACAATCCATTAAATTGCAAATATATAAAATGCATGTGCTAATCCCCTTCTCAGAAAAAAATATTACAACAGGCATTAATGCCGTGGAGGAGAGCGAGGTTTATTTTCTACGAAATGGATACATTAGCTATTCCACTTTCAGCCATTACAATTTTTATTACCATTTGTAGAGCTGGATATTTTAGTGAGGTAATTTGCATTATGTTTCAAGGACAGGACTATGTTCTGGGAACTGGTAATCTTTGTGGTCTCATACATCTGCAGGGGGTCCAAACACATACCTGGACCCCAGTGGTTTTCTCTAAAATCCAGAGATGAAGGCGAGAGTGTGAAGAGAAGTGTAAATCACATGGGAATCCAATATATCTCTGTAAATATCAGTCCAAAAAGGATCTCAGCACCCAACATGGGGCTACAGTGGCATATTTGTTGTCCTGACTGACCTTCAAGAAAGACTAACTGCTCAAGTGGTCTCTAAGTTCAGGACCTCCATTACTATTCCCAGGGTGTCATTTTTTGGAGCTTTTGGTGCTGGACTACAATTTTGAAGTTAGTCTGTTACCCTCAGTTTTGCTTCATTAAAGCACTGCATAAGTACGCACTTTGATATTAAGCTTATAAGTATTCTAGAAGGTTCCAGAAGGTGCTATTTTACTTCTAGATTATATCGTGTGGCCTAAGAATTACAAAACCTTCAATCACTCAATAAACCTTATTCAATAGTCGTGACTTTCTGAGATGTCACCATGATCTTTTGAGGTGTGTGGCCCTTGTATTAAGCTGTCGAGTGCCCAAGAAAGTGAGACGAGATTGAGGCAAAAATACAGAAAATAATTTTATAGGAACTTCTTCGGAAAAAAAAAAATACATGAACAGACAAAAATGTAAAAATGCACACGGTTGCTCCCCTTTAAAGAACCACGATTCTAAGAGCTATTTACTTACCAAGTCAGAAAATATCTCGCAAAATTAATGGACAAGGTTCATTTGTACTATTAGATCGAAAGAAAAAAGCTTTTATCTCTGCAATGGGGGCAATTATTCCTCGTTGAATCAGTCGTCTTGCGAGTGGCGGGGATGCCTCTCTGCCAACGCGTTTATTTACTGTGCTATTTGCCTCCTCCCCCGCTGCCTTTCATTTAACATAATCAGCAGTCTAGACTATACGCACTCTGGCTGGGGCACAGAGGATACCTGAGAGGGTTTTATTTACACGCCCAGAGCATCAAAAGTGCAGGCTATGAGCTCACAGTCGCATCGTCTGAAAACAGCCACACAGTCATCCTAATAATGCCTACTGAAGTAACAAATAAAGCAAACTGCAGATTTAATTGTTGGTCACTTGCACGCCTGTCGTCAGCACTCCTGCTGTTTCTGCGATACACTTCCACTGTTGCGTGTTTGTTTAGTGTTATTTTCTGTTTGCTTTGGGATTTATTTTCTGCATCGTTTCGTTATTGTCTGATGCTGATACTCACTGTTATTCTTCATTGATGCGCTGTTAACTGACAGTTTGTAGGAGACACTCCAGTCAGCATCTTATTGTACTAAGAACATCGGACTGTAACTTGAATTAATTCTGTACTGTGTTATGTGTGTCTTTCCTCCAGAGCTGTTATTACATTTCCTATATTGTTTGTTATGTATGCATATACATAAGAACATAAGAACATAAGAACTATACAAACGAGAGGAGGCCATTCGACCCATCTAGCTCGCTTGGGAAGAACTTAATAGCTCAGAGTTGTTAAAATCTTATATAGCTCTGATTTAAAGGAACCCACGGATTCTGCTTGCACTACGTTATCAGGAAGACCATTCCATACTCTGACTACACGCTGTGTAAAGAAGTGCTTCCTTAAATCCAGTTTGAAGTGTTCTCCCGCTAATTTCC
>JABFEB020000124.1:1389867-1407911 GCA_019775895.2 Stomatorhinus ivindoensis | reverse complement strand
CTAGTGTAGCGCAAGCTAAAACTCTGGGTTCCTTTAAATCAGAACTAGATAAGATTTTAACAACTTTGAGCTATTAAATTCTCCCCAAACGAGCTTGATGGGCCGAATGGCCTCCTCTCGTTTGTAAATTTCTTATGTTCTTATGTAATATTGTACAAAACAACTATACTTTCACCTGATTTGTATGTATGATTACAGAGTTTAACCTTCTCTATAACATAATTGAAAAACATTGAGATGCTGGTTGACAGCTCTTGTGGAAGTTTAGTATTTTGCAGAGGCCGTAATGAGTTTGAATGCATATGCAATGTAACAGCAATTTTCCAGTTTAAGCTGCCACCACCTTTTTAAACCGGTATGGTCCGGTAGTCGTCCCCAGATTCCACAAAAAAACCTACACGCAAAAAACGGTAACAAATATATTTTCCTTTATTCCTTGCAAAATATAAGGTTCCTAAAATGCCTGGTTTGAGTGAATGCAGGCAGAAATGTGGGTATGCTCTCACCTACTGAGCACCAAGCCAGCAAGTAGCGCCACCCACCTTCACGCAGTATTACACACCTCCAGAAGGTCTAAACCGATAGGTTAGACTTTAACACACTTCATTATTATGCACAATTCATGTAACAAGATTAAAACCAGCAGCCGCCAAGACCCTCGTGTGTGTAGCTCAGTCCGTAGGTATCGGCGTTCCGAACGGCCACCACACACACACACACACAAATCAACACGTCGGACACAAAGTCCTCCCGAACGTCCCTCGCCGGTCCCTCCACCCGAAACTTAATCCAGCATGGCCCCACACATCCTTCCCTGCCATCTGAGCATCCAGCACCGTCCATACCCCACGAAGCAAACCTGCCGCCTCCCTCTCTCCGAACTGCACCACCATGCCGCCCCCAAGGTGTCTTGTCATTCAGTCAAAATCAAGCCCCACTAAATCCTCCGAACCGCTAAACACCCACGCGATGACATTTTCCCAATCACATGTCATCACACATAAATCAAGAAGGTGTGTAAAATACAACATCGCATTTTTAATATCTATTATCCCTGTTTAAGTAACACAGAAGAAACATACGCCATTTGTTATAAATTTGTGCTCGTTTGAGAGAACATGTGGTTAAGTAAATCACAGGAACATAAAAGTTACCGCACAACATGAGCGATCTGAATACCAGAATGAGAATACAGGTGAACTGGCACCGAAGCATGTAGTTTATCCCAACACAGCGGCTGCGTGCACGATGAACAAGAACGTAACACGTTAAGCCTGAATATATCGACTTCATGACGTTAAACTAAGGAACATGTGCTGGCTGCGCGTATTCAAATAATCTGTAAGTAACCAGCCCTATCTCTACACCTACTACATCTGCAAACTAAATTCACCTTTCGCTGTAAAGAAAAAACGGTTACGCTTCCATCACACCCACCAGTAATATCGTGCTCTGATTGGCTGGTGCTTTGACCGACAAATCGGGGGCGTAGCACTCGGGGGCCAATCGCTTTTTAGGAATACCTTATGAATATGATAATAATAAAGGAGTACTTAAAATCAACTCTGCCAGTTTTGTTTCTTTCCTCCCTCCTGTCATTTGCCGGCAGTTAAGTCGCCTCGTAAACTTCTGATTTAAAACATGTCGGAGAAACTGCCATTCAAAGTCGGTCAGTATTGATGCTCTATTGCTTAATTTGAATGTAATTCTTTTAGTTAAGTGCTGAGGTGAGAGCTTAGCTTGTTGGCTATCGTGTTATACGATACGGTCGTGAAAGTCTCGTCTATCGTAAGGTGAGTATTATGTTAACATAATAGGTCAGATATTAACTAGCATTTCACACGATCTTCGCTTGCTAAGTATATTAAATTACAGATTTAATCAGTAATCGGTTTCACGGTCAGTGTGTAGCTGAGGATGACATTAGCTAATTTATTTGTGCGCATGCATGCTATGTGAACAGGATATTTTCCGCTAATCGTTTTTGCGTTGCGCTGTTCATTTTTAAATCCGATTCCTGAGAAAATCTTTCGAGTGTGAAGCAAGGTGCATATTTAAAACTTGGCTGCGTCTCAAGAGCGCATGGTTTCCAGCCGAAGACGGAATTCGTAAGCTTTGTAGAAAGGCGGTAGTTGTAGTCAATTTGGGTCGCTGAGCGCATTGACGTGCATTCGACGTGCTTGGTTTCAGGACTACATAGCGTAAGATGCATTGCATCTAGCCGCCAGTTTTTCTCTGATTGACAGCTTCAAGCAAATGGTCGAGATGTAATACAAGAAACCACTGTTCAACTAGGCACGTGGAGCGATAAAAACTGAACTTGGGACTTCGCCTGAATTGCCGCCAAGGTTTAATACAGTATATAAATATATAAAACTTGAACAAAACTAGTACAGTAGTCCTAAAAATTGGGCTACAGAAATATTTCCCTTCAGTGCACATAAAACCTTTTGAGTCGATTGCTGTATGTCACGGGTCTCCGGCTCTGGTCCTGGAGAGCTACTATCCAGTAGGTTTTCTATCCTACCTGGTGCCTGATGAACCGCACCTCTTCTCAGGTAAATACGAGGACCAGGTGTGGCTCGTCAGAAGCCATGTAGGATAGAAAAACTACTGGATCGTAGTTGGAGAGCCCTGTTCTGTGTCCGTGAAATGCTTTAAGCGATTTATCCTGAATTCCTTTAGAGGGTTTGCTTTGAAGGATTTTTTACTTAAACCATAACCTAATGATTTGCAAATGGAATTAAATTAGAGGGACCCCAGCTCTGTAATGTGTGGAGTAAGTGAATATTTTGCATGCCAGATGTACAAAGGATTGTATTGTTAATTGCAAGGCTGTTTTCTGTCCGGTGGGTGGTCAGTTTCTCTGGGCCACCGCGGACCTTTTAGGCACACTTTGTTTGCCAGTATCGAGCCAGTTTTTAGTACTCGTGTCAGATGTGCGGTAGAAAAATGCAAACCGCCACAAATTCAGAATGCATGAGGTCTTCTCATGTTAACTGACAGCTGCCACCCATGAACTGAAGTTCAGTCACTGAGTGAGTGGCTGCATCTGGCCCGTCTCTTTGTGACAGCGGACATCAGCCTGGCGGAATGGGGCCGCAAAGCCATCACCATCGCAGAGAACGAGATGCCGGGACTCATGAAGATGAGGGAGCTGTATGGCAAATCCAAACCACTGAAGGGTGCCCGCGTTGCCGGCTGCCTGCACATGACACTGCAGACTGCTGTGCTGATCGAGACGCTCCAGGCTTTGGGAGCAGAGGTGAGAAGGTGTCATTTTTGATGGCTGGTGTTTGTGTCTTTTAAAGCCCGAGAAACATCAGTTATAAGCTGCGTCTAGTCAAAAGCTGCCAATCAGCATTGCTGTTCACCTGACTGTTGTAGATACTGTAGGACACACTAGGCTGCTGCCTATGACAGGGAGTCCATTCCTTAACTTCACCTCTGTCTTATGATGGAGTTTCTGCTTTTTGTTTTTCCTTGAACTCATGGCTGGGCCCTAATATCCAAGTCTGCACCCTATATGTGGTGTTTTACTCCTCCGTGTCCGTTTCCTTGTATGTGCTCTCCCTTCTTTTCCTCCGTTTTACTTAAGCCGTCTCCTTTTCCCGTTTCCCCCTCGAATCCCTGTTCTTTCTCCATTCCACCAGGTGCTAGTCTTCCCCTAAGGTGTCCTAAGGTCAATAATTTCTGGTGGCTGACCATAACCATTAATTGTGCAGTTATGGTATGGCTGTAAATACACGCTATCATTAACTTTTTCTGGCTCAAAAGCAAACTTTTCAGTTACCGCTTTCAGTATTGTAGCTTTCTTGGGTGTCAGTACTAAATTTCTGTCAATTTAAGAAGTCATTCTGTGGAAAATGTTTAAGTTACTCCATTTTGAGTGCTAATATCTGTATCTCATGGCTGTATATGAACCTATTTTATAAATGTGTGATTTTAAGAATTCTGTAGGGTATGTGATTTAATGACTTAAGCCATAAATGATTGATAATTTTATATCATGTTCTGTGAGATTCCCTAGGGTACATGATATCCTTCTTGGATGCTTTTTCTTTTATCAAAGTTTTTCTTTCCACGTTCCTTTGAAGCAGAGCTGTGTTTGAGTCATACTGTGTCCTTGTACCTTGTAAACCAATCCGTCTGCTTCTTCCCACCCCACCCCTTATCACACACACCCCCCCTCACCCACCCACAGGTCCAATGGTCCAGCTGTAACATTTTTTCCACTCAGGACCACGCTGCCGCCGCCATTGCCAAAGCTGGGGTTCCAGGTGAAAAAATGTTGTGTTTTAACCCCTTCTGTCCTTATGGACCTTTTGTTGATATTTTGTTAGAACGAAGGGTGACCAGATATTTCACGATAATATGACACGTCAGCAGCAGGTAGTTGTGCCCCCGAACATTCAAGAATTATCTTGATATTGAGTTATTGATAAGAAGTTATTGATAATTAACCACCCATCTTATTCCTTCAGCCCCTGAAAGTTATACCCTTTAATGTAGAGGTGCATTGGATCACAAAACTGATAGTTCTGATCATATTGTGGCTTTCGAGTCATGGATTGGATCATGTTTCTGATCAGCAAAAAAACAAAAGGATATAAATATAACTGCTTTCCATTTATTGGTTAAAAAATAATAATAAAAACACTTACCTCAAGGAACTTTTAACAAGCCCCGTTCACATGAATACACACCTACTTTGTCTGTGCCTGTTCACTGTGACTCTGCATTGTACGGAATCCACAGAGGACGTTTGCTATTATCTTTTCTGACTTGTGTTAAGGTCGTGACTTACTTTTCTCGTGATCTCAGGCCAGAGTTGCTTTCTTGAGATCATGAGTTATTTTCTTGATCACAAAGTAATAAGTTATCAGGGGGAAAATAAAACTTGCAATTAGTCATGCAGACAGCGTTTTCTGCGAGAGAAAAATGCATTCTAAATTCCATGGCTAATGCAGTTGAATCTGCACACTGTTTTTATTGCATTCTTCACTGAGAATCAATAATTCCCTCCCGTGTGCTACGTATAAGGGGGGAATTCTTCACCATTGTTAGAAATGAATTTCAATCCTTGAATGCTTCTGTGACTTTAGGGGATTATTACTTTAGAAAGTACTAGATCATGGACCAACGATGGCCTGTTACACCACTGGCTGACTGTACGTTTGAAGGAATGGAACGAGGGGTATAAAATCAGTTGATTTGTGTGGCTGCTTTAATATTTCTTCATTGTTTTCCACTGTCGATGCTCAATAACTGCTTGTTCGGCGGCGTGAGATGCAGGCTTCCCACGCACATCAGAAAATGCAGACTCCATAAGCACTAATGTGTGCTTATGTGCAACCCTGAAGTTGCAAGATGTGCAGCTCAAAGAATAGCGTCTTCATTTCATACTACTGATGATAGTTGTAGAGTTGGGGGGGGGGGGGGCTTGTAGCTGTACCCTTAGGGCTAAATGAGCAGCACCAATGTCTTGGGGGGCCATGCTGAACCTCTGTAAGTGACGTCCTGAGGACTTTGTACTCTGTGTCCCTTTGCCTTTGCTTAGAATCACAATAAGTCTCATGACTTGTTCAAGTAGATAAGCGATGGAACGTCAGCCATCTTTACTTGGTTGCTTTGATGTCCTGCGTGTCCCACAGCGAATATTAACCTTGAGGATGATGCTGTTGCTGGGCGTCTCAGGCTGATGCATTATGGTTCCAGTCTGTCATCTCCCTGGTGTCCTAGATGAAACTCTGATGTTATTGTGAACTTATGAACTGCATCTCCAGAAACACTTATGTGGCTGTTGGGAAGTTTCTGGGCGCCTTCATTTCGTTCCCCCAAATGTATGAAAGGTGAAGTTTCAGGTTTTGACAAGGATGCTAGTAGGCTTGTGTGGTAAGATGACATTATGCTACATCCCCATATTTAGAAATTCTGAAGCATTATTTTTAATATCAGTAAAAATACAGATGTTCCTCTTTGTATTACACTAATGCATGATGATGCACCGTAATCTCTGACAATGGTGTCAATAAACAAAGGGTGATTTTTATTCATTTTTTTATAACTCCTCATGTGGGTGTCACAGTATACCTGTCATTAATATTTTAGCCATATTACTAATCTTCTTATCAAATTGCCATAAGTAATCATAGGTATAGTACCGAAAAATGCCAGCAACCGCATAAATGTTTACACCTGTCATTTGAGTAACACCCTGGAGTTGTTTCCTTATTTCACTAGTGCTCAATTTCCACACTGATGGCTTTCCCTCTGATTCCGGTGTGCCGTAGCCTACATGATTTACTTTTTAATACCATAATATACTGCATACGAGGACAAATGACTAGAAAGTATGATTGTATGGGGAAAAATACATACCACTCAAGCCTCAAAGCTAGACTGTCACCAGTGATCATCCACCCAGGTCCTGATACAATAAGCTCGCCATGTGATTTGTAGAATTTTTGGTTAGCAGGTGAAACTGCGGTAAAAGTCATTTACTTTAGGTTCTCCTGCTGCACCTTTTGGCCAAGGTAGCTAAATTGTTCCAATGATAACTCATCTAGGGCTGGTTTCCCGAACAAGGATTAAGACTAGTCTTGGACGAAATTGCCGTTTCAATGGAGATTCACCATTGTAACTCAAAGCTAGTCTAGGCTTAGGCTTAATCCTTGACTGGGAAACTGGCCAATAGAGTAGTTGCTTCAGATTAGAGGTGTCCTCTAAGTGGCTTATCCGAGGTAAATGTTTTGCAGTTTACGCATGGAAAGGGGAGACCGATGAGGAGTATATCTGGTGTATCGAGCAGACCCTCTATTTCAAAGATGGCCAGCCGCTGAACATGGTCCTGGACGACGGCGGTGACCTCACCAACCTGGTGCATCAAAAGTACTCCAAGCTGTTGACAGGTGATCCGCCTCCGTCACCGCAGGAGGTGTCGCCCTTTCTGGGTTCACCGTGTGCCAGTTTGCTGTTCTTCTCTTAACCCGATCAATATTCCTTTTTATTTCTGAACTGTTCACTGGTGACTTATTTTAAGCTGTGTTTTAAGGATTTACCGCCACACAAGAATTTCATAGCTTGAACAAGCCGTATTGTAACCACAATTCACTGTTGTCCAGATTGTTGTCTTCTGTAGATGGTACCTGGTTACGAAAAGTAACAAACTATGTGTTCGGGAAGTGAAAGATTGAGTGCTGTGGACGTGTTTTTTTTTTTTTTTCTCCTCAAGACTATATCACGTGGGAGCCAAGGACGGAATAACTTGTTTTTTTGCAGTGGTGTAGAAGCTGGATTAGGGTGTTGACAATATGACTGTGAAGTAATAGGGAAATGGGTAATCGGGGTCACAGGGCAGTATGTGTCAGAAAATCAACCGTGTCTGTGTGTACGTCTGTCTGTGTGTGTACGTCTGTCTGTATGACGATTAAGTGCAGCTTAGTTTGTGCTGACTCATGCTGATCATATGATTTGCAATTCTCTTGGAAAGTCCTTTTCTGGGTATTTAACATGCTGATGGAATAGAAAAATGCTCCCCGAGAAACACCTTTCTGTAGTGCTAAATAATTTGTCAAAATGATACTTTTGTATATAATGTAATATAACAGATAAATAAAAGTATCAAGTTGTTTAGTGACAATGTAAGCCACTGACATCTGATTTAAAGAGGATCAGTATTGTAGTAGCATTAATTAGTTATGTTATCCGAATACAAAATTTAATCCTAATATTTTTGTGAGCCTAGTTCTAATTTATGGTTATTATGCCAGTATTAAGGGCAGCAGAGTATAAACAAAACAGACGGACAGCTCTAGCTCCTACTGGTGAATATTTACACTTGAGTCCTGTTATTCGTGAGATTAAACATGAATGACCTTCATCTTGTACTGTCAAGGCAGCCCAGTAAAGACCGCCTCCACTTGCCCGGCTTCTGGGCCGGCTGTAGGTGTTGCTACGCGGCTGAAACCTTCACCTCTCGGCATAGCTTGGTCCAGAAGACACGGGGAAAACATCACGACCTTTGTGCCAGGTTCTAGTACGACGTGACGGTGGCAAAGACGGGTCGTGGTGTAGGGCAGGATTTGCAAGTTCATTGTTATCGTTATTAAATTGATTATGGGGGTATCTCATTTTGAATGGTTTCTCTTGCTGTTATGCTCATGCAGATACGCACTGATTTGTGTGTGTAGGGGGGGTGCTTTTATCAAAATTAGTCATAGCAGAGCAAGCAACTTGTGTGCATTTGTATTTTGTAGTATTGCAGTATATTGTTGCCTAAATGCAGTAAGTGTTACTAATGGTGATTTTGGTGTTCTTTACAGCGAGACCATGTATATGAGTGTACCAGTCACTTGTAGGCTATAATCCCTAAGGATTAATTTCTACACATTTGTGTTCAGCTTGTCCACCATAATGAAAACATCTCCCAGCTGTTTTGGTGGCTTGTTCTGGTTGGCTCTGTTTTTCTAGCATTTAAAAAAAATGTTTCACTTCTCAATGATCTCTGAAATGGATATACAACTTTATTCAAGGAATAAATTAGATGCCAGCAGGAATTACTCCTTCGGATATCCTGTTCAGAGGTCTAATAAAGTTTAATGGGAGAACCAGGATGCAGTTAAGGTTGTGGGCCAAAAGGACACTTGTGTGGTTCCTCTTGGTGAAAAAGAAAGGGGGGGGGGGGGAGGGAAAACTGGATCAGAATTCAGTAACAGCATTGCTGTTAAGCAACTTTGGTTTAGGTTGTGTAGTTAAATTTTCAAATGTCGTAGAGTTGTTGTGATAAATAGCAGGAGGGAAGGACCTCGCCAGTATTCCCATGAAGTCCTGTCATTCCATACATGTTTCAGTAGGGGGAAGCTTAACTCCACAAAACCAAACTATGGCATGACTTTCACAGGCCCCTGAGTTGGATCCCTCATGTTCAGAGTAGCTTTTTTAAAATAACCCACCAGAATCGTGTAGCGGAAATATCGGTTGATATACAACCGATACAGTGCATTTTCTTTTTTGAGGAATCGCCCGACTGTAACATGGAGTAAACGCAGTGTGATTGATCTGAATGCTGCCTGTTGTCCTCCCCCGTTTAGTGAAGGTCTTCTGTTGTATCTGCCACAGGGATCAAGGGAATCTCTGAGGAAACGACCACTGGGGTGCACAACCTGTACAAAATGCTGAAGAAGGGGGAGCTGAAAGTCCCCGCCATCAACGTCAACGATTCCGTCACCAAGGTCGCTCCCACCCCAAATGCAAATACCATTCACCATTAAAAGGGCTGCATGGCTGACCAGTTCCTAAATTCCCCCCCCCCACCCTTTAACTTTAGAGCAAGTTTGACAACTTGTACGGCTGCAGAGAGTCTCTGATTGACGGGATCAAGCGTGCCACAGATGTGATGATTGCCGGCAAGGTGGCCGTGGTGGCGGGTTACGGCGACGTCGGCAAGGGCTGCGTGCAGGCGCTGCGCTCCTTCGGCGCTCGGGTCATCGTCACGGAGATCGACCCCATAAATGCTCTGCAGGCTGCCATGGAAGGTGCACGTCTGCTCAGTGCTGCTGTTTTGGTTTTGGTGTATTTTAATACAAAATCCTGTGTGTAATAAAGTTTAACGGGAGAACTTCAAAGCATTTTGGACTTCTAGAGCAGGATAAGTGCTTTATACCCTTTAGTACACCATAAAATATTGCTCTTTACAAACATTTTACTGAAAATTGTACCTTGTCCAGATCTCACAGTTTCTACCATGAATATTGGTGGTCAAAGAGGATTGTGATACAAATCCCAGCATAAAAGAGCAGGCGGTTTGGCAGGTTAATGATCTCGCAGTACATCAGTATACAAACCACCGTCCCCTTCCTCTTTTGAGTTAATTTTTGTAGCTGTTGTATAAAATCATGCCCTGAGCGTGGCGTGTTTTCCCCCTCTTTGTTTTAATGGGAAGATGTGGGGATAATTAGTTTAGTTTAACTTTTTCCCTTTCAACACAGGGTACGAAGTCACCACTATGGAGGAGGCCAGCAAGGAAGGGAACATCTTTGTCACAACGACGGGCTGTGAGGACATCATCATGGGCAGGTCAGTGGTCTGTCGCCATGTCGACACCTTCGCCTGGTTCCCTGTGACGTCCAAACATGCAGACTGGGTGGGGGGGTGGAGGGGGGGTGATCCTGTGCGGCTTGTCCTAGAGGGATGAGGACAACTGCTTTGATGGTAATTATTGGTCTGTCGTAAAATATATATACTGCTTCCTGGGTTGGGGGGGGCGTGGGGTTTAAAAATCCTTTAAAGCTTCAGTGTGACTTCTCTCTCGTCTGATTTTACCTTAATGACCTAATCAAAAACTGAAACCAAAGGAAAGGTATAGAACCTATGAAGAAGTGGTAATGTTTGATTTCCCCCCCCCCCCCATCCAGCTAACAAACACTTGTTCAGTATAGGGTCATGGTTGTGGGAAGAGCCTGTCCCAGGAGACGCATGTCCTGCACAAGACGTCAGTCTGTCACGGCTATATGCTATATGTAGGTCAGAAATGCCATTTTGGGAAGGAGCCTGGCAAACGCATGTAAGCTCCGCGTGACGCATGTAAGCTCCGCATGCGGCGAGGTGAGGATCCGTACCCCAATCCTGGAGGTGCCATGCAGCAGTGCAGCAATGCAGGCTCGCCGCTGGGCATTGGTGCCAGCCAATGCATTTAATGAGTGTGTTTACTCAAATTTTTAATGATTCGGTTCGGAAACAAGCAACAGGACACGGCAATAACTTCTCAAATAGCTTTAGTACTGCTAAACTGCATAGTGCAGCTCATTACATTGTGAGTTTGCCTAATGATTTTTAAAAATCATTTTTAAGGAACATTTTGAGATGCAGTCCATGGTAATAATTATGGTTGTAGCGGTAGTTACATTGCACTAAAAAGCGAGAGATGGTTAACGGGCTCAGTTCAAATGACTGCTCTTGTAAGCCATAAACACGGCTCCGTCCTGTGAGTCCTTCCGTGCCCCATCCTCCAATGAACTGTGTTTCTTTGAAGGTTCCCTTCTGCAAGATGGGCTTCGGCACACTTTGTAAACAAGGGACTGATTTACAGACTGTTTATATGGTGGTTTTGCACATTTAAGGGTATGGCAGCAAAAGTTTTTTTTTTTTTTTGCCACAAATGACTGCAGTAATGTAGTCATTTTTCAGATCCAGTTAAATACACAAATTAATTCTGTTTTCTACCTGAAACTTTTCCTTGTTCTGTTACAGCTTTGAGTGGGGAGGTTAAAATCGTTACAAAATTCCCTTTAGTTTAGGAAAGCTGTTACAAAAACGTGCCCCGAATGTGATCACGGCTGCTACTAGCACATGGATGGTTCTGGAAGTGGAAATGCCATGTTGATTTAAGCGATGCAGTAAACGAATATTTCCATGTCGATTTAACTCTGATTAACGCTGCTGCCTAACAGATGAGACTGCTTACGTACTTTCTCATGCATTTTAGTCTCCATTAAAGGTGTCAAACAGGAGAAATATATTTGTGATTTAATCCATACTATAAAAAGGTTCGTTGGCGCAGCTACAAAATGTTAGAATCTCCAGCAAGTAAAAAGTGATTGGAATTATGAGGGGTCAAAAAAGAATAATATTCTGCTTAATCTTCAGCCTTTAAAATTTTTTTTTTTTAAAGGATATAACGTTTTTAAAAAGGATATAACGTTTTTCTCTTTCCTATGACTTGTCCACACGTAAACGGGTATATTTTAAAACGTACCTTTTTCTGTACGTCTTGAGCTTTTGTCCACACGTAAACGGCATCTCGGGGCACTGAAAATGGTGTATACTCATCATCATCATCTTCGTCCTGTGACATCTGTGCTTTTGATTCAGCCCCTTTCAAACCTCAGTTTTCTGTCTTGAGCTGACGCTGCCCACACCCAGTTTCCCTCCTGAATACACACACACTGTGACCTCTGCTGGTTAGTGTTGGCAGCAGATGTTTGGCCTTCTCCTAAACATGCCTCCAGATCTCTGGTTGTTGTGACAAGTCAATTGCAGGCAGCCTTGAATATTTACTTTCCTGTGATGCCGTTCAGAACGCCTGAAAAAAATCTTTTCCAAGTTCCCATTATTTTCAGCTATGTAAATGCTTATGGGCTAAATATTTATACTTTTGTGCTCTTCTGATGTGTATTTCTGTGTCAGAATTATTGCATTACTCAGGAAGAATCCTTTACAAGCACATCACATATGGTCTCTACGCCAGTCATCTGATTTGATTACTTTATATTTTTGTGTGCAGAAAATAGCTACAACCTGTATGTGCCGCCCCCCCCCCCCAGATAATTTTCAAATTAACATAACTACACAGCAGAAACTACAACACAATGTCATAGTTTGAAGAAACAAATAATTGTTTATTGGTCACGCTTTTATTTGTTAAATTACAGTTAAATAAAGGAATTCCTTATGATTGGGAATCTTTACCAGTCTCACACTTTTCTAACTCCTTCTAAATCCTGCACCTTTAATTAAATCAGATGTAGGGCTGGGCATCGTTCAGAAAATCTCAATACCTGAACAATACCTTGATTTCGATACCGGTTCCAGAGCAAAACTTTTTTTTGATACCAATTTTCAACAACAAAAATACGTTATTTTTTAGTCATTTTGTTTGTTAGATATTGGTTAGTTCTTGGGGGGAGCAATGTCAATCATGATAGGACACAGCACTGGTACGTTTCACCGCTGGCACCGGGAATATGTGGAGACGCAAGCAAAAAGGTATTCAGTGTTATTGAGGTACAAATATAATTCCATCTGCTTTTATTATTATATTAAATATTATTACATAATATTTGCGTTTTTCTCAAATGCTCTATCATCTTGCAGTTCTAATCAATCACCGAATTTCCTGGTGTTTATATATTAGGGTATTTTAAGATGTTCTATCAGCATCTCATTTGCTCTTGTGTCCATGAACACGTGTGGTCCTCCCACTGACAGGCATTTTGAGAACATGAAAGAAGATTCCATAATTTGCAACATCGGCCACTTTGATTGTGAGATCGACGTGAAGTGGTTGAACGAGCACGCCGCCGAAAAGGTCAACATTAAACCTCAGGTAATGTCGCGGTGTTCTTCGCAGTGACTCTAAGCAAGGTTAAGCAGGGAAGATGATTACCAGTGTAAGGAAAGGACCTTAAGTCACATTTTGAATAAGTGATGTTCAAGTATGCATAATAGGGAGAGTATACAGTGGGGTGGGACTGATCTAGAATTTTCTTCATGCCCTTTCTGTACAGTTGCAGAGTAACTAAAGCTAGATAGATGTGTGCAGATTACTCAACTCCTGGAGAGTAATATGGGCAGGTGTAGAATTGTACATGTGGGTAGAATTATAACTTCTTATGCAAGTATTTGTGTCCCACGAAGTAGAAATTCTTCTCCACTGGGAATGATGTCCATGAGGACTCTGCAGGTCATGTGTCACTGATGGGTCCGTTTGGAGAGCTAATGGAAAGTAGCTCTTTTGTCAGAAGCTGGTCAGCTACCGCAGCTATGGCTGCCTATAAAGGATACAGTTGCTAATTCTACCTCTAACCAAATGTGGAATTCCTCTGGGACCAGCAATTCTAGGGTGCTGCCAAACAGCTCCACCGTTTCTGGTCAAATCCGTGTTGCGGTGCTAGCATGTAGCATTGTGCTACATTATTTCCTGTTTGACGCAGTTACAAAGGTGAAAATGACAGTATCTCAATTACTGTGATAAATGTGCTTATTTTTTTGTTTTAACCAATTTCTTTGCTATAACAAATTCATCATGGCTTTCTTAATTGAATTTGGCACTATGACAACTACCATCCCTTTTTACTAAATTCCTCTGGTTCGTTTGTGGTTCCTGTCCTTAGGTGGACCGCTACCGTCTGAAGAATGGACGTCACCTCATCGTGCTGGCCGAGGGCAGATTGGTGAACCTAGGATGTGCCATGGGTCATCCCAGTTTTGTCATGAGCAACTCATTCACCAACCAGGTGTTGGCCCAGATTGAGCTGTGGACAAACACCAGCAAGTACCCGCTGGGTGTGTACTTCCTGCCTAAGAAGGTAAGTTCCAAGAGACATTCTAATCTGCTAGATTTGTAGCGTTTCCTGTTGTGTGTTTTTTTTTTTTTTATCATCTCAGGATAACTTTTTTGAATTTAACTTGCTGGCAGGATCTGTGACTTGCATGAATTAACATGAACCAAAATGAATTTTAGCATTTGACAATTGTCAGTTTGCTAGCTGTCTTGCTTGCTTATTAATTTAACTAGATATACTTGGGTACATTGGGTGACTTTACCTTTCATCATGTCAGTAGATATGACAGACTGTCTTGTTCTTTCAGCATCTTCTGCGGTTTAATTTGGGATATGGCCAAATGCTACCTTTGATGTTTATTGAACAGTTAATTTTATTTGTGCTTATATCATATGTCCCGGTGTTTTATTTGCCAATACATTTCCCGTGTTTCAAGTATGGGAACAGCTGGGTTTTTCTGAACGAGATATTTGCGATAACCAAACCACTATACACTGTTGTGGGGGAAAGATTTGTGAACCTTTTGGAATAATCTGGATTTCTGCATGAAATTCAAGTCCTATCTAAGTACAAATTACAAGATCATTGCAAGAGCACATTGTGGAATCCCCATAGGAACTTGTATCAGAGGAAACTGCTGCAATCCAAAAAACATTGCAGAAGGTCTCAAGTCTACTGAAGACCTCCTGGATGTTCCTTAGTACTACTGGAACAATATTCTCTTTACAAATGTGATGAAAGTTGAGTAAAATTGTGTGGCCGCTCTGTGGCCTCTAGTTTGGATGGCTTATGATCGTTGAGGTACTTGCGATATCCAAGTTCAAGCATCGGGAAATTCTGCGAAGTGTCAGGACATCTATCTGATCTGTATCTCAGAAGATGTTGGGTCTTGCAACTTGAGTCATGCAGCTCGCTGGTATAAATCAACAATATGGCTCCAAATTAAAGAATTTCTGTATTCTAAAATGTGTTAAATCAGAGTCCCGGCCACTCTGTCCCACTGAAGTGCTGTGGTGTCACGTGATATTTTGTGTGTTCAACTAAGACTCTTTGTTATGGCTTAGATGTAGACCACATCACATTTTAGCAGACATTCATACAAAAATGAGACCTTCACAAACTTCTCCCAGTTGTAACCATTTCAGGTCTTGCAGATGATGTCTAGAAAAGAATTTTTGAAATTTAAGTATGTATGTAAAAAAAAAAAAATGGCTGAGTCTCGTAATTGGGCTTGGGCTTGTCTTTGCGACAAGTATCCGTGTTTTTATGAATCCACAACTTTTCAGCAAAAGAGCTGTTGCTGTGATTTGCCGACTTCCAACAAGGACATCTCAACTATCTCAATGATCATTTATGAGGGTGTCTGTGCTGAATTAAAAAATTTGCTTTGTGCACAAAGCACCACATCATCTAATGCAATTGCGGCAGTTTGCAAATATGGTTGCGAAAATCTTTTTTTTTTCCCAGGAAGAATAGTGAAGGGTGGGGGGCTGAAAAGTTTTATTAGATTTTAAAGACTCAAAGGACATCCATATTTTATTAGACAGGTTTAAATTGTAATTATAAAGGCAATTATTTAAAGTGTGTCTGTATTTATATATTTTTTTTCTTTGTGCTTTCCAGTTGGATGAGGAGGTAGCTGCTGCCCATCTGGACAAATTGGGTGTGAAGCTGACGAAGCTCACAGAGAAGCAGGCCAAATACCTGGGCCTGCCTCACGACGGGCCCTTCAAACCCGACCATTACCGCTACTGAGCGTCGCTCGGGACTCTGCCAGCCAGTCGACCACCACGGGCTGCTTCTATAGCACTTTGATGTGCTGCATAAGCCTTAAACAGCCGCCATCTTCATCTTGCACACCTTCAAGCTTCAACCAAATGTTGACGTGGGGGGTGGCAGTAAAGTGTCCAAAGCCACATTTTTTGCCGTTTTGCATTTCTGCTTGTTTTCTTTCTGGACTCTTCTTCTCTTCAGGGTATAATTATTTTTAAGAGAATTGGTGATTGGGGGGGGGGGGGTTTCCTACTAACAGATGCTTGTGAAATATTTCATTAAAATTACTCAATTCCATGATTTTGCTGGCACTGAAAACGGTCATTTAAAAAAATGTTAAGACTACATTTTCCCCATTACTGAATTTCCACATTGATGTCTGTTTACGTCACTGGCCAGCTGCTTCCGTACTAAGCTGTGTTAAGATGAGAGCCTGGGTGTGCGTGAATTTGAAAAGGCTGGTTGTTGATGGATTTTGTCTCGAGTGTCTGATTCCACGCTTATTCTTTGGTCATCGCTGGAATAAAGAATACTTTAAAAATGGCTTCCTGTTATGTCTGAAAACGATTTTTGGACAAAGATAATCTACACTGATTAGTGTGCACCCACGTGACATTGGTACTAAGAATAGACTATTTAAACTGATTGGTTGAATCACTTCACTTTGATGTCATGTGGACGTCAATATGGTGCTGAGACTAATGCGACTGAGAAGAGGTGCAGGTCATCAGGCACCAGGTAGGATAGAAAACCTACTGGACGGTAATTCTGCAGGACCGGAGCTGGAGACCCCTGATCTAAGGAAAAAACACAAAATATCAACAGTATATTGGGTTTTGGCCAATATGCCTCCTGTCATGCAGTCTTCTCTGACATCAATACATTTGTTTGTTCTTAGCAAAAGTGATGTAAGGTTTGGGTATGAAACAGATTTGAAACCACTTTTAAAAGATATTTGTGTCTTGGAACAGGAAGTGGTTTTTATTGCTACTGCTGGAAAATCATCAGTGGACTGTATCCCAGTGCTTTTTGTTTTAGTGGACTCGCTTGGTGCCCATTTTCTTAGTGGTTTAGTTGAAAGTTTTACTGGGAATCACGTCTGTAGGAGTTTGGTTATGATGCCCTAGTAAATTCCAGCAGGACGAAGTAAGACCTTTGAAACTATAAAGGAATGTCAAACACTTACCCATCGTTTTGGTGTCAAAAAGTCTTGTCCGCTGACAGAGAAACTAACAGACTTTCTCTTTGCCACTGGTCATCCTCCAGATGTAGCTTGTGATTTATTTGAAAGTACAGTTCCAGTAGAGCTAGCACTGCACCTCTATGTTTCTATCAAGATAAAATGCATTACATAAAATACAAAGCATTATGACACCCTTGGTGTGTGTTACTAAGGTATACAGTATGCCTGTGGAATTGTTACATGCAAAGGTACAGGAGGCCATTAGAAAAGTCACCAAACCCAACAAGGATGCAGTTATCTAATGCTGTATCTTATTGTGAAACACCATACAAAGGCAGCATGAACCTGCATTGTGGATTTACTGGTGATCTGCCTGACTTTGTTGAGATTTGTCAGATGGTCACAATGAGCATTTGAGGTCATATCACCTTGACTCCTCTGGGCATGTTCTTCTTCTTGAGCACCAGACACTTAGTGATTCCTAACCTTTGGCACCATATTGTCTTGCTGAAAAATGTTTGGTCACTCTGAAGCGTTATAAATATTGCACATATTAGGTAATAAAAGATTTCATAAGCTATTATTTTAAGTAAAGACTGCTTTCATGAAGTACTTTATAACTTTTCTTATTATCTCAGGCCTAGGAGGTCGATGAAAACATAGTCTTCTGCATTAAGAGCACTTATTGTCCAAGAAGTCATAAAGCTAATCCTTTCCTTAAGAATCCCAAAAACTGTGTATGAATTGAAACAAGCTGTAAAGGAAGCATTTGTAACAGCTGAGGAGTTCAGCCTCCAGTTAACTGATTTTGATTTTCACGGATACTTTACCCTTCTACCGACCAAATTTAACATACATCCTATCTCCTGTAGGGCTGAAATTCTGTACTGACCATGATGCTGTCCCTAGGGCTAACACACTGCAGTTTGAAGGTGAAGCATCTCCCACTGCATCCACACATAGTTCATCAGGTTACAGTAAGGCAGGTTACAGTTTAGGCAGGTTACAGTAAGGCAGGTTACAGT
>JABFEB020000124.1:1372237-1384587 GCA_019775895.2 Stomatorhinus ivindoensis | reverse complement strand
CGAATGGCCTCCTCTCGTTTATATAGTTCTTATGTTCTTACAGCTGAATAGTTATCTGGCTTGACAGGATGTGGCTTGTGTTAGGTACTGCGGCAGACACGTGTGCACGCGCACAGCGGCCAGTCAAAGATGGGAAGTAAAGCAGTTGGCTACAGTGACTGCTTCTTCAATCAGTCAAACAGCAGGAACATGCTGTGCTTGTGGATAGGACCTGCTGAGAGTGGTAGTATTTTCCAGTGATCTGAGGATAGGACCTGCTGAGAGTGGTAGTATTTTCCAGTGATCTGTCTGTCAAAATGCAGCTGTGCTTTCTTGCTTCTGACTTTGGTTTCATTTTAATCTCACATGTGATGTACTTTGAGCTACATTCCATATGAAAAGCGCCATATAAATAACGATTATTATTATTATCACAGATTTTTTGATGCCTGGATTCTTGGTTTCATTTTTTAAATGCCAAATTGTAAACCTGTGTATCTGGACTGCACTGCACATGGACAGTAAACCAGTCTTAAAACATTTATTTCACACACATTTACACAGGCACATACATGGCATACATCTTTATAAACCTATTAAGTGTTATATCAAAATACAAACTGCTGACCTATATTTTCTATTTAAAATAAGCTTCAAATATATTAGCTGATTTATTTAAAAAGTGATTATTAGCAGTCCCTCTTCATTAAGCATATGATAAAAATGAGAAAAAGTGATTAGCCAAACGTGTGTTATAGTAACAATATAACTAACTGTTGTGTATTTACACATTATATTAAAACAGGCACTTTTATGTAGCATTGTCAGCATCTAAACACATTTATACGTGTTGCCCCTGCTATGCAATAAAAACATACGTTTAAAGCAAAACGCAACTTTAAATGTGCAAAATATTCATTTTCAAGAAAGGTAACAAAACTCAATAGGCCAAATGCAAAGAGCAACGTGTTAGCAGTCCATTATTAAAGTACCGTGTCTTTCCTGCATCCCTGCTTGCGGCATGACTCTGTATTTGTCAGCCTGGTCAAATATAATGATCCAAACACAAAGTACAAAACTGTTAAAAACTGTCGCTGCCCTCCTGCAAAAACACTACTATGCACTTCATCTTTCAGCCATAAAGTTATTCCCTTGTAACGCTGTAATACTATTTAAATTGTCTAACTCGCGGGCTCATTAAAATACACTTTTAATTCAATTTAGTTTTTAAACGTTTTTGGAAAACACGACTAAGGAAAACACACACGTAAACAAATCATGTGGAATGGTTTTAGGAATCCGGCTTGGAAAAAAGACTGGGCCTAATTAATAAGGAGAAAATTGTATTAAAGGTACCTAATTATGCTGTTTTATAACTTATAATCACAGGCAAAAGATATCAATATTCCACAATTTAAGTTCAGAGTAAATACATTAGCACAGAATTCCGGGTTCAGCTTTTCCATTCTGAATCCTCTCCCCATTTACTTCACTGCAGACAGTTGCGGTGTCGGTTATTCGCGAGTTTTGACCAGAATATTTCAGGAGAAACTCGCAGACAACGCTTACGCCAAAGACGTATAGGCCTAAACAATACTGAAAATAAATTGGATCACATTAGATAATACAATATACAGAAATTAGTAGCATTTTATATTTAGGCTACTGGTGCAAGTGGTACTATATCTTTAATTTATAGTTATTTTTTATATAAAAAATAATAAAAGAAAGAAGCTGTAGGAGCTTCGTATCTTTGCCTGGGAACGTCGGGTATCTCAGTCTCGGCCACCAGCCCCCCTCACTTATAGCTGTCTCTGTGACCATGGAATATCGGCGTTTCTCGCAGTAACCTTTAAACCTCTCAGTGCTGTTCATTTTGCATTTCTAATAATGGGCCCATTATTCCCAGTATTACAACTTTACCCATGGGAATAACTTTATCGCTGAAAGATGAAGTGCATAGTAGTGTACGTTTTTGCAGGAGGCGGTGGCTGTTTTAACACTTTTGTACATCGTTATATTTGATCAGGCTGACAATTCGCTAATTTTCACATTTACTGGAATCCTCCGCCCCTAACCCTTGCGAATGTGAAGGGGGTCTGTACTTGCTTTTGTAGTCGCTGCTATATAAATAACATATTTCTATCAGGGTAAATACTTGTGTCTCATAAGATAGTTGTCCATTACCGTACTGTATCGGGGTTTTCCATAAATTGCATTAAATATTTTAACTGGAATTTAAAGCATAATAAATATGCCTAAGTGTGCTTATACTATTAGAAAAATAACATAGCTACTGCAAGACAACGGCCGGTGACATCTAGGTCCGAGTCCTCGTCATTTTCACCCAGAAATAAAGCCATTAAAACCATTAACATGGCCTTTCTCCGGACAGTGATGCCCTCCGGGCGCAGCTACTCAGCATCTCGGGTTGCCAATACGGCAGTAACACACGGTCTTAAAGAGGCGGCACTGGCAGAAGGCGCAGTGCTCGCAGCACATGGAGTTGGGCGTCTTGCAGCTTCCCAACAAAGGGACGCAGTTGGCTGGAGGCGGCAGTTGCTTGGTTTTGGTGATGAACTTGTTCTGTAGAGGATGTAAGGAAGGTAAACTTTAGAAATGTAATTGTTTTGCAGTAATAATTTTCATCATCACCCTAAGTTACACGTAGCCCGTAAACTGAACCATAAGTTCTCGAAGGCAGTCCAGGTGATTAAATACACAAAGCAAATTATTACAGGGAGAATTCTCGCGGTTTACCTGCAGAGGAACTTTTCCTTTATGTAGGCCCTATAGTAATTCATTCTGTATGTGTAAATATTTAATATATGTTTAATATCTGTATCATGTATAATTGTCTATTATAATAAAAAAGCGACTTTGAACGAATTTCAAATTTTGATTTAAAAAGAATTGGTCAAAGTAAATAAACCGATAGTTATTTTATTTTATTTCCAGACTGCTTTATTAAATAACGTAAAATGTTTTTATATCGTTTTGCAAGTAAATAAACAGTAAATAAAATGCAATAGTAATATAACAATAGTTATTTAATATTGTTAAAACTATGGGATCGAAACTTTGACAATTCAGAAATAATGAAACATTAAATTAGTTTTAAAACTTCTGTAGATTAGCAATGTTTGGACTATACATAGTGGTCATTCTGTTATCGTCTGTGCATCTGATTTTAGAATTTAAATTCTAAAACATTTATTCAAAATAATGTTTCAGTATCGTACCTTTTTCAGTTTCTTCTCAGGCTTCTTGCATACTGTTTTTGGCAATTCTGAAAACAAATAATGTTGATAAGTAAAGACAAAAGAGACATGTATAAAATTGTATTTTGCATCATCGATTGTCCATTTTGCATACAGTATGTAAGTACCATTGATGCATTTGTGACCTAGATTTACATTATACTAGCATTTATAGATGTTTACCTAGACACGTTAAAGTGCAGCACACTGAAGTGTAATTCTTCTTTTGAGCCTCTAAGAAGGTAACTTGCAGATGAAATTCATCAGTAGGTTTAAAAACGCTGGCGTATTTGTTTTGCGAATCTGCGGTGTTGTTGTGCTGATACTATACTATAAGTTTATCAAGTAAGACATTTCACTAACACTTTACGTTAACTGCACCGTCATAATGTATTAACTGAGTATTCATAAAACATTCATAAACATCATGTGTGCATACCCTAACATCCTAACATCTCTTCACAGGTGTAATATGCATCAATATCAAACATTATATGCATTATATAATAATACCAAACATTATAATTGTATAATCTTGTAATGTTTGTTATTAATGTATATTAAAGCTGTTAAGGGATGTTAGGATGTTAAAGTGTACTTGCATGCTGCTTATGAATGTTCTATGAATGCATTATGAAGGTCCACTGAATGTAAAACGTTACCAAAATTTCAAGTTGTTGGTGAATTGTCCCCCAGTCCTTCCAACCACTCATCTCTTCCTTTGTTTTCATATGTGCCAGAGTTACATTTATGAAGTTCTAGTGCTGCTCTCTTTAAGTATAACAGTTAACAATAATCATTATTTGAGTCTTGTCAAGTAAAGATTATCATTTATAAATAATGCTGTTTATCATGTTTAATATTACATATTAAGTTTTCTTTTCTCGTCTGCTCCCTGTGAATAATTCGGCTAGAGTTGCAATCTGCTTGCACATTATGGATAGCGTGAAGCATATAGCATTTGGAAGCAACATCGTGTGATGATGGTCTACAGTGTAAACACTACACCAATCAACAGAGAGATGAGACGCCCAGTTTTGGGCAGCATGCAACTGAATGTTTTGTGAGCGTTTTGCAATCTGATAGGCAAACAGGGAGGCGACATAAATGTCCGACTGACCTACAATTACGACGGGGGGAGTATCGGAGTGCGTTTGCTCTTGTAGACTGGCTGAGGGAGAACCATTGCGGACAGGCTTCTCTTCGAGGATCATGTGTGCATGGAGCACGAGGAAACTGACAGAGGCGAGAATCAAAGACAGCAAACGCTTGGCACTCATATCAGAGTCCGCTCTTCCAGCCGCCGGAATCTGCAAACATGAATAAGACCAGGTGGCAAAATCCCACTTCAGCTCTGCTGAAACTTTTTTGTATTTTCAATAAGTTAATTTTCAAGGACAAGTAGGAGACTGTTCAGTACACTTGTGTCAAGGTCTATTTTGGGTAATTCAATCTTTTGTATCCAGCCCATTATTATATTAACAATGTGAGTTATTTCTTATTAAAGAAAAGTATTAAATTCAGAGTAAATAGCAGAATTGATATGGTGTTTAAATTATAAAACATTATAAACATTATAAGAAAATAAATGAGGAAATGACTTAGAAGCTATTACACAATTTGAACTAATCTCAAAAATAGGAGCACTACCATGAAAGGTATTGTGATATCAAGTGTCACTTGGAGCAGAAATCTTAGAAATTTTGTTCCTCCTGCAGAGATTTCAGAAATCCTAATGTTTAAGACCACGTCTGACTGGAACTACAGAAGCTCAGGTAGATTGCAGTCATTGAAGTTGCTCAAGGGCTCTTCTTCTCTGCTATTTGAAGTTTATGTATTACTAAGCAAAAGGTGAAGTGTAAACCCTTATACATACATTCAGATTATATCAGGGGTCTCAAACTCCAGTCCTGGGGGGCCACAGCCCCGTGTATCTTAGTTCTTTCCCTGTTCCACCACAAATGATTGAGCTCAAGAGCTGTGTGGTAATTAGCACAAGGAGTTGAATCAGGTGTGTTAAATGAAGGTAAACCAAAAAAATGTGTAGGGCTCCGGCCCCCCAGGACTGGAGTTTGAGACTCCTGGTTTATATGTATATTCAGATTATTTGTACATTCAGATTTTATTTCGGTTCCAACTAGAGGCAGCAAGAACATCTTACACATGACATGAAGTCAACTACTAAACTGTCCAGAAAGCACAATGACATACTAAATCATTTCAATTTCGAGTGTGGTTAAATCACTCTTTTGATTCCAGCACTGGAAAATGCAACAATTTTGGTTGGCCAATTTATGTATTCAACCTGAGCCAGTTATAAAAATAATCAATTACAGCTTTAATGTCAATATAATTACGCAAGCTACTGAGAATTATTGGTCTGTTTGTTTCAGAAAAATTCTCGATTTTCAGTAATTTCTTTCCAGTATCAAAAAGATTCTGAAGTTATGCTTAATAAAGCCTGATATCATGACACTCCAGTTTTAAAGGGAAGAATGTAATTTTTCATGCACATTAGTTTTTTGAATTTATATTTGTGTCCACATTCTCTAGATTAGATTAAAATATTTTGTTATGAAAAACCTCTCCGGCGAAGCATGCTTGCATGGAGATTTTGTGAATTGGAAGTTTTTAATCATGCAGGCTAAACTGTTGGAACAATTATAGACATGAATCTCGTTTAATGTTCACCAAACTCTTTTCCCAAAAAAGATCTCTGAGACAAACAGATTTTTTACGGTTCCCATATTGCTGTGATGCCCCCCCACCTTCTAAAAGACCATTTATAATAAATTCAATTATTTCTTGTTTTGGGTGTTCAGCAGAATCAAAATAAATAAAGTAAAATTGTGCCTTTGATATTCAGAATATATATTTTTTATGTCTGACCCAGTACAACATTTTTTAAATTTATGGTGCCTCATTTTTCTTGGGGAAAAAAAACCAAAACATTTTTAATTAGATAAGATCGGATTCAGGCTATTATTTCTATATATCTATAAAAACCAAAAACACATGCATCCAGTTTCATTTGTAGCTAATTCTTTCAAGCAATGTTTTTTGCAACTGCCTTTGTTTGTCGCTATAATTACTATGTAACATCACTGTTTTCTCCCTAACAACTTGCTGTTGCAATCTAAAACTAACATGCTGACAGCGCACACCAGTGAGATACTTATACTGCAAACGAGGTTGCACAACAGAAAGAAGCCTATCTTATAAAATTTGATCACTGGATCCGTGAAGCTAAAGATTTGGGAGTAAGAACATACACACTGTCTAATCTTTTAGAGGTTATTATTCAACACACGTTTTATATAAAATACGAAGTAACATGCTATAAATAATGAACAGGCTAGGAATTATGCAGATTGAATTTAAAAACAAAAAGAGATTAAATCCAGACAAATTACATTCGAAAGCCAAGGCCTACACAAATATTTGTCACAGTAATCATTGTGCCATAACAATTCAAAAATACTCTTTGTTGTTATGTGTGCATGTTATACCAGTTCATAATAGTTTTGAATAGTTTTTCTGTGATCGAAGCTTTGCAAGTTTCCAGTGCTGAGTATTGAGTGGCTTTGTAAAATCACCAATGGTAATGTATTAAAGTACGGCACAGAAATTCCTGAAATATTCTCAAAATGCAACTTGAATTGAAGCTTTATCAACATAAATCATGCACAGTAAACATGCATATTAGCAACTGTGGAAGAACAACTATTCATTACATGACATGAAAAGCCATATTGTGACTTATTTTAGGAAATTCTTAGAAAGAAAAAATATATATTTTGATGTCTTTCTAATTGTTTGACATGAAATTATATTCAAACAAGCAGGAAAGCCAAATTATCACATAAATATTCAAAAATATATGCAAGTGAATGTTACTATCATCTTAAATTTAATAAGAATACTTTAATTATTCAAAAACAAAATATCAGTCTGCCAGAAGTGTTTATTTGCTTTAAAATGAAGTATTTAATTTTAGAAATTTATGATCATTCTTTTAGAATGCTCTATTAGCACTCCATATAGAATAGCAGGAAATGTCATAATATTTATCACACGTAATGGTAAATATAGGCCACAGCATCCTAGTTCAGAGCTCCAAAGTGCTGTTGTCAATTATACAGAATATTTCCAGTCAGTTTTCTGACTAATACTTAGCCCAATAGCCCCGCTTTGATTTTTATCTTCGGTGTATCTCCTCTGAAAGCTACAACAGAAGCATGCATGCGCCGTGAGGCTTTTCGAAAAACCCAAGCTCGCCGTGTGGAATTGCAGAAAAAAACAAATCTCCCCATGTGTTTATGCTCTGTAGCAGACACAAAAAGATTAGCCAGGAATCATTAATACCTTCAGACGTGCCTTCTCGGGGGTCGTTGCTTCGGAAAAATCTGCAAGTTCTTTCCTTCTAGCTTCTTCCTCTCTTCCCCTTTGGTTTTGAGTCTGTCCTTTCACACCCGTTAATGAAGAGTAATATCATGAAAGTCGTGCAGTGGTGGAATTTAGGAAAAAGGAGCGATGGCATATTGAGACAGGGGCGGATCCATGCTTTTTGTTTTTTAAAATAAGGAGGGAAAAATACAAGATGGTACAGAAGGTCAAAGTTTTTGAAGGGGAAGGCAATTATCAGATTGGGAATTATTTTTACCTCCATCGCAAAAAAAAATAGATGCTGGCTCAGATTCCACCAGAGTCGGCCCATCTTGACATCGCCCAGCCTGTAATGCACCTTGTTCCTCGATTCCACAGCTCAGACTCAGGGATCTTGCTCTTTTCTAATGCCTGCATGTCTTTACCAGTCCAAATAATGTAACCTTCCAGTTAACTGGCACTGCCAGATCTGTGCTTCCTTGGCTTGTTGCACAGACACTGGAGGTGTATCGTAAGTAGTGTGTCTCACCTTTGTTTCGGTGAAGTCTTCTCTCTCTCTCTCTCTTTCTCTCTCTGTCATACATGCACGCAGACACACACACACACACACACACACACACACTTCTTGGGATATGGTTTCCATTAGCACTGGGCTACATTTTAGAGCACATTCCTGATCTCTCTTTCACGTTATTGAGGAGGGAGCATTGCACTGGTGCTTTAGGGGTGACCAGGCTTCCGTGCTGCTAGCTCAGTCTATCTCGCAGACACTGGTCCATGTTTATAATCTAAAAAGATCATACAAGTCAACTTTTGCATTTTGGCTTGACGAGTGTACGTCTTGCACAGAATACCAAAATAAGTACCGCCGTTGCCTCTGCAAATC
The DNA here is from genome assembly GCA_019775895.2 of Stomatorhinus ivindoensis. Lineage (NCBI taxonomy): Eukaryota > Metazoa > Chordata > Actinopteri > Osteoglossiformes > Mormyridae > Stomatorhinus > Stomatorhinus ivindoensis. The sequence goes on along the minus strand of JABFEB020000124.1, from coordinate 1,376,076 downwards.
TAGCCTAGGGTGTGATATTATGTATGTGGTATATATTATTGCTTTGACACAACTGCAGATCAGAAACATTAATACAAGTGTTGGAACATGAAGTCCATTGAGATACTATTTTTTGCTGAGACTATTACACTTACAGTTTTCTATTTTTCTGATTTTCATTAACAGAAAAGCGTTTATATATATTTTATATATATATATATATATATATATATATATTCAGCAACACAAACCTTTTTTTAAAGATTTTTATGTTATTGAAGGTTAGTATTAAATCCATGATTTTTTTTTACTTAGGCCTTCTAATATTTTGAAATTATTGATTTATGCAGCTGTTTATGCAAATATGCAGTGCCTAGACAACAAATGAAAGGGGAAAAAATGGGGCTCTGCTCGTAGACTGAACACTGTTTTTTTTTAAATATATGTTCTCCATAATCATGTCCAGTGCTGCCAAACCACAGCATAAGGTCCTCATTTTTGGTCTTAATGGACAGCAGTCAAGGCTGCTTGACCGACACCTGACCGCACCACCTGAAGCCTGTTCTGGAATATCTGTCAGAAATGTATTTGTTTATCATTATGGCACATGCTAGTATTATACTACGACTGTAATAAAATTCCACAACAAAAATGAATGTTTTATGTATTTAATACCATTTTTTAGTTGTTGGTACCATTCATTTGATTTTTGGTGATGCAATTAAATTTGTCTTTTGGCTACAAGATAGGAATCCTTGTTATGTTACGGCTATTAATTTACTTTTGGGTGGGTTTTAGGTACTGTAACTATGATACAAATGAATTGTGTTACTTTGTAGCATGTTTACATAAGAGACAATGACCCATGAATATATGTTATTTAAATTGTTTAATAATCAAAAGGAATATGACATATATTCTATTTAATATTAAATGTATTATATATTGCTTTAATGATGACAGCTATATGTCCATTCAAATCTCGAATTTCAGTGGAATAACAGTTCTTCCATGAGAGTGAATACTCAGGTAAAGATAACAGGCAAGCAATTAGTCATGAACTATGTTATGAATAAGTTGGCCTATGAGTGTGTATTTACTCAGCTTTAAGTGCCAGTCTGCCTGCCTTTCTGTAAGAAGTTTGGCTTATTGGATTTGAGCTGCAGGATATGCCTGCAGTTGAACATTCATCTCCTAAGCATTTCCATTTTCATGTCTTCAACACAGATATCTCTGACTTTTTCATTTTATGGCTGGAATTTTTTGTTCATAATTTTTATATCTGATGTATACAAATAAAAACTAATAATGTGTTTTTCTTCTCCTGTTTTAGTCCTTATATTTATCATTTTTTGGGCTACTTTATGCCTTTGTTGAAGCTAAGGAATATACATATCACGTCATTTTTAGTGACTCACCAAACAGCCTAAAACAAAAATTGTTGATCCCAAGAGACAGTCATTTTTCTCTGTCAACAATTTAACATTTAAAATAATAAAACCGCAACTTGATATTTATCATGGATAATAATTAACAAATTAGTCTTGAGGGCTACATTAAACACACATTGTTGTTTTCACATGTTACATCCATTAATGTAGCATAGAAATGTCCATGACCAAATGACTGTTAGATTTGATTAAGAAGTGGGTTTAGTCTTCATTATGATGGACTGCTTAGTATGGAAAGACAAGCCCTCGTATAGCCAGTTAATTAGCAGAATTGGTGAAGTTTTTTTTTTTTGCTGTGTTGTTTATCCGGGGGAAAAATGTCAACTAACAGTTGTGTGAAATACCATGGCTGCTAGTGATTATATGGAGAGGTGTGAAGTACACTGAACAGCAATGCCCTTCCGGTCAGCAAACAGGCACCATCAGTGGTGATCAAAAGCCACTGAACGTCAACGCAGACATTTTATTCTACGGCAAGAAAGCGTATTATGCCAAGGGAACCAATGCCTCAGACCTCAGTCATGCTACACTTTACGTGCCAGGGTAACTGTCAGGGTAACGGAAACAGTTTTATGTGAAACTGAAAGGGTAAAAGGGAAATAGGAAATAAGAATAGAAAAACATACCAGCTGAATGTGAAACTTCATGAAAATTTGCTGTAGCCCTCAATCTGACTTATACACGATTAAAGTCACCATCATCCTATACAAACTTTATTTATAAATCATAAAAAATCATATCATATCAAATCATATGACAGTTAGTAATAAAAAAACATTACAAGTGGAAATTATGTTTGCATTTTATGACGGTGCAATATTCCACAAGAACCTGATATTTAGCTAACAAACAATGCTAGCATATTTTTCCTAGAGGGCGCAACTGAAAACACATTGAAACATGCCTGTAATAACTTTCCCAAAAATTTACACTAAATAATGACATAATAAAGTCTCCACAGGATACAAATAACCATAATTTTCACAGTAGCAAGGCATATTAGCTTTGATACATAAACAGGTATTGAACTGTATGTTGTTTTGTTATATTTTTGTTATCATTCACTACTTCCTATTTCATGCATACATTACAGAAATGTAAATGCTTACATATTTCTTTTAATGTCCCAAAATATTATCAGAGAATTTAGACAATGTAATATGCTAGAGGCTTCACATGGTAATATGAATTAAACAAGTTACTGTAAAATACCACAAACTATGTACTTTGTATATTTACCTAATTGCCTATTCAAGCAAAAGGCTTGTCCATATATTGAGATGTGGGACAACATTCACGGTTAGAAAAGACTTATAAATATTAAGAAACATATTGACAATTTTTTATAGAGTTTAGCTTATTATGCTCTGCATTTACTGCATGGTTATCAATATATACTTGAATAGCTGATATTAAGATTAGGAAATTATACCTCATTTAATAAGGGCTTGCAATATATATTTAAATTATCTTTATTGTAAATTGCTATATATGTTTAGGTCTAAAAAGCATGCTACTAAACAAAGTAATATAAAAACACGTAAAGCCCCAACCACTTTCAGTAAGTAAAAAACAACTTTCTGCCTCAACATATAGGCGAAAAAAATACAACCATACATTTAAAAACAACCAATGATTTGATTGAGACTGAAAAGCTGTATCACAAACTACACAATTTTTTTCAATGAATTTTACTCAGATAAAAAATATGTATTCAAAATATTTTATCAAAATATGAACATGATTATGGAATTGTGAACGAAATTGTGACAAATTATCTTAGTTCAGCTGTGCTTGGTTTGGAAGAAAAACAGTGTGAAAATGACTAGAAAATTCACTATAAAACCAAGGTAAAAGAACATTTAATTACTTTGATAGTAACTTTCTAACTACATTACTTATAGTAATTTTGGAACAGAAGGTTAATGAAAAATCATATTTATAAATAATGCAATCTTTAGACATGATAAAATAACAAAAAGAATCATATTTTGAAATGAGTATATTTATGCATTTGAAGCATTTTATCTCTACATTCCATTTTTGGATTTTAATGATTGAAATCACATGATTTGCAAAATTAGTGTTTCTGCCAGGAAAAAAGGATTCTGATTTTTTTTTCTTGGTTTCCATCACGAAATAAATTGTTCTGAAATTTGTGGAGCATCCTGTAGACGCATATCTTCTGTTTCAAATAACATAAAAAAATGCTTTTCTGCTATTGGCCAACTTAAGATTTCTTAAAAGGAACAGAATTGCAGGAGACTAAACTTCTTTCACCTTACTGAAAGTGACCTTTCTTTGACATATGGCAAAGATTTGCTATAAGATCTGCAATTAGAAAAGGGGGGAAAAAATCAGCACAGACAAAAGATTACTCTTTTATTTCAGGATTTTTTTGCACACTTG
>JABFEB020000124.1:1350014-1372137 GCA_019775895.2 Stomatorhinus ivindoensis | reverse complement strand
TGCAATTAGAAAAGGGGGGAAAAAATCAGCACAGACAAAAGATTACTCTTTTATTTCAGGATTTTTTTGCACACTTGCCGATGACAGGAAAAGCCACAAAAAGAGAAGAGAAAAATAATTGCTAGTTTAAGTAACGACTGCCTTACCTTGTAAAACTGTCAGAGACAAAAGTTCTGTTTACCTCTCTCCCACTGTGAGTAGCTGAGATGAGTACAAGTGATATTTACCAGCACATTTTTAGATCGTTTCTTATCAAGGTCGTCTCCCAGACCTTGGCACTCAACGTGAGCATAGGCAAAACAAATTTAGCTGCCTTCCTCCAAGGCAATGTATATACTGGAGAAACATGTGTATGCCATTACCACAGGATACATCTAAATGTCTCTGAAAGATTATCCCAAAAATGTGTTGCAAAGAATAAAAAGGGGGAAGTAAAACTCATCAGCTGTAATTTTTAAAGTATTCTTTAAAATGTTGTAAAATAACAATATTTTTACATTGTATGGTCTCCTGTGTATTTTTTCTACATTTCTTGGTGAAATTGATTTCATTCTTAGGCTGAGCTCTTAAGCACATTCCCTTGAATTTATGCGTTTGGTGAAACGTATTTATTATGCGTTTAGCAACGTGATGACGTTTTCAGATGGTTTAAACAATGCTGTTTCGTATTTTACAGTTTCTCCTTTTAGAGTCTCTATTATTTGGCACATTTCACGAAACATACTTAACATTCTCCTGACTATAAGAGCATTCCTCAAAGCAGTCATTGCATATAGCACAACACTGCAATTTAGCTGTAAAAGCCTGCAACTAACCCAAAATAATTGTAGTTTTTCTCGATTGCTTTGGTACATTTCTTAGATGACAATTTACATTTGCACAACAACAAGCGTGATCCCCACACAGTAATGTCCCTTCTGCACAGCAGAATATAATTTCTCATTGCTTCACACAAATTTCCAAATATTTTAGCACATGCAAATGATTTTGTACAATTGTTATCATTTGACACAATTTTCAGTTGCTTTCAGTTGGTCAAAATAGATAATGCAGTTTCCCATTATAATCATTTTACACATAAATCTATATCTGTGTGTGAGTCACCACAAGCAATATAGTTAATCAAACTTTCAAAATGATTGTAAAATAAATTTCATAAATTGCAGTGATGACACCGTTGTTGTGTTTTTGGTTCCCGCAGTACATGATTTTGTTGTATTTTTGTTGTTCTTGTGTTATACAGTGTTGTGTGATTTTTTTTGCTATTCTACTGTGTCCTGAGATCTGAAGAAGTTTCATGTACATGCAAGTGTTTCTTTTGCCAGTGAACTTTACATACTGAAACGGGTGCCTTTGACGTGAATAAGTATCAGTTTGATTAAGACAAATGATCAATCAGCAATAATGAGAAAGTTGGAACGACTAGCGTTCAGCATTATGGAGCTAACACTGACATTATAAGTATTTTCACTCTCATCATTAAAATGATACAGATTGTTCTTTTCGTTTTGGTGGCACTAACTAATTCAAAACATATTTAACATTCTGTTGATTCTCTTAAGAGCTTCTGTTTCGCAAATCAGTTCATGCATACAGCAAAGCACTAAGGTTTAGCTGCAAAAGTCTCGAAATTATCCAAAACAATTAACTCATGTCATGCAACAGAAGATTTAAACCCCCCAGTAAAGTGAGTAAATCCTCCAGGCTATCCATGCCCTCCATCATCCCTGATCCCTATTAATATTACAATAATAAAAGGTAACTGATGATGTAAGTCAAAACATATTACATCACTAGATAAGGGCATGTTAAGGGCTTGTAAAATGAACCTCCTCAAATTCATTATTTTATAAATGTGGTGATAAAATAATTGTAGATTTATTGTGGATTTTAAATGAGTATATATTTTCACAATTAGCAAGAATCGAAAGTGTCTTATGCCTGCACTCACATTAAATTTTCTGCCAACATACTTGAAGTAGTATTATGTTTTTTCAGGCCTGATATAAGAGGCTTTGAAAACTACATATTAAGATGGCAGTTAAAGAAAAAAACTACAACCCCCTGAGGAGAGCAGACTTAGCATCTTAGCAGCTGTTAGCCATTACAATCTAAGGATGGTCACCTCAATTTTCTTAGAAAATTGTTTCTTCAGCAGAGGCATGCAGTTGTGGGGTGGGGCTGAGGAATGAAAGAAAATTAATAGAAAACGGATGTTTTGCGTTCATGTTATTGTGTTTATATTATTATAATAAAAGTTGCACTGCATTTTGGATTCTTGGAAAAGTTGACAATGCACCATACATTTTGATTGGTTATTGAATAATAACAAGTAAAACTGAAGTTGAAAAAAGTCAAATTTTGTCCAACATCATATAAATCATAAATAATTTATAAAATTGTATTAGTTATCAACGTTTTTCCCCACACATTCCTTTTACACAAATGAATACTGACATTTTTAGTAATTTCTTTCTTTTTTAACAATTTTGAATTTTGCAGACACGACTATTTTATCATCTGTGTCATGTACTATGGGGAGAGCACAGGAACAGTAATCATGGATCATTTAACATACTGCAGAAATTCTCGCTTTGAGTCTGGGTGGAAACAATTATGGTTTAAGAAGATATTCCTCACTAAACTCACCACAGGCACTGATACACAGTAAGAGCCATTGGCACTCTGGATATATCATAATGATTCCATTTTTGTTCAAAATGACTGAACTGAACCCAGTGCAGTGTTTGAGTGTGCAGGACTGTTGCCACACATTTCTATGTCTGGAAATTTCACTGCTGCCTTCATTGTCTTTGTCTGGTCTCATTGTGGTGTCCAAATACGATAATTTGGGCTAATTGGTGCCTCTAAATTTCCAGTAATGTGTGTGTGTGTGTGTGTGTGTGTCAACCCTGCATTGCCCTGGTGTCTCATGCAGGCCATACTTCTGCCTGCTCTTCTATGCTGCCTCGGACAGAGTCCAGGTTCACCAGCAAGTTTGTCCATGAAAAATGGTTGGAATGTAGATTATTTGGAAAATCTTCACACATCGCTGTGAAGACAGAACCAGGGTTAAGAAACAGTCCTATAGGACAGCAAAGGTGACCAGACCACAGCAGCTGAATATAAAGGGCTGGATAGAATCTGAAGGAGGCTGTGCATCTCAGAATTTTGAATCTGGGTGCAATTTTCAGCAGATTAATGGCAGTCAAAGGGGTTGAAGGATGGGGGCATTTTACGGTGAGATAATAAAGTAACGTTCAGACAGAACAGGCTTAGAGTTCAGACAGGGGAGCCTGATGAATATCTCTTCTGTATATACCATATGGGTCCATGCCATGGGAATCAGAAAAAAATGGTAAAACATCTTATTACAAAATGTAGCAGTTTCCCTTTTAAGTGGTCTTGGACCAGAAATCCGTAAATATTCAAGAACAAAAAGCGTTCATTTCACTTCTTAACATAATATATTCAACCGACCTTGTAACATGCTGAAAGACGCCTCTTATTCTCGGTGCGATAGAACATAACTCCGATCGTTCCATGTGGACTATGTGGCTAGTTCAAACTAACAGATAATGCATTTAGCCGCATCCTTATTTAGACACATCACTAGAGCATCTAATTGCGATCTGTTTATGATGGGATATGGCCGTGTTTATAAACATAGCACCCACTGCAGTAATATTTAGTATTAAATATTTCGTACATGTGCTACAAATATCCCAAAAAACTACATAGACCATCAGGAATAGTCACCCTCTCACGCCTGCGCAATACAGACTTTCCTTGTAGCTGATGCAAGAGACTCGAACGGCAAGCGAAGAAAGAGGGGCATCAACGAGGCTGAAAGTAAACACGCAAGAAACGTCCGCTGCATCCAGGCAAAAATGTCCGGAGACGAGGTAATGCTTATTTGATTTAATACGTTACAGGGAGAGAGAAAGAAGGGAAAGAAAGCGGAAATCCGCGGTTCAGAAGTTTAGCCGAATGTTAACGGACCACCCTTACGTTAGTCGCAGGTTGTGCTTCCAGTGCCGTTTTACCTGAACGCTCACTCACCAGGCTGTCTTTATTTAGTTTAAAATATATATATATTAGATCCACAATCTCTATATATGACGCCGTATGGATGTTATTAACATAAACAATCACCGATTTTCTCTTACGTTTGCTGTTAGCACGCATTAGCTGCATAACTGAAGGTAACCGCTGGTCCTACGATAAAATGTGTCGTTTCCTGCTAGTACACCCGTCATTGTACCTGCTTTGCTATTAACTTAAGCGTATCGACAAACTATACAATTTAAGTGGAAATATACAGAATTTTTTGTATGTTAAATGCTTCTGTATTTATTATTATTATTTTAACCTTTTTTATGTGGAAAACTGGGCGCAGTGGAAATAGAGGACATTTGTTTCTTATGTGAATTTGCTTCTGGTCCTAACAGTTACAGTTAGCAAGTAATTTGACGGTGTATGTACAGTATGCAGCTAGGAAGCGGTGTCTTAAATGTGGCTAAATGTGAAGTAGTTCAGGATGAATCTGAAACAGTTTTCCCACAGCAACTTTCATTGGGCGTGGAACCCCACTACAGTAAACTAAGAATTGCCTCAAGAATTGCCTTTCTAGTGACTTAAGAGAGCTGTCAAACATGACGTCCACTGTCATTGTAGTTTGTGAGCCACCCACTGAGAGCATATGGAACTTCTTGGTCTCAGAAGAACAGGGGAAAAATGCTTGTATCAGAGGACGTCTTGAGCAGCAGTGTTTGTCATGCCGAATGTGTGGGAACAATGTGCCTGCCCCATGGGGAGTCCACCATGGTTTGCTGTAGGAGTGATATGTGTTAAAGTGACACATGGACACAACTGTGTATATTTCGGACCAGATCATGCTGCCCAGCATCTCTGAGGATCTTAATGTCCACCTATAGCTCAACTAGGCCTTGGTCACCAATTCAGACTCATTTTCCATTTTTATGTAAATATTCCATGAGTGTGTTTATTAATACTGTCGATACAGCCGTGAATCACATGCTTGAGGGCAAATTTGATGAGAATTGTCATATCATTATGGCGATTCCATCAGCAGTGTGACTAATCTATCATTATGCTTGATACAAAATTGATTTTTTTCCATCTGTTTATCCTTTTATGTTTATGTACTTCTTTTTATGAAACAAAAGGGCAGACACAGGATTCTGCAGTTTTGTTTACATGGACGGTTGCCAGTGTAATTTTCTTTTTTGTTTTTCTGAATGTTACCGGCTATAAGGAAATTAGGCTACACACTATTTTCTGGCACGTTCAGTTTAGTCAGTCACCTGCTTCTTTTCATGATATGGGCTGTGGTTTTTATTGGAATAAACTAAATGCTTGGGGGACTGAGCTGATCTCCTGATTAAATTTTTTTTTTTTACCCACGGCCCTGTAGTCATGAGAGGGGCTTTGTTACCCTATACACAAATTGGCTTCCTGTTTTTGTGTGGCTTGGCAGGCTAAGCCTCTGTGACTGTGATTGGAAGGTCGCTGGTTCAAGCCTCAGCAGAAGTGTCTCATAATCATGGGCAAGGCCCTTAACCCCTAGTCCCAGGGGGGCTTCACGCTGGCTGACCCTGTCCTGGGACCCCCAGGCCTGCTCTCACCTGCATTTGTGTCTTTGGGTGTCATGGAATTTGCCCACAGGGATTAATAAAGTATTACTGATCTGTTCTGTTCTATTTTCTTGTATTTGGACTGAATGTAGCGTCATAGGATTTGTTTCTGGATACCCATCAGGACTCTAGATTGTCTAACATTGGTGCATTATTTGTCGTCGGTCATCTTTGTGTTAAGTGCATTTTGGGTCTCATTTAGTAATAGCAAATCATAAACTTTCATGAAATAATGTAACAGTTTTAGGTAGTTAGACTGAGGGGTTAAATTACCTTTTTATTTTAAATTAAATTCTTTTGTCATTAATATGACCTTTTAAAAAATGTTTGTCTTATGCCCTCTCAGACTTATTTCTGATAGTGTTTGCGATCTCTGAGTTAGCTTTCTGTCTTCCCTTTTTGCAGATGATTTTTGACCCCACCATGACCAGGAAGAAGAAGAAGAAAAAGAAGCCATTCATGCTGGAAGAGGAGGGGACAGAAGCTCCCAGTGAGGACACCCAGCCCTTAGAGCTCAAGGAGGCAGACGCAGAGGGTGGGGAGGAGCGGGAAATAGACCACGAGGAGGATGAGACCAAGAAGAAAGGTAGGGGCTACAGAAACCAGGCAAGGGGCTGGTTATTTGGGTTTGATGATGCGTCACAACACAGTACATGTATGACAGGTAGGGTGCTACTAATACTGTGGAATTTGTGGCTATATATGTGTGTCAAATGGTAATACTTATAGTCTAACAGTTTTTTTCATTCTCCCTGAAGAGCCCTCAGACAATCTTGATGATTTGAACTTCTTTAATCTGAAAAAGAAGAAAAAGAAGATAAAGAAGTTTAATGACCTAGAAGATGGAGTGAAGGTCAGTGCAGGTTAATCTTTCCATTCTGAATGCAGTGTTACTGCACACTGAATTCTACATTATTTAATGACCCTTTTAAGCTGATCATTTAATTTAGATCCATAACATAGTTCTTGTCTTACTGAATGACTACATCCATGAACAGATTACCGATTATGTGGGCAGCTTGCCGCTGTGGACTGGCTGAATGTGAAGGGATTGTCTTTACAGGAGATGAAGATCGAGGCAGAGCAGCTAGAACCAGTGGATGATGATGAAATTGTGTCTGGACTGCTGCTGAGCAGGAAGAAGAAGACGACCAAGGTAGATTTCAAGGAGGAGGGCGAGTCTCAAGACAATGATGAAGGTAGGGATGGAAGAATGAGGTATAGCTTAATTTTACATCCTCGACTTGAAAATGAAATACTGCCAGTGAAATACTATTTTTACAGCTGGGTATTTTACTATGGCAGTTCCAGTACTTTACATGTGCCCCCTTCTGGGACTTAAACACACAACCACTGAGGTACGCGTCCATAGTCCTAACTTGAGATGGGTATTTCAGCGAGAAGTACTAGTCAAATTTTACCAGTCATTCTTCAATTAGTATTCAATTAACCCTGCGCCCGCCCCCATCACAAACACAAAGAAACTTGTGTTAAGTAATACTCAAAATATTTTAGGGCTACCACAATCATAATCATCATGTAAAAAATGTTATTATTTTAATGAAGTTACCTTGCTGATTTCTAAAATGCTTCAGTTCAATGTAGCAAATGTTTTCCTTTAATATTGCTACGTAGGCGTAATTACGGGAGTAGTTCAAATTATCGCTAAAAAACATATGGCGGTTTTGCGCCGTGGCATAGCATGTGGCGCTAGCACTGCACACGAGCACCTGAAGAGAACTCACAGGTGCTGTATTCTGGATCCTGGACCGCCAAAGGAGTTATCTATTTATGTTTATTAAATTATCATTAATACGGAGCTTTTTAAATAGCTCATTACCAGTGTGTGTGATGGTGTGCGTTGAGCTTGTTGGGACCAGTGTCATTATCGTAAAATAAAACTGAAAGGAAAACAGGAGCTAATGAAAGAAATCATTAATTGAAATAAAAATGAAAACTGTATTTACCTAATAAACCTGTCGTCCATTAATCAGCAAAAAGTACTGCCACCACATCAATGTCTTTTTACCTAATTTAACCACAGTATCTCCTGTTTTAAAAGATGTTGCAGGTACTAAGCTTTCTTCACCATGACTTCAGTACTTAGTGCATCCATTATTTACCAAAACAGCAGCGTGTGGCACTCCGCTAATCGAATTTAATAAGCATAACGATACACCAAATTCATACAGATTATAGATTCTGTAAAATAGTCAATCAATCCATAGAAAAATGGCTGTTAGTGGTAGCCCTAAAATATTTTCTTTCCATACAAAATGAGATATTACTCAACAGCCAAAGAATTATATAAAACATTAAAAGTATCTTGAATGAATTCATTTTAAATAGAAATTGAACTGATAGCTCAAGTGTAATAGCATACAATAATATTAAATATCTTGTGTCTGAGGCAGTTTGAGCAAATGGCAATTATTTTTTAAAATTCTAACAGTATTTCTCTGGCTTGTAGGCCATTCCATTAATTTATTTCCATAAAAAAGAGACATAACTCTTTGCTGGAAAAGGATAACAAAACAATAAAAGTAGCCTTGGAACTTGGGCTGAATGATTTTGGAATGATTTAAATTGTGATATTTGAAATGTTTGCGAAAAAAATTATGACATTTATAAAACAGAAAAGGATTTGAAAATGCACCCAAAATAAACCCATACATTCTCTCTGTACTGGGGAGGGAATTCAGTAGCTGTGGTTGCCAGAAGTCTCTACTGGCATATAGACGATTCACTCTTGCTCTTAATATACTTTAAATAAATTTCACTGCATGTGAAGTTCAAGGCCATTTTTAACGGCAGCCATGACAACCTAATCGTTCAGACGCAAAGCAGAGCCCACACTCGCTTTGGCTCAATATCTCCTTCTCTGGATTGGTTTAAAGAGCACAGACAAAGCTTGGATGTAGATTCAAAATGAGTAAACCGCAAACTTCTTAGCGATAGCTAATTTCTTCGATTTTTACAATTTTCCTACATGTTCTCGAATACTTGACAATGCTGACCCATCACCTCTAACCACTACACCCCTCTCAGAGTGTTTCATTTGGACATATTTATACACAGTAATAGACTGTTGATGGTTATTATTGATGAAAGGAGAAGTATTGAATGAAGGTTTACTGTGTGTTGTCCTTCACCAACCATTTTAACACAGTAGGAACTCATTAACTAACTGACCAGCCAAAACAAAACGGTGATTGATGGCAAAGCAATAATCCATCCTGACGTGGGTCTAGAGTCATATTTTCCCCAGAATTTTCAGGCATTAAAAACTATAGCATTGTGAATCAGAAGGAATTAATCTGTTTTGGGGGGTGGAAATTAGCTGGATACAAGTGCTCAGAATATATTTTGTTGGATTGTAAGTTATGAAGTAAAACAAATTGAAATCTTCCCAATTGCAGCCCAGGAGGACGATGACAGCAGAATCAATGACGGCATAACATTTGTTGCACAGACGGGGCCGGCATGGGCTGGGACGGAGCGAGACTACACCTATGACGAGGTACCATTCCGGGATTCTGAGTGGCATTTCTGTGGGGTAAAATGGCCCCCGAGGAATCCGTGGCTTTTACAGCACTTCTGCTCAGTGGCCACTTTCGTGGAGTGACAGGAGTAGCTCTGTGTTGATCATGTGACATCTGGCACACAGTTGCTGACTCGAGTCTTCAACATCATGCGGGAAAAGAACCCTGACATGGTGGCCGGGGAGAAGAGGAAGTTTGTCATGAAGCCCCCCCAGGTGGTCCGGGTGGGCACCAAGAAAACGTCTTTCGTCAACTTCACTGACATCTGCAAACTGTGAGTGCCACTGCTTTTCCTGTTTTGAGAGGGTTGCTGCTGTGCTCCCGCGCACCTGTCTTCCCCTAATTCGGTTCATTTGTTTTGTTAGCTTGCACCGTCAGCCAAAACATCTCTTGGCCTTCTTATTGGCCGAACTCGGGACGAGGTAAGATCTTAAACATTCCGCAGCCTGTTTGTCACCGCTTGATTTACTGCTTCTCTTACCTCCTTCTTATTGGCCGCAGCTTCCAAATATGACACGTATGGGGAAAATGTTCAACTTTTTTACAGCTGAGTAAAAACACAGATGTGTTGGACATGCTGAGTTTTGTCTCATTAATTGTTGCTGTTTTTTTTTTTCTTTGGACAGCGGCTCAATAGATGGAAACAACCAGCTAGTTATAAAAGGAAGGTTTCAGCAGAAACAGATAGAAAATGTCTTACGAAGATATATTAGTAAGTTGGATGTTATGTCTGTGTTTTGTCAGGTCTACCCTGGCCTAACCCTTGTTAGCAACAAATCATAATATGCTTTTATGTTTATCATTTACCACTATAGATCTGGAAGATGGGGTATATTTACAAGTTTCAAACTGTTTATAATTTTTTCTTAAATTCAGATGCGATTTATATAATTAAAATATATGCTTGAACCCTGTCATTATAATACATTTTGTATCATGTCACATTTGTATTGAGTAAGTCTGTGGTCTTCTGGGAAATCAGGGATATAAAGTGTCTTATCTGTGTGTGTGTGTGTGTGTGTGTCGCAGAGGAATATGTGACCTGTCACACCTGCCGCTCCCCTGACACCATCCTCCAGAAGGACACACGACTCTACTTCCTGCAGTGCGAGACCTGTCATTCTCGCTGTTCCGTGGCGAGCATCAAGACCGGCTTCCAGGCTGTAACGGGCAAGAGGGCGCAGCTCCGAGCAAAGGCCAACTGAGCCCACCGCTCAGTGGAGCTACTAAGGACCTGCCGGAGGTGCAGACTGGACAGTTTTGTTAAGTGAGGCTGCTTTTTGTAATTGCTCCATTTCCTAACGTGAGTACAGGTTAGTCACATTGATAAAAAAAAATAAAAAATTCCAGACCCACTGGGATTGTTTTAGATTTTTACAATTTGGATGTTCCGTTTTGCTCTTTTTTTTTTTTTTTTTTTTTTTTTTTTTTTGCCTCTTAAACACTCAATTCTCAATATCCATTTCAGAAAAGTGAATTAAAGTAACTTTGAAGATTCCTTTTATTCTGAAAGAGCCTGTTTTAGTGCAGTGTTAATTTCTGAGAGCAGTATTTAATACTTAGTTTTCAAATTGGTTGATAATGAATGAGAGCAACATCAAGTGCTTGTATCTGATAAAGGCCGTATAGCTAATATCAGTCTTGAATTTATAGATAATGATCCCACTGAATTAAAGTCCATCAAACAGGCCTCTGAAGTAGAGATTGTGTGGACTGTTTTTTTTTTCCTGGTTGAAATCATTACTCTGAAACTTGAAGGTATTTGTTTTGTAATTGCATACTACATGTGCTCTGCCAGTCATGAACAATCGTAGCTCATAAACAGTGTCAAGGCATCATCAACGGAATCATTTTTAGCTATTTAAAGTTGGCTGAACCAGGCTAACCTGCTGATCTAGCATTGGATTCCCCCACTTCATAAAGCATACCTGGCTGAACACCTCGATTTCAACACGTCTCTGAAGCCGAGCTGATCAGGGGATTCAAGTCGATTGATCACCACATGTAAAATACACTGGGTTTTGTCACTGTGAGGAATGTGTGGTATACGATAAACAAGGCTTGAATTAATTTTAAATGTGCACGTTTAAATTTGATGTTATTGTTTTCTGTTGTTGAGTATTCTGCAATTATTTCTACCCACGTAAGTCCTTTGGAATGTGGGTACAAGGGTGAATCCTACCACTTAACATTGTAGTAGTGGTTATGTTACGGTCTGTATACGATTTGTGATGCTTTAAGCAATGACTGCTATGATGGCCTATCATACAGTGCCAGTGTTTCCAGTATCTGTCCACAAATCTAACACCTGATTTGTATTCTCGGAAATTACAGCTAGCATGTTACCCATTTTTACCCATATTTACTTAAGGATTCATTAACCAAAACAGTTATCCAATCCAATGTTAGTCATCTGTCTAATATATACACTCTCCTCTACTTATGAACGTAACTTGTTTGTAAGGAGAAGAGTCTGTAGTCTTACTAAAGACATCAAAAAATAAAGTGCAGAATGAAGTGTTTATTATCGTTTTGTGATGAAATGAGAGTACTTTATTGAGGCCGTGGGGAAATTCTCTTATATTGCCCCATCTTACTCTCCATGACACGCATGTAGGTGAGAGCAAGCTTGGCGGTGAAGAACAGCCATTTGTAGTGGCACCGTGGAGCTGTGGGTTAAGGGCCTTGCTCAGGGGCCCACAGTGACTCTTCTGCCAATGCTGGGCTCAAACCAGTACTACTCCAATCACAAGCACAGGCTTAGCCACAAGCTGTCCTCATATATAATTGTATTTTATGATGAGACAGTTCTGATTATGTTTTATGTTGGTGTAGCTTAATCTGTGCTGCTACACTGGCTGATAAAAATTACAGGGCCAATAGTAAGTCCTAAATGTAATGTTCACCAACAGTGAGTGTTGCTGACAATTATCATTTGTGAGCCAGCATGTGGCTTCCTGGGTAAGGACTCTGTACCCATAGCCTAAAGGTCAATGTTTCCCGTCCCATGGTCTGTCTCTGTCACTGTCGGGCCCTTGAGAAAGAGCCCAGTTTGCTTCAGGCACTGTCCGATCCTGCTTCCAAAACAACGTAGACCTCTGGATATAGGTATCTTTGTGTAAAATTGTATTTTGAGTAAAATGTGAGGATTTGGTAAATTTGTAAGCCATTGGAAGCCATTCCGTTTCTGTAAGAGAGATGCATGTTGGCAGGAATAGTAAAAGTTTTCCCTGCAGCTTCTTTTTATTAATCACCTTGACAACCAGAAGCTGCTGAACGGGAGGGTCATGAAAACCACACAAATAAGAGCATCGTGAGGTGTAAAGCTGATCCAGGTGCTGTTTGGTTTGTTGTCATTATGAAACTAAGATGTTAGCATGCGGGAGACTCATTTTATCTGCTCGGATACAGGACTCCCATGTGCATAGGTGTGTGTGGGGGTGTTGAGGAGTTTGGCAGGCTGATTAGAACCTGGTGTGGCACAGAGGATTTTCACTTTAAGTTGCTGTAGAGGGGGGGGAGGGGGGTCACTCATGATAAACCAGGAGCACCTCGAAAGCCACGGAAAATGGGGCCCGAGTCTCATTGTGCTCAGGCACGAGCTTCTGTGTAACATCACTCTTTGTGCAATGACTGACGTGACAATTGCATGAGTAATGGCCCTCCCTCCCTCTCTCTGCCTGGACCTCTGGAAACTGAGCCGTTTTATCCCTTCCTTTAAATTTGGAACTCATGCCTTTGAATGTCCTCGTTCAGCTGAAAAAGGGCACTAAGTTCAGAATTTCTAAAATGGTTTGCAATGTTAATCTGCTTTTGATAATTTTTTTTTTGTGTATTTACTGGAACATTTGCAACATGTTTTAATTATATCATGTGTGATGCATTAAAAAGAGGATTCCATAGCAGGTCTAGTTGCTTTTGGGGAAGATTGATTGTGTGTGTTGCCAGGAAGGGTTAGAGTGCCTGGCTGTTCTCTCCAGGCTCACTTCAAGAAACCCACAGTTTGTAATGAATGGGTTCATTTTCTGCACCTCTGGTAGCTTGTTGCATTTATCAAAACTTAAAATTAAGACAAAAAGTCATGTGCCTTTATTATTAATGCGGGTGGCGTTTACTTCTAAACCAGTCTCAGTACAGTGTATGAATAATGCATCAATGCATAAGCAAAAGCGCCAAAGTATTTACAATTTTTTTCAATCGCAAAATGTAATTATTACATTCCAAGTTTGTTGTCATTAAATAAATAATAACAATAATATAAAAATAATAATAACAATAATAAACACTTCACGAGAGGATTTTTTTGCCTTCAAAGCAGCAGTATATGGCAGGGAACATTTCCAAAACTTTGCACGTTACAGTGTAAAGTTATGCCACACTGTTATATCCCTGAGTTTAGTAATGGCTCTAAATTTTATCTTAAAATTACTATGGATGAAAGTAGGGAATTTGACAAAGTTTTGAATCCCTCTGTGTGTGATCTGTTGCCCTCTTCCCTTCACATTAATTACTTGGCTGGTCATGCTGAGTGAAACCAGCCGTCAAAACTGAGTGTAATCTTACGGACCATGTAACGCAAATGCTCATTTCTCATGTAGCTATGTAAAAGCAGATTCTCTAGAACTGCACGTTGATGATCCCGGAGGTGAGGGCTACCTGCTGCAGTCTCACAAATGATCCAATTAAACACATTGCTCTGTGTTTTTTCACACCACCAAATGAATGGTCATAAAACATTTTTGCGTAATACTTCTGGTAAGTACTACAAGGCTTTGGTGACCTGATTTTTGGGGTAATACTTTACCAGTGCTATATGTGATTAAAATTTACTGTGTTCAAAATTACTACTTTTTTGAAAAAGCAAATAAACAAAATAGGCCTATCGCTCTAATAATTTCATGCCATGACTTCAATGTCTGGAATAAAATTGTATTGCTAGAAGATAGCTATATAATACCACGTGTTTTCAATATAACTTCAAAAAAAATTCTCCATTTGATGGCACCAGCTTTGTTAGCTCGACTCCTACACCCATTGCTGTTTTATTTCAAGGACGATATCTGGACATTTGACAACCAGAGCATCGTTTGGGACTGACCTGTGTCAATAAATTGCATTAAAAGTGCCCTGTTTTATCTTACATTTTACATCACTGTTGCTATGTTGCACGCACAGACTTTCACAGTTGAACGTAGATGAGAGCAACCGTCTTTCTGCCATAAATTGTGTTTTCTTATAAATTATTGTTCAGTGATCAAGTTTGGTCCTTTTTATATATGTCATCTTAAAGTGTTCCAAACACTGTAGGCCTACACATATTTTTGTATATATATCTGATCTCATACTTTTTGGTGCATTTTACATTTTTTTGCCTATTCTTCTGTGATTTTAGATTTATTGGCCTTGTTGTGTACATCAACACGTTAGTATTTGCTGCTCCTTATGTAATGATAATACTCTGTGTATTTCGCATGTTCAGTTCCATCAATTTCTTAAAAGTTTTAAATGTGGGATGGCTCACATGTTTTCTGCACAGTAAATGTATATAAATGAATACCTCAATGTCTTGTAATGATGACAGAAAATAGAGCGGATGTGTTTTCCTTTTGATCACGTCGTACATCCTCTATGCAGCACTTGCCTTGTTAGCCGCGCAATGCATAATTTAAATGCAAAAAACATCTTAAACATTTTGAAAGAAGTGTGCTAATGAGAAGACCCACCAGGATTTCAAAACACTTTGATGGAGATATGACTTAGGCCGCAGAGTTCATGTCTGACTAAATCTGAAGGTGATATTTAGCTCTCTCCACTATGTGTCACTCTAAACTAAACTTCTAGTGACATTCAGGCAAATACTTAATGTGTGGCATTTGATAAAAGAGGCTGGCCAGATAAGTAATAAGTAACCATTACGATTATCTTCACGGGTAGTATAAAAGACCATTTTGAGTCTTTTGTAGCCAGGTGATTCAGTTACATAATACATAGTATTTTAATGAAATTACAATCATCATGTGACCTATACAATATGAAGATATAGGGTTATACATTTCTGACAAACAAATACAATGCCATTAATTGGCTTACTGGTGTCCATTAGGGGAATTAAACAGATTTAATGAAAGCATAACAAGCAAGTAGCCTTTATGTTCACATTGTTTCTTTGTTTGCACATGAAAACCCGTTGACACAAAGCTGTCATTGTAAATCATCCTCGTACCATAAAAGGCTCAATCGATTACAGACGGTGAAAGATTGTTTTTATCGATTGAAAAAAAAATATGGGAGAAATGTGCATCTGAAATTTGTGAAACGTGGAAGCATAGGTTTGAATATGACTTTCAGTGTCAGTTTCACTTTAATTTCCCTAAAATGTTTACTTGTCTCTTCATCGCAATTATTTGTTATGGGTTCCGACAGCAGCTTTCTGGCCCAGAATAGCCGTGCCACATGTTGATGATTTTCTCTGCCTCTTTGGCCTCTGAGATATCATGTGTGCATTGTCTTTCTTGTATGGGCTATGTGTCCCATTAGAGTTTCCAAGACAACTTACTGAAATCTTTGACCAAACTTGTCTTCATATCTGAGCAGATTGAAAAAATATCTATAAAATACTTTCCTGCATTTCATTAACTCCTTCCTTATTACCAGGAATTAAAAAGCATCCTCAAATGCTACGAGACTCTGACACATTGATGCTGAGGATGTAATATGCCCTTACTTGGGTCTTTGCGTATGCTTAGTGCTGTAACTAATCTCTCCACTCTTCAATGTTTCACACACCTTCTTCTGGCCTTGAGAAACAAACCAAGACACTGCCGTTTTCATAGTTCCCTGGTCAGTTTCAGGTCCGAAAATCAAATGGAACTGAAAACATGCTGCAATGGCACATTTTGTAAAGAAGTATTTAATTCAGATAAGGTGACTTCACATAGCAGAAATCACCCACAAAGGCCCATAGTTTGCTAACTCTCAATCGATTTCGTTATTTATTGTGTAATCATAAATTATAAAGACCCAATTTATATAAAAAGCATCATAGCAATCCATCTTTTTTCAACTTACTGTACCGTTAGCCATGGGATAGCCCTATGACTGGAGATATTTTGTTTTGCAGAGAATCAGAGCATTTTATTGAAAACACTGAAAACTGAAAACACTGAAAACACTGACCTAGACATGACAGAACATGGATTTAGGCAATATTAACCCAACCATAATCTGCAGCAGAGGTTCACGACGTTTTAGAGATGGAATAGAATATCATCAGTTTTCTACCAGAATAATTTTTTTTTAAAAAGGTTTCCTCCCTAAATTTGGCTTCAGGATTCACTGAGTTGCTTGTACCCTAATGATGACATCAACTGGGTCAGTCCTGTCTAACTTTCGTTGTGTTCCATTGAGGTCGCAGGTCTTAAGTTGGAGCCGGGAATACTGTCACACTCGAGTTCAAGCCACAGAGCCATTTAGCAATACCTGCTCTAGCCAGGTTCATAGGTAGCCATTGTTAGAAATATCAGTTGAAAACAATCTATTATGCGGTGTATTGCCCGTACAAACACCTTAGCAATTTTTTATTTCAGGAACCTTACATGCACGTAAAAGTTACTTGTTTCATAATTTTTAAGTTACAAAGTTACTCTCAAAGTTACTTGGTTCATAATTTAAGCTGAAGAATAGAGGAAGTAGACTTCCTACCTCTATGGACCAGCCTCTTTTTAAGTACGGGCACCCGGAATCTGTTTCAAAACCCTATCAGTGTCTTTCTTGTACTTATATTTAACTTGAATATCCATCAAGGTACTTTATGTTACCTTAGAAGCAAACTGCCAGAGAGCCATTGGCGTCAGGTCTGTGGGCGATCGGAACTGGCGTGGTGCTGACGCATCATCCACTGCATGGCAGCCTCATTGTCATGGTCATTGTCATCCTCTGCTGTTGGAGGAGCTTCGTAAACTCTACATTTCAGTGCCAGCACTCTCTGAGGTATGCAGACCAGGGAATGCCTAGATCTCCATCGGTCAGTACACCTATTATTGGTCTGACGGCTCGGATGGCTGCCATAGTAGCTCTTGTTATGCTGGGACGGCTCCACCCGATGATGTCCAACGTCGCTCCTTTCAAGTGGCGTAGTATGAGATTCAGATTACAGCACTCTCTGGGCTTGGTGTTGCTGGTGTTCCCAGCTCGCAAGGCACCCTAGGTATTATGGAGAGGAGTCACAGTGCGCAGCTTTATGGAATTTGAGAAGGATGGTTGTGAGGGCTCTAAGGGCAGATAAGGAAGCATTTGTTAGAGGAATCTCTGAACAGGTGACCCGCCATCTGTATTCTAATGACCCCCATCCAGTTTAAAACAGAATCAAAGCATTACACACATCTGAATCTGGATGGGTGATGGAATGGTCCTTAGGAATGACCCTGCAGTTGTGACCCGCTGAGCCAGCCTTTGAGCAGCTGTTTAAAGCTGATCCTCCAGCTAGAATGCTGGACATCACTGGGTCCTGGATCCTCTGATCTTCTGTGAACCACCCAATCTCACTGAGATTGCATGGGAGGTGAACCAACTGGGATAGGGAAGGCCACAGGGATCTGTGGCATCTGGGGTGTCTGTGGTATCTAATGTCTCCATGCCGGTGGTAAGGTTGTCTTCATGGCTTTGCAAGCAATTTTTGCTTCCATTTGGGATTCAGGCACCATCCCTGCTGACTAGAAAATCTGGGTCACAGGAACCTCATTGCTGAGGACCCAACTAGCTAGACCAGGCCAAGAGGACACCCACATAACACCTGGCTGCAGCAGATAGATGGCCATTTCTCGAGGGTGGGACCGGAGGGACTTGGGGGTGTCGCCAACTGGGATCCCAAGGTCTTTTGTTGTGTGGTGGGTGCAGTACTGCTCTGTACCAGTGCACGCTCTCCAACCTGACTTGACCTGACCTTAGAAGCAAATGAAACAGCAGGAGTTGAGTCAAGAAAAGTGGCATTTCAAAAGCTAGAAGCATGTGGGACCTTTGATTAATGAGCATCGACATGCAAATTGCCTGGTTACCGGGCATGAGTATTTCAGCAGTACTAGTTAAATTGGTTACCTTGGGTAGAAGGTCAGACACCAGTCAAACAATCCACACTGACCATTCAGGAGAACTTTCTTTGGGAGATGGCTGCTGGACTTGCAGGCACTGAGAGACACATGTTTGGACAGACTCGCTCTAAAGACAGACTGTATGGGATCCAAGCAATTTTGTTGATGTCAGGACTGGTTATGAATTGCTTGTTGAAATTTTACAGAAAGGGATATCTAAACATATCTGTGTGTGATTATATACCAGACTGAGGATCATCTCCCACTGATAAGTAGATAAGAAGATAAAATCAGCAAGCTCAAAGTTATGAACTGTAAAAAATGTTTAATTAATCACAGGATGCATGGGCACCAAACATATGAAACATTTTCCTTAGTATTATGAAAGTTTTATTAATTATTAAATTATTATTAAAGGCATATTAAAGTTTAGACTTTTTTGTTCACTTTAATGTGTATTTTTTAAATTGCGGATGTCATTTTCACATTTATTTTGAAATGAAATTTAAGCTCTGATAACTGTGGAATTTACAGGCCAAACAGATGTGGGTCTTTTCAGAGTAATACGTGGACTCCTAAGACAGCAAACACATTTCGGCAAAAGTGAAGTACGTACAAGGTGAAGTTTTTAACCATGTCAAAGTACTGCCAAAAAAATCTAAATTCAAAGCAGGATTATGGTTAATAAAATGTATCGGGACCAAGCATAGTTTACACTGTCAACACTAATTTTCTCTCCTGTGTTAAATATGCCCATACAGTTTGTGCCCTGCTACAAAGCATATCTTTGCGAATTTCTTGATAAAGAGCAAATGAGTAAATCTTTCATGTTATGAGCTGCACAAAACCACCTTCAGGAACCCTTAATATACTTATTACAAAGCCATCAAGGAATACAAATGAGATGTTTTCAAATATCATTGTTGCAAAAAAGAACCTTTATCCCAGGAATTCCCTTGAGCTTGATGAATTTCATCTGATCCTTTATTTTATGCCTCACTCGTTTTCTATAAACACAACAAGAAGCAAACAGAAATGAAGTCTCGGGATTTACTGGTGCATTTGTTGCCTGTGCTTGGGGGGAAATTTGGCTGCGCTGCAGAGATAGAGGGAGAGACCTACCAGCAGTGCAGCATCCACCCAGTTCAGCCCCCCCACCCCCTGCCCCCCATCAGACTTGCAAATACCGACCCACCTGCAGCCCCAGTTTGTAAGACATACTGTACCTTGACTGGTCCACTGCATAGCTCTGGAGGGACTGAAATCCATGTAGTAAAATTGAGGAATTCAGCCCCCCCACCCCAGAACTAGTAACAAAAGGAAAACACATGTTGGGTGTGCCAGATTCAAATTATTTTACCTAGAAACAAAACTATGTAAAATTTAGATCACACAAATGAGGTGCGGATGATCACATGAAATGCGAGTGTATTGCGGCAAGCAAAGCTAAGTTGTGTCAAATGTAAACTGAAAGATAACTAGCTATTGTGTTTCCCAAGGAAGAGGAACAACACTTATTCTGTTTGTTCAAATCCATTTTTAAGGTCAACTTGTGCTTGGAGAAGACGTGTTAAAGGGGGTCTTCTGAGTCTGCAGAGAGCCACAGACAAATGCATCAATATATGTGAAGTCCCTATATATACCGTATATATGTGTGTGTGTGTGTGTCTTAGTGGGAATGTGTAGCACTTTTGTCAGATTCTCACTGAAACACAGCTAGAGGGTAAAGTTCAAGTGACTAGCACAATGTACAGTTGCATCACCCACTTATACAGCAAGCTGCGCACCAGCGTTAATCTATGCCTGGCAATAGTGTTCTGTAAGCAAAAGAAAGACTGGCCATGTGATTCTGATGGATGCTTGGACCAAAAACAACCCTGTTATTTTCATGTCTGAAGAAAGAGGTGAAAGACTTTGAATGCTGTTCAAGAAATTCAGGAAGTGTACAAAACTTTGCAGAATCACACTGGCTTGCAAATGCCACCTCACAAAACATACAAGCAAACAAACAGTAGCACAAAACAAACAAACAGTAACACAAAACAAACAAACAAGCAAACAAACAGTAACACAAAACAAACAAGTGATTGTACAGTTTGCTTACACTTGAACAAGTTTTATTTATTTACATCTGTTCAGATCTTTTGTAGTCTTGAATATACACTTTAAAAATAAAATTTGTGCCTGTTTAAAGTCAACATGTATAAATGAATCAAAAAAAAAAAACACACTGATAAAACACAAAAATCAGAACTGAACTGAAGGTATGATCATCTCTTTAAGTTCCAGTATCAATATAAAATGTCCATCCTGTTGTTTATTAGATTTTAAAACTTTTTGAAACGCTTTGTTAAAAGTATGCTTTGGGTGTCAAACCTTTTCTTTTTCATCTGTTTTGGAAAAGAATTAGCCCATGTTTGGAGGAGACTGATCTGCTGCTATCGCTTGTATTTAGTCAGTCAGTGGCACGGTGGGACAGTAACGTTTAATCTTATCCAGCTCCCAGGGCCGTTCCCCCCCCCACTCGGCGGTCAGCCGTCCGTCTCCTGGCAGGCCAGGTACGAAGGTAGGCGGCGCCCCTGGTGTCTTCTTCTCATTACTGCAGTACTAAAACAGTCTCCAGTCGGCGGCCTTTTCCAGCATCCCGCTGGCTGTACAAGAGAAGGAAGAGCGGCATTAGTCCTCACATGTGTTTTGTATTTTTCTCAATTGCTTTTAAAGCTCAACAGCTCTCATGAAATATTTTCCCCTTCACGTCCAAGACAACAAAGGGGAAAAAGTCCAGCTATGACCACACATAAATTAAGATATATTACAGCTCGTATACCAAAATAGTATAATAAATTATTTGATATTCAGAGCATTCTATGCCAGATTCCAATGCAGATCTCACTAGCAACTAAAAAACGTTCGGTCAGAAACTGAGTCATGCTGAATCAATTACGCAACATAATTGTTGAATTACTTTGTAAAGTCAAAAATAAACATTCTGCTTATTGACTGTATCGTGGGTAATCACTTAGATATGGTAGAGGAATGCGAAAGATTCTCTTTGGGCCATGTTTCTGAGGCACTTCAAAAGGCTCTGTATCATTTGCATAAATTCAAGCTCATAATTACGTATATACTTGATTGCAAAACAACAAAGCAAATTTCACAGGCCTGAGTAGTGCCATAAAAGGAGGAATGTTTTTTTTTCGAGACAGACAATAGCTGAAATAACAGACAATACAAAAGCATGACCAAAAATGAGCCAAACGTTACATAAAAAATCTGCTTAATTTCTGATTCTAGATCAGTCTAAATTTAATGAATTAATTATTCATGCTATATGTGGTTATGGAAGTATCTATGCTTTCTTATAAACCAGCTAATTACTAATTGCATTCTAATTAAACAATTTTATGAAACGGATTCCTTCTGTATATACAAACCACACATCTGCTTGGAACACAACTAGCATAAATAAGGTTGGGCGGGGGGGATAAAGTGCCCATCCAATCAAAACAGACTTATGATACATTAAGTTTTAGGCTGCATGACGAATCCAATAAATTTGAAGACATCTGTGACTGCTGCTCAGCCCCCGATGCTCTGAGCTCAGGCTTATCTGGGGAGGGGCAGCGCAAGCCGGAGTTAACGCGATCTATGATGCGACAGGACGAAGGGATCACATGGGAATCGGACTTGGACTCAGACTGCCTGTCTATCTTTTGAAGTCCTCTGCAATATCTGAGGTGCAGCTGAGTAGGCATTAACATCTGAGGAAGCAAAGCCTCTTCACCTTGAATCTGGATTACTAAGAATAATAATAATGATAATAATAATAATAATAATA
>JABFEB020000124.1:1321797-1340825 GCA_019775895.2 Stomatorhinus ivindoensis | reverse complement strand
CACCGGCACAGTGTCCTGCATGTCATCAACGGCAGCGTCAGAGAGCACAGTGAGCCTTCCGATCACCGGCACAGTGTGTAAAAGGGACACCACACTGTAAGAACAGGTTATCGCAGCACATAATATGCTAAATTGCAAAAAGAAATGCAATTATTTAAGCAGTAAAGCATACAGTTCATGCATATTAATCATGGAGTGACACAAACACATTCTTATGTCTAAAATGAAAACTTTTCACTGAATACAAAGAAACATAGAAATCTGATGATTTTATAAGTACAGACATCTGAGATTTTGCGATGGCCGCCATCCCTGTCCCTTATTTTTATATCTACCTGCACATCTGTATCTCTATAATCAAACATAAGGCCGTATTTCTGCAGTAATACAGCTTTCATGTATGAGTGTAAGTCGTTATTATAGCCCTGCCTAAGCTCTTTTGTGGAATGACTCCATTTCAGGTAACAGCACAGGTGACATGGACCCAGCACACCCTAACTGCATATCTAACACTGTCCTGAGATGCACGCGCTCACACGGTGAACACGCGAGTCAGCCCCGGCTGTTGACAGATGTATGGTAGATGGCTTCAGACGCCAGCTGCTTACTGAGTTTGCCAGCAGAATTGAATCACGGGAACAAGAGCGTGAGGAAACACAAAGGACAGGATTACACAAGCCGTCCTGTTGGAAACGAATGTCAATGAAGTAGATCTCAATTACACCCCCCACACACACACACTTCATTGACATTGCCTGCTGCTGTGTTGTTTTTTTAAATTGGTGAGAGACGGCGAAGAATTACAGAAAACCATTTTGTGTGTAGATATGGATAAAGTACTTATGTTCCCAGCTGCGGCAGCTGTGTTGCGTTGCTGGATACTGTTATATCCATATTTAAGCACAGAAAATATTGGGTCTAGCTAACTGTGTGGGGTCTGGAAGATGATGCGTTGCAAGGGAGCCACAGGGAAGCCATTGATTGCCCAGACTTTATTTTCCAATGCTTGCAAAATGCAAGAGAGCGAATTGTTCTCTTGCCATTTCTTCCTAATTTCCTCCATTTGTTTCCTCATTCCAGTTCTACTGACTTCTCTGTATCTGTGTCAGTCATCAGATGGACGAGTTGCTGTCATGTATGGGGCAGTATGGACTGGAGAGGGATAGTTTATGACTGTTATAAGCAGGTAGAAAGAGTCAGAAGCACAGATATATCAATAACAGCATGCAGAGATATGGACAGTTATAAGAGCCACAGCTAGGTACAGCATACAGGAACACATTTAGCTCTAACAACTCAAGATTTTAATGTATCTTGCAAGAATTTTTAAATATCAGATGTATGGGATGCAGATCTGTAACCTTGTGACAGATGTGTGCTTTAATCTATGACTTCCACCCTAAAAATGTTCAAAGGATGTTTACATGGCCCCTGAGGTAGCCGTAAACCGACTGACCATGTGATAATGAGGTCGTTTTTATTCATCCCCAATGGGGAGGTTGAACAACCAATGGCAACACGCCATACTGCTTTGTCAGATGTGAGCATGGTGCTTATTACTCATCTCTGTGGTGTTATTTGCACTGTCATTAGCAGGACGTGATGACATCAGCAGGACTTGATGACAGCAGGAATACTTTGAAGGTCACTGTCCATCATAGAGAACCTTGAACTGAGCCACAGATTGTTTTTTTCCTGTTCCTGGGAATTACGGCCTGGTTAGCCCATGCTCTATGCTGACGCAGAGCTCCACCAGGAGTCCTCTGGGTTTGATACACCGCAGCACCTCGCACATTTGGTCCTACATGTGGAGTCGGCTCGCACCTCAGTATGCGGCATCCCTCAGGTCAAATGAAAGGATACAAGCAAACTGTGCCAAAATGCATGATTAAGAACACCTCAACTTAGAAGAATACAGGTATGCGTGTCAATTCTGTCTATTCCATTATTCCTGAACGACAACTAAAAGACTTGCGGCATTCGAAATAGGCATTAAGACCTCCCCTATATTCGTGAAAAATACATTTTGATTTGTCACATTCTTGGGTAAAATTTTATACGTAAAATTAGTTGTTTTAGGAAAATCAACTATTGAGTTAACTGTGGATCATCAGTCTTCATTTTGATGTTACGCACACTGATTTTTAAGATGTTATCAAAAATGCTGGTGTTTATTGTCGCACAAGGAGCAGACTGGCTTCCTTAAATTGCCATTAAGGTTGCCAGTTAGCACCAACTCCTCTTTCTCCCTCTCTCTCTCTCTCTCTCTCTCTCTCTCTCCCCCTCTCTCTCTCTCCCTCTCACTACTGTGAAGACAGGGTTCATCTGAAGTGCAAAGGATGGTAGTCTCCTTGAGTTCTACCCTCTCCAACCATTTCCAGCTCTCCTCCGGTTATCTGTCTTTATCCAGCTTCCATGGTGCGAGATCTCCCCAATCAGCAGCCAGCCCAGTGTGTTTAATCTGCAGAAGAACTTCACCGTCAGGCATCTGCAGGGGAGCGAGCAGGAGGACGGGACTGCCCGACACGTGCACGAGGGTACGCGTGCGCATGTGCACAGAAAGGGAGAATGCAAAGAGAAATACAAACCTTGTCGGTTTGGGGGCCAAAAAATATAAGTGAATTTGGTTCAATCAGGGTTTCAGCTTGTGTTCTGCTGTCATTTCAAAATAATGAGCCGTCAATAAATAAAGCTTTATGACATATAAATCCATCCGGAGGTGCAAATGCATCGAAATACTGGCAGGTGTTCTTGGAATGGAATACCTGTTCATAGACAGTGTTCACAGACCCACTAATTTATGATATATGGCTTTACTTTTTCCAGAAAACAGAAGCTCACTTTATTTCTGAAAGATTTCTTTGGCTCTTTTTTTATTTTTATTTCTTATTTTTGAACCTTTTTTGTGCTTCACGCATATAAAAATAGAACTTGACAGAGAAGGAGCCTGGAATTAAATGAAACTACTTATTATATGGCGATAACAAAATAATAAACAGGACCATTATCCATAGTTTTGCATTTTTGGGAGAAAATATGCTAGCAGATGACTGAGTGCAGTGGGGTAGGGAGCTGCAAATGAGTGTTTTATTGCCCAAAATGACAAGGACCCACAATGCTTTTAACCTTAACAAGAAAAGTGACTGTGAATCTAATCCTAGATTATATAAGCTAACAAAAAAGTACAGGCAATGGTGCACAAAATTATCCTTAGCGATGTAAAACATGCTCCTTCAAGCACAGCCACTCCTCTTATATATACATGTTATCTTCATTCATTCATGCAAAGATTTAAAAGCATGTAAGTAATGCACCCATTTTGTTTCCTTTTTTAAAAGAAGACTTGGGTACGTCCTATTCAGCTGCAGAACACAGTGCATACCCTCAATCATTAAAATCAATATTTTAAAGATATGTTTGGGGAGAAAAGTAACATGCATGCTGGTGTGTAATATGTGCAGTGCCCTGCCCTTTGACCCCTATTGGCGGGAGGACACTGCAGATCACCGCAAACCTGACTGGACAACTCAAAAAGGGAGAACAGAAGGACGGGCGAGCGACTGCTTTGTAACTATAGGACTTGTCCTAGTGTGGTGCCGAACATTCCCCAGCAACGTAGTAAATCTGCCCAATGAATGTCTAATGTCTAATTTCCAGAGTGTGTTTAGTAATTTTACAAGATTATGTTAGAAAGACAAAAACAGGTGACCACCTAAATGTAGAAAATACCAACTTCTTAATGATGTGCTGGGCTGCTGGAAACCATTTCTCCACAAAAAAATCCCTTTATTTTATTTACTAGCACAAATATGACAGTATTTATGCACTGACTGTAGAGCAGTGTGCCTACTCATGCTCAAGACTGACGGCCTGACTGATTCTATGAATGGACATTACAGTTGAAGAGTATTTACCTTCATGCACACTTGCACCTAGCTGATGATACCTTCTCCACAGACATCCAAGCCAACCTTCGAGCTATTAACTATTATCAGCAAATTTGGGTCTATCTAAATCAACCCCTCCACTAAACATGAAACAGCTCTCACCCCTTGTGTACCTGCCTGAAATACACTTCACTTACTCATTCTATTGCATATTTTTAAAATTCTGGCAGTTACCTGTATGTCTTGCCCGTGTCGTACCCTTTTGCATTAACATGGCTTTGCTCCCTGGCATTATGGGAGTTTAGCTCACACCTTCCTTGGCTGGATGAGTTAGTAAATATAGCCGATGCTGCTACGCCTGCATAACCCTTGGGAATGCATGAGCTATTTTGTCTTACAAAAATTCTGTTTATCCTCATTTCTAAATTGTAGCACCATAGAATTACATTTTTGCTTAGACCTGAAAAATAGAAAGTGCTGTCCTTTTTTATTGACCAATAACGATTCCAGAGGTCAGTAAGTCACAGGTAAATTGTATGTGGATGGGTGAATGTGAGGCATAAACTGTAAAGCGCTTTGAGTACTTGTAAGAGTAGAAAAGTGCTATATAAATGCAGTCCATTTAAATTTATCATAAGTGATTCATTAACACCCCCCCCCCATTCTTCTGCTAAAGGTCAAATATGCTGTGATCCCCCATGTTCCACGTTTCCATGCAGTTTCCACAACCACACACACAGCCTTTTACTGGAATGACAAACCGTGGTGAACGGCTTGTGATGCGCTTGTCAAACCCATCCGTCCATCCATCCACCTAAAACCACTTTCACGTCCACGTCGAGCACAGCTAACCCAATGCCAGCAGACATGCGTGAGATGCCCAGGATGGGATTCCATTCTATCATGGGGCCTAATGACATGGAAGTGTTCTTGAAAAAGTAGAAGTATTCTTGGCTGCTTTACCCACTTATTTATTCTGAGCAGTCGGAACCTTGACCTTACACAAGTGATAAAACACAAAGGCTTACAAACACGCCTTTCCACTGTGAAGCATGGTGTCCTGCCTATCGTGAGGCAGCCAGATTCTGAGCCAACGAGTCTCTCGGTAACCCTATTAGCCGCGCGGCAATAACACAGCTAAATCCGACAGCCTGCTGCATGTTTGTCATGGGAAACCACCATGATCGTAAATATGCTTGACAGCGAATGTTATTGTGCAATTTGCTTTATCATACAGCGGTAGAGAAGTTGCAGAGCGCTGCATTATGTTAGAGGAGCTCAAACTCCCATCTCGACCTAGTAATTGTAGTTCATTACATTTACAACCCAGTTGTCAGCATGCAGCTCCTAACGGCTTAACAAGACCTTTGATTTCCCAGCATCCACAGGAGCCAGAGGTCATCGTGGTAGAACAAGCTATGTCAAAAGCAGTTAAAAGAGCCTAAATAGCTAGCATTCTTAATTAGCTTACATGGAAAAATGTGCCTCTAGCTTGCATTAGCACTTAATGCTAAGAGTGAGCCAGGGTCTTCTGATTAGTTTGTCTCTATGACAAGTTTTACCGACTTTCGCCATTTTGGAGAACATGCATCAGCCAGCGACCGTTCGTGTGCGAGCAAGGAGGGGCCGCATCCTGACTCATGCCAACTATTGGTTAAGAGTCGGTATTTCAGCGCCCCCCCTCAATCATGTCACCTTCCTTTGCTTGTTCTCCAATGATGAATGAGGTACAGAAGCTTTCATCTATCTGTGGGGGCAGGTCCATTCATCCCCACAGCTGAAAAATAGATGGTGTATGAAGTCTAATTTGGTCCTGCGGCCTAGCTCTGTCCCTCTGGATGTGTCAGGGGAGTTTGATTAAACCTCTTTTATGGGAAATCAATACTTTGTTCATTAGGTCTCTCCATCCGGCACCCCACCCCCCCCAATAAACTGCTGACCCCCACTGGAAGGCAACGTGCCAGAGGTGCCAGGTTTTCCCAGGTGGGTGGGGGAGAGAGTTGTGTTGCGGCTGGCCGATGCACAGCCTCGCGACCCGAAGCGATTTACGGAGGATGATAAAAGCCCAAAGCCAGCAAAATGCGAGGGGACGCTTCCCATTTCCGCAGAATCCGTGACCCCCCCCCCCCCCCTCCCGCCAGACGACCGAGCTAACGAGCTTGGTGATTTACAGGTTTAAAGTGTCATTAAATGCGCATAAACTGACATTAAATGAATTGCAGATTACGCTAAAAATGGGGGCAGCCCAACGGGCTGTGGATCGCTCGGTCAGTGAGGTCTTGAGGTATGAGTCCGACATGAGCAGTGGCGAGTAAAGGTAGGTAGAGTGTTTAATCCCCCCCAATAAAGAGCCAGATACTAGGGGAGGAGCTTCTGTCGGGGGAAATTTAATGAGCTTGCGAGTGTCACCTGCTGTCAATTCCAATTTAAAGAGAAGAGCTCTCTGGAGGCCAATTTGCTCCTGCAGCCACCCACGCTTGCAAAGTGGCAGCCAGCGTGGCCCACGCATGCTTTGCAAGCACCAGCGACCCCCCCCCACGAAGCCCCACCGCCCGGCTGCATCTGCCTCTCTTTGGCACGGAAAAGAAGTGGTTCATTATCCTTGGCTGGATTTCGAACTCTCACGGCTGACACAAGAGATCTGCTGAAGGGATGGTTTGCCTTCCTGTCATATTTCATTTCCCCGAACGTTAGTGGACCTACAGTGACCAAAGTAAATTCACAGTCATTGTTCTGTCACGTGCAAGGTGGGAAAAGCTGATCATCGCTTAACTGAAGAAAGAATAGACAAAAAAACAGTGCTGGTCCCATGTCAGTAGGGTGCGGCACCCCCCCCTCCCCTGGGCCTGGATACATGCGGTGATACAGTGCAGACGGGAGTCGTACGGCTGTTGTAA
The DNA here is from genome assembly GCA_019775895.2 of Stomatorhinus ivindoensis. Classification (NCBI taxonomy): domain Eukaryota; kingdom Metazoa; phylum Chordata; class Actinopteri; order Osteoglossiformes; family Mormyridae; genus Stomatorhinus; species Stomatorhinus ivindoensis. Next base: position 1,334,041 of record JABFEB020000124.1, on the reverse strand, counting down.
CTGGCCCTCGAGAGCCTGCAGATTGGCAATGGAACTGAGTTGACGTTCAAGTTGATCCCACACATGTTCAATTGGGGACAGATCGGGGGACCTGGCTGGCCATTGGAGGACCTCAACATGATGCAGGCAGTCCACAGACACATGTGCGTTGTGTGGACAGGTGTTGTCTTGTTGAAAGACACCAGGGTGTCTCAGGAGGGGTAAGACATGCGGACGCAGGATGTCACTGACGAAGCGCTGTGCCGTCAGGGTCCCCGTATCACTACCTGAGATGATATGAACTCATACCCTATGGCTCCACACACCATGATGCCAGGAGTAACACTGGTATGTCTCTCCACAACATTGCATATATACACATTGCCGGTCTGCACATGTACCAATTACATACAAATCGGACCATTACTTCTCGGTGCTTAACTTTTTTGGTCACTGAGTATATTTCAAGTATATTTCATATGTGCACTAAAATATCACATTAAAATGTATCCATCCATCCATCCATTCAATATTTTTGAACCCTGATGTAATTCAGCTTATTACGGTAACTACTTTGAGCACCATCCTTTGTATGGACATTTTATTATCATTGGTCAAAGTGTTGAATTACTATGAACTATATTTACGCGTGATTTCCTGATATCCTGAATCACACTGCACTCTAGTGTTTCTCAACCCCAAGACACAGGGGCAGATTAATGAATAGACTTGCCTAATCTGCAGCCTAGGGGCCTAGGCTATCTGTTTATTATTATTATTATTATTCTTTATTTGTCATCTATTTGTTTTCAAGCTGGTGACTGGTTGAAATTCAATGGGGAGACCAATCCTAAATTGTGTTTCCTTTTTGGCGCTCGTTTGTACGCGTAGTTTGCTTCTGTTTCATGTAGTTGGTCTTTATTAAAAATGTCCCAAGGAAAACATTCTAATGGTGAGAAGTTGTTTTATATGCTTTGGGAATATGCCACTCTCTGTAAAGTTATCTATAGTCTTTGGAAGATGTGTCTGGAGTGTATATTGTGGATGCTGTTGATAGGCACTGGATCAGAGTGAAATGTTTTAAGGTTACTGCTGCTGTTTATTCAGTGCGCTCTCTGTTGCATGCTTTCTGGTTGCTATGTATGACTGATGTGAAACTGTAAGCTTGCCAGTTGTTTTGATGTGGTTGCTCTCATTTGATACAGCATAACATTCTCTTTGACTATGTAGAAAATATTTTAGAGTTATTCATATATAATAGTTTTATAATTGTTGTATTGTCTTGGGGAGTGGGGGCAAAAGGGGGGGCTATGGAAAGTGCAGCCTAGGGACCCCTGAGTACGCTAATCCACCACTGCCCAGACGCTCCACGCTTTTGTTCCCTCCTAGGTTCCTTCCAGGCCATCCACATTTTTCCTGTTGTACTGTTTCCTGTTCCTCATGTACTCCAGCAAAACACTTTCGTTTAATTCCATAAGTGTCTACCGAAATGGTATTTACTTATGCAGTTATCCTGTCCACGTATCCTGTGGACTCGAGCGAGTTACGGAAATTTGCTATTCAAATGAGAGAAGACTAAACCAGCACAATTGAAGCTTTAAAGAATCGCAATTAACCAGCAAATGACACATGTCCAGAATTTCCACCAAAATTTAGTTGAATGCAAACTCCTCAATGTACACTACATGAGCATGCATAATTAAAAGTGTACACTACATGAGCACGCATAATTAAAAGTGTACACTACATGAGCACGCATAATTAAAAGTGTACACTACATGAGCATGCATAGTTAAAAGTGTACACTACACCACTGCTGAACACATAACATGCACTACCAAGTGTGCATTAGACAGATGCTAACAGGGTATATCCATCCATCAAACTTATCTTAGCTTATCTTGGGGAGGGTGGTGGTGGGGGGGCTGAATAACTGGGCTTATGCTAAGTATAATGGAGGGTATGAAAAGGGCATGCTTGAGCTGAACTGCAATGGAGCACACACCAAGTAATGAACCCTAGCTGTAAACGGCTTCTCTCCCCCTCCTCAGTCCATTAAGATATATAAGCAGATCGAATACCTTGTTAACATGGGCATATATGCTACGTGTGTGTGCTTTGTTTATTGACTTAGAATTAATACATAATAAACAAGTAATTAGCCTACTGTAACAGAAGATGCATGCCACATAAACAGTGCACAATAAAGAAAGGTCACTGAGGGACGGCTCCATTGCCCCAGCATCCTCCGACCAGCAGACCTGCTTCCAGTTTACAGTCGACTTTATGGCAGCCTGCGCTTCTGGCTGCCCACAAAATCTGCTCTGCATTTTATATCAGTACATAATTTTAAATTAACTTAGGTATTTGTAGTTAAAATCTCACTTAAGACCTTTCATGGGTGTTTTAAGGGTGTTAAAAGAGGTAATTATCCATATTTATTTCGTTAGGGATGTTGGCACTAGAGCGTCTAAATGCTTTAACCATTTTAAATTTCATGGACCAGTTCGCACCATTAAATAAACTAATAATTGAATATCACAGTATAATTCTTATATTTCACAAAAACTAATATGTAGCCACATGGTCTATATAAAGCTTTCATAGCTCAGCTAATAAGACAACTAACTGGAAGCAATAGCCTCACTGACACAGTTACCTGTCCACCTTTAAGACACTAATCCCAGTCAAGGTCATGAAGAGTCACTCAACCAATGAAAATCTAAAGTTTACATTACCATATGAAAAACATTTACAAATGCTACAAGGGTATAATGTCAAATTGCACCCTTTTGAGGAAAAAAAATTGTTCTTATAAATTCAGCATATCACCGACTAAATATCAGCAAAAAATAACAACGTCACTTTCACAAGTTCAGCTGCTAAACTGTCTGTAAAACATATATGAAAACTGTCCTCTAACAAGCCAAAGATCAATTTAACAGATAGGTAGAAGGACCAGAGAAATCGGGTGCCCAGGATGACAGAATTTACACAAATTATGGACAGGTGTTTCTGTGAACTTTGACTAATGTGTTCGATTTCGTAACTAGAATCAGCTGTAAATTTCATTTGAATTAATAGGACCAAGGAGAACCCCCTACGGCGGCCTGGACCCCAAAACACAATTAGCATAATGCCATACTTCTTTATGATGTTTAGCTATATTAGTTTAGGTAACAGACTGAAATAATTTGAGGGAGCTGAAATTTAAAAGATTCATTAACAAAGTAACTAAACACTATAACTTTTCTTCGCGCAAATAGGGTTGTCTCTTTTTTTATTATTTAGTGAGTCCTGGAGCAGGGAAAGAAAGCTGGACTTTAAAAGAAGACAGAGAAAATAAAGGCTACATGAAAAGAATTCATCTGGTGGGCTGCTAATTAGATTCTACTGTCCCCTGTCCATCCTCTAAGGCTGACATATGCACAAGTACACATTCCACAGCTGTAATGTATCTGAGATCATCGCACTGCAGGGACGGCCTGGGTGCTAATTTCATTTTAATTGAAAGACATCGCTTTGCCTCGCAGGCAATTTATCTGATGCTAATCAAATCTAAGCCTTGCATCATCAGCCTCACCTATTCCAGCTCGCTTCAAATTCAAATCAGACCTTTAAATTCAATTTCACAGGTTCTGCCACCCATGTGTGGCTGTCTATCCGTTCCTGCGAACGAGTAGCATCGACAGAGTTTGCATTCAAAGGGCGATGCCAACGCTAGACTACAGTCAGCTCCCGTTTCCCCAGCCTCTGTCTCTACACGTAAGTTCTACAGGTCATCACACGACTGCATATAAGACTTCAAAGTACAACAGCTGTGAGATGCGCAAGATAAACACATTCTTCATTACAGTACATGCTTAACAATGTTCTCAGTGTACTATATAAACCAGTCAGGTGAGAGTACTATGGCACTGGGAGCTGTTGAAAGGTGCCACTCGTGGCTAACTCCTAATTAAAAATACAGCTTGAATTGTTTGGCACTTAGAAAACACTAATTAGTAACTCTGCAGCAGAGGATTTCATTTCTTGAGTACTTTTATACTGTTGCTGGTTCACCTCATAGAATTGAGTTCTGTTTAAGATAATTATTTTTTACTGTGACCTATGTTTTGAACCATAAATATTGAAGGAATGTAGTAAATTTTCATGTCATAAGAGTCATTTGCATTGTTATTAAAAAAAATAAGCTGAAATGAATCCAGCGATCAACAACTTCATTATATTAGCATAAACAGACAGAGAGAATCGTTTAATGAGGCCTACGGCAGGCATGACACAGTGCTCGAGTCCTGCTGTTTACTTATTCTTGCACACATTTCTGAAAAACAAAAGGAATTAACGATAACATCTTTACACTTACTCTGCCTACTAAATGTCAGCGGTGATTATGTCTTGACTTGATAGCAAAGATCAAACCAGACCTGGCCAGCGCTGCATTACTGCAGGGAAGCGCTGTTCGTTTCAGCCTGGGGGCTCAGACGTCCATCTCCAATGAATCGCTGTGATCTTGTGACCTTCCCTTGCTGCTCCATGTACCCAGGATCCATTCATTAGGTCTGCAAAGGGACTACACGGCTTGTGACTGTTTTGCCATTGGCTTCGAAGGGACTGAAGCCATATTCAAGTTAACAGAAAATGACAAACTAGCTTTGGCCTTGACAGTTTTCACTTTTTTTTTTTATCAGCTCTGCATGTACGAACGTTTTCATTTTTTATTTCAATGACTCATTTCAAATGTCCTTGAAGAAAAAGTAAAATGACCTAGAAGTTGCCTGAAACATTTGTATTCAGTATAGTCAGTGGGTCATTTAAGAGTGGATGTTTCAGGTCTTTTTAATATATAAAATATATGTTCTAATTATCAAAAAAAGTTAAAAACATAATGGTATTTTAAAAAGCATAGAGGTTAACGTTCACAGCACCTATTAATACTTCTAAATATAATATGTCATGCCATATTATAATCAAGGCAAGGAAGTAATTTTTCTTCAGGAACTTTTCTCATACCAGGACATACTGATTTATTTTGAAGCCATAAATATAAGAGCACAGCAAATGCATTCTGAGTTTAAAAAAAAAAGATCAAAATTATGTTCTGCAGTGAAGATCATGCTTAATTACTTTCAGGAACCTGGTGCTAAACTCTTTTGTAATATATATAATTAGATATGCTAAAGTTGACTTTACATATGCAAAATGCTTTATGAGATATGTAAATAGGATCTGGGTTAATATAATGCCTGAATTGGATGGGTCATATACAGCCAGATTCTGTGAGCAATGAATGTAATTGTTAGATGTCGTGTTGCTGCCTGGAGCAACTGGGCTGGAATGGGGCCTGTATGAACTGAACTGTACACAGATGACAGGACTGAATGAAGATGGCCACCAGCTTTCATCCTCCCAGAAAGCACTTCCTTGTGGTAAACCTGCATCTTTGAGTCACAGTTCAGCAGCCGCTGCGCTACAGCGGGACGCTTCGGTAACCCGTTTGGCTGGCATCAGGGCCCCAATCCAGCCTCGAATGAAGCCGTCGTCCATGAGAAGGCCGACGAAAACGGACACGGACTGCAGGAACGGAGTTTTCCATCAACTTTGGCGTGAACTTCTGAGACAACGGTCAATTCAGTATGCTGTCAGAAAAAGATGAAGAAGGTAGGAGAGACGGGGTCCTCCGCTGGATGGCTTTGTGGAAACTGGTCAAAGTGTGGCTGGTCCTGTCACCCTGAGACTGACAGCTAAGGAAACTGTCACATCTTCCCTTTCGCTTATTTATTATTCAAGACAATTCCTCCCATTTTTTCCAAAATAAATGACACTTTGCCTCCACCCCCCGACGTTAACATCTGCCCGTTGCGTCGCTGTCCATCAGTTATAAATTGATTTACAGCTCTTCCTGTCTTGCCTCTCTCTGCTGGGGAGAGATTTTATTGGAAATTTTATGCCACAATCAATACTGGCAATTTTGTGCCAAGATAATTTTTTTTTTTCACGTCAGCTAAAACATTTGTTTATAAATAGAACTTTTATTGTCTTACTACTGTCTTGCAATTGTATGTGTATACATACATATAAATGGAGTGAGAGAGTGAGGCAGTTATCCAGCAGGCAGAGTAACCACATATTAGATACAGTACACGTGGTCACTACGTGTCCGATTTGCCAGCGTTACATTCCTTGCCACAGGTGAATTCCTGTTCCATTTTCATAACCGATTACATTATTTATGAAATAGAAATTTATTTCTAAATAAAACATTCAAACCAAGGCCTGTAAATAAATACAAAATTAATAAATAAATAAAAGAGCAGAAGACTGAGAACATTATTCAATTAATTTTTCATTTTTGTAAAAGCATAACTGAGCCAATTCTACACGGAACATCAGCTGTCGTGGGCGGCACAGCGGTTCACATCTCCAGGGCTCGGCCTTAAAATCCTGGACTTTGCTTGTTCCCCCTAGGTTGTGTGGGTGTCCTCCCACACTCCAAAGATGTGCAGTTAGGGTAACTGCTGTGTATAAATTGCCCATGCTGTATGGTTTTGTGTATGTGTGTACGTATATAACCTGTGATGGAGTGGCGTAACCATCCAGGGATTCTTAGTATTTCCGTATTCATTGTGAATATAATTAAACAAACTGGCACCCTGTTTATGGTGGCCTTGTCCCCAGTTCTTTCTGCATAGGGTACCAACCCCATTTGAACATGACCAGGATTAGGGGTTTGAAGATGGAGGGATTGATATCAACTATTGTGTATATAAACAATTATAGGCTAAGTAGGCCAGAGGGCATGCTACATTTCATTTACTGTGAATTTTTAATTAATTAGTCTTTAATTAAATTGGACTTTAATTAATTAGCCTTCGCGTGATTAAAGTCAACGCTGGGAGAGTTAGTTTTTTTTAATTAAAGTTTGTTGAGGGATACATATACTGATACAAAGAAAAGTAAATATCTTTCCTTCTTTATGATTAAAAAACTGTTCTTTTTTTATAATAAAGGATTTATTATTATTTGATTAGCTCCTAAACTATCAAAGCATGTAAAATTCATATTTCAACAAAAATTGAGATTTCAGTGATTTCTCTTTGTTTTCAAAAATGTTCTAATAAAAAATCTGGCGTAACAAGACTAAAGAACAACACCAAGTTCATGCCATTTTCGGTTTAACTTAAAATGCAAAAATACATTCAGCCAAAAGCTAATCAAGACTAATTAATTAAGAGTGACTCCCCTTGGCCAGAACGGCATTGTGGACTGATAACAGCAGTTACTGTTATTAAATGTTAAAAGTCAGTGCGGAAAGAGCCAAATCAAGCAGGGCGGGAGAGAAAAAGCTTCTCCTTGGGTCAGTATAAATAGTACATCTCTGGGAGGGCCAAGGCTAACTGGCGGACTAACATCCCCTGGGCCTGCAAACCGTATAGAAACCAGAAGCTGGATGGAAACTCATTGTTGGAACAGGAGTACTAGTGATCTGGCATACCTCTGCTTGGGAAGCCAGGCTGTGGCTGTATGTGGGACACGTCACGGTGCGTTCCAGCCGTAAGTCTTATTGCTCCTTGTGCTGCTAATAGTAATATAGTGGCAAAGCCACCTGCTTCTAAGCCCTGTAATTATGGGACGGCAGGCTGATCTTGTCTTTTCCATCCAGATTAAATGGTTTCCTACTTATCACAACCCTTTGGCTGATAAATGAGGTAGTGAACTAAAGCTATGTGACATTATGGGTTTTTTAGTAACACAGACGCAGGCCTGTGCTCCTAATTAACTTGGAGCTGCTTCTCAACATGGCCGTGCTCTCTTGATCTCCTGGCTCGATGACCCCCGGCTGCTGCTGGGGCTGTAATCAGTTACACTCTTCTGCTAAAGGTCTTAGAATCAGGCACATGAATATTCCAGTCTGTTATCGCTCTCCTGTGCCCTCTTTACCCCCCGTCCTCGTTAAATGTTGCCCCGGTAACGTGGAGCAGTTCTACACGGGTACCATATGGTGCGATCGGATACGGAGAACACTGGAGGGAGCTCTTATCTGTAAAGACTGATGATACATAGCAATACTGCTTCTGAGAAATTTCTACATTTATATGTCAGAACCAATTGAATTCGATGTTTTCTTACAGTTACAGTCTTTCCTGTTATGCCTGAGAAACTGTGCTAGATTAAATTTCAAGTCAAGCATTTTGTGACTTTTTCCGTGTTAAAAAGATGCCAAAGAAATCAAATTTGATTGACAAAGACCCTTAATTAAATTTCAATGAAAACAACCACAGATACAAACGTCATCATACATGCATTGATGCTGAATCAGTGATGATACTATGTAGCCTTGCCTATCCGCTGGTGACACAAAAACAGACAGTAACCAAGTGGTGTTGGTTTCCACTCTATGCATCATCACATGCCATAATTTGCCAATAAGTGGGTGATTCTCATCGATAAAACCGCAATACAATCACTTCCAATAAATCTGAGCCAATCCTGTAACTTATAAACATATTAGCCCTGATTAAATTAGATGAAAAGGTAAATCACTGGGATCCATATCAATTTGAGTTTGACTGGATGGTCAGCATTTTCTGATCGGCAGAATGGATAATTAAATTCCAAAGCCAGTGTATGGCACACAGACAGCTGTCAATGAGGACGTATATATATATATATATATATATAAATATAATTTAATTGGACTTTGAAAGTATATTTGTTAAAATTTCATTCTAAGAAGCTGATGCAAAAAGTAGTGGTGGCTGGAGTCCAAGGAACTATGTCTATAGAAAAACTGAAAAAAGGGCTGGAATAAGGTAACAACGTATTAAGCTAAGAAATACAACTCCCATGCAGGCCAGCATTACCACATAAGTGGTCTATGATTCTAGACAGGGACCGAAAATCTGTATAATCTATGAGATCCCTGTGTAAACAGGTTAAATATGCAAAAAGGAAAATAAGGTAGCAAGGGGGTCACAGCAGACAAGCCAAAGCGGCAGTGAAAGACCTACAGAAAGAGCAGAATAAATTGATTTAGTGGACTGCCACTCGCAGAGTAGTTCAGTCTAATCTAGTCATCTGTATGCTAACTTGGTGCAGAATGCCGGTGCCATGGTCCATCCTAAGCATTCTCAAACAGGGAAGCCAAGTGATTCCATCTACCCATTATATACGTTTACCCAGTCTCCAAGACAGCTGAAATCGAAATGTAAATTACAAATTTTAAAACAAGATATAGAATTCTGAGTTTCTGAAGCACTATGTGAATCAGGGGTGTAATTAATACAATGGGTTTTCATGCTATAAAAAAAATCATCGGTTCAGATAAAACACAATTTATGTTATGATGAAAAAGTAACAGCTAAAACCAGGAATGCAAGATGCAGATAAAATGATGCGCATACCAGAAAATCTCTTTAAACAAGTCCATAGCGCATATCAGTTGACGTTGGTAGCTTTCTGGTTAAGACGTTGGACCTGAGGTTAGCCTGAAGTGTCCGAGCTCCCAGTTCCAGTTCTGCTGTTGAACCATTATGCTTCCAGCTGTATAAGTGGGTTTCTTAGAATGAAAGCATTAGACTAACACAGTGTGCTTATTCCATTAAGCACTGCCGAAAATTTGATACTGGGATGTCAGATTGCAGCATTAAGATGGAAAATTTATTGAAATTAATTTATGTGCTGTAAAGTATATTTAATCTTTGCCACAGTCCGTCTCCTCCACTGCCCGTCTTGTTTCGACCAAATTAAAAATTTTAATATTGTTAATAATTGTCACCTCTGGGGCAATCACTTCAGCCCTTCAGGCTCATAACCAATTTAATATCATTATGAACAAATGAACATTGGATGTGAATGAAGGAAAATTTGATTACAGAACATTAATAAGGTAGCACAAATTCAGCGTCCTGAAACTTTCTTCTTTTTTCGATAAAGGTTAATTCAACTTCTACAGTGAAAGTCATGAAATGACCTTTAACCACAGGGGTTGAATATAAATGCCTGTTGGGTTAATGCTGTTTTGTTATAATGCGTTGAAATGTAGTTTAACCTTGCGTGGCTGTTAAAAATACATTATATTTTGTGTGAAGTTTGTGACACTTTTTATAACCTGTTTGACAAGGACATTTAGTTGGGTGGACAACTGGTTAGACGCAAAATGAATTTACATTCACAAGTGACTCAACCTTGCATTGATTCTCAGGGGAAATCGCTGTGATGTGCCCTGGGGGGGTCGCGCCCAGCTCCCCTTCCTGCTCCTGTGGGTGGGTAGGTAATCAATCTAAATTATTTTTTAAGGGGAAAACCAAACCCAATACACAAACAGACTCAAAAATGACAGCCAATGGATGCATTTCTCCACATTCAATTTCCACACAGTTCAGTTACCAGGGTTAAATACAAATTAGAACAAGGGAATCTGACATCTTAGCAGCCACCACTGCGCCCCCACTCAGTAGGATTTCTTAAGGGGGAAGGTGGCTTTGTTCTATGCTGCTGACATTCTTCCCACCTCCCCAAACATGTGTCACAGTCAGAGCCGAAGCTGAGGCCACCAAGAGGACAAGCTCTAGGGACTCCCGCATCACTGAGACATCCGAGGCCTTCGGAGAGCATTTATACACATGAATGTGTTTGTGCATCTTACCAAAAGAAGCCACCAGATTACGAAATATATATGTTTGTGTGCGAGTGTTTATACAAGGCTATGTTTGTGTGTGTGTAGAATGGCATGTGAGGAGGCAGCCTATTCAAGGTCCACTCTCTGTAAGTCGACACTTGCTTCTTGCAAAAGGCCCCAGAGGGCAGGACAGCAGACAAGTCCTACACCTGTTATGGTGGCGTCCCGAGACTGAACACTGTACTAGCGGCTCATCGAGGTGGAACCAGCACTCTGGTCCTGGCAGCCGCGGAAAATGCACACGGTGAGCTTTTGCTATATACCTTCTGACCATACTACCCAGAGCCAGTTCTCCACTGGCAAAGCGTGACTAAACAGGGGTAAGAGTGAGAGCCAGGTGGACTCACCGGACAGACACAAGCAAATATATGATATACAACAATTAGTCTGATTTTCACCTCCTGTGCGGCACATTTTCACACCCACTGCTCAACACCAGCGGGTTGGGGGGGGGGGGGGGGGGTTTTTTACAGCCACCTTTGGAAGGTCAAGTTCACCCCTCTTCCGCCCTGCAATCTGTTATTCCAGCAGCCCTTAAAGGACCGATCCCACACACGACACGCTGGTTTTCCCGAGTCCTGCGCTTGCCCTGGTTGCGAGGGGAAGCTGGCCAGAGTTCGCATGGGGAACGGATGCCCTTTAGAGATAAACCGGCAATGGCCAAGAATTAATTAAGATCATTTCAGGCCTTTTCAGGTTTCCGCTGCCCCCCGGCCACAAATCAAGCTTCTGCGTCACTGCATACTTACATTGAAGCTCATAAACTAATATTACTGCACAAACAACCACTGAGGAAGGAAAACTGTGATGATGCGTTCAGTACAGAACTTTGCCTATGATATCGGAAACAGGCAGTGCCCAAACTCTGTCCGACATCAGAATGCCTGCCTGGCTACAGAAACAGAGAGGGGGATGCCTGACCTCAGTCCACCTGCCAGATCCAGGCTACAGGCTTTCAAATTACAGTCACACAACACTGCCCCAGTTCACCAAGTCCATCCTCCTCTTATGTCCCTGATTGGGAAAAACCGACATTAACAATGAAAATGTACTAATCAATAATAATAAAGGAGAAAAAAAACAAATTAATGTCTATCTGACACGTTGACTGAAGTTCCTTGTTTGAAAATACTGACTCTGTTATGCTCGGAAAGAGCCAGAGCGTCAGCAGTCCACCACAAAGTACATCACACTTACAGCATCTGCTCACTTGTAACGCTGAACCCAAGAGCCCTAATGGGTGAGATGTGCTTGTGAGACGGCGGAGTCTCACTCTGTATCTTGTGACATCAAACCCCGCCAGCATGCTGTCAGCTCAGGGATGCATCTGAGGTGAAGGCCTGAGTGTGGACGGCGTATAAATAGCTCATCGCTTGCTAGTCAGCACTCATCACATGACCGATGAGAGGCACTGCAGTGGACTGTGCTATGAGACACCCACTGCACATGACTGACGAGAGGCACTGCAGTGGACTGTGCTATGAGACACCCACTGCACATGACCGATGAGAGGCACTGCAGTGGACTGTGCTATGAGACACCCACTGCACATGACCGATGAGAGGCACTGCAGTGGACTGTGCT